>CM063252.1:3175687-3758187 GCA_032158295.1 Pycnopodia helianthoides | reverse complement strand
CCTGCAGTGAAGGAGAAGACGAAATCAGCCAAAAAGGGGGATTTCTTCTTTCTCTGCATTACAGTTCGTTACGCCCGAGTGACCTAGTACTGGGGCGAGGCCGAGAGAACGAGGCGAATTGACGAACTCGCGACGTGACCGCGCGGCGGTGCCCGTGTCGCGTTACATTTCCCTCGCCTGGGCCGCGTAACACGGCAGCTTCTAACGTTTCTCCCCTGGGCGCACGGCAGCATTAGCGCGCGGGTCGGTATTATCTCGTTTCCCCCCTCTTCTGTACGGACGTGTGCACGGTGCTGGCCATGTTCCGCACCGTGATCTGACCAAATAGGTTTTTCCTCGTGCGTGTTCCCTGCACCCGACTCATCATTCTACCCTAAGCTCTAAGCTATGATGTGTGCGTATTATTTTTTTTTGTCTTCTTTCTTTTTATATCTCCCTTTCTCAGTCTGACAATACGTATATCACACGAACAGCCGCCATTTTAGATCCGGTCTTTTGTGATCAATCCCGTAGATTTTTTTTAGATTAACAGATAACAATTACTCATACATCGAGTACAATTGAAGTTAGTAAATAGAAAAAGTGGCTTCAATTTCGACTGATGATAATAGCAAACAGAATAATAGAACTCCCGTTAAAATAATATTTATTGGGAACATGTTAAAGGAAATGCTGTCGGGCTTTTGTTTTAAAAAAAGCCCTTTCTTCCGGATTGAATCAAGCATGATGAATGATTGTTCTTTTAATGCAATTAATTAAATGAACAACACTCTTTTTAAATGGTTAATCGACGGTGTTCCATCTGCAACTGTAAAAGTCAATTTTAAGATAGACTACAAGATTGATAACATGTCGTAAACAGAGAAAAGATTTGTTTCCAAATCTGAAAGCTCACTGATCATAAAGTACAAACGAGAACCAATTCTCCTGAAATACGGTAAAAGTGGAAGCAATAGTTGTAGTCCCTAACAAATTAATGTTGCTGAATCAGAACAAAATGCTATATGAACGTGCAGAAAACCAAAGCCAAAGCGAAAATCGTCTGTTAGTGTTTTTAATGGCAACGGTGTTGATGAAATTACCAAAGGTTTGTTTTACTTTGTATTTATTGCAAACAAGAGGATGGGGATTGACTTACTCTTGCAAAGTATAATACAAACAAACACCAACAAAACATTAGTGTGCTTTTCTTCTAAAGACTTATTTCGTCAAGATCTGCAATTGGTTGTCAATAGTGTTCGCTATGATTAAACGATATCCACCAACGGGTTCAACTACGGTGTAGTTGATGAAAGAGACACCAATGTTATTGTCTAGCACTCCCTGGCCATTAATAGTTCCCTAACGTTTCGTGTGCTGATTTTTCCCCCACAAGAGACACATGAGTACGGCTGGACACGGAACTCTTTTGATGCAAAGTTGATAATGATGATGATGACGATGACGATGATGATGATTTTGATGATGATATGGGACCCTGAAAAAAGACTACATTTTAATTTGTATTGATTTATTCATTATACAAATCTTTACTCACTACCATTACCAATAATCTACAGTGTGCCATCAATTTCACTCACTCCGGAAGGATTATCGCAAAATTCCGAATGGAATATTCATATTTTCTGCTGATAGTTCCTTACAATAATCTGTAACTCTACAAACGGTTTGGTTGGTTTAAAAGTGCAAATCCGTTATTTCGATTTGTTGAGCAGATGGATATAATTTATTTTTTTTTCAATTGTGTACCTTTTTCAACTTAATATTAATTTTGTGTACCACGTCGTCTGTTCTCATCTACGTGTTTAATCGTGTCCGTACATGTGTGTCTCGCAATCCTCACACTATGTAGGAGTAACCGAACGCACTTGACACAACTCTTTAATTCTCCCAAATTAAAGCGAGTGTATAACAATTTTGTGAGGTGAACATAGTCAAATCTGCTAGCCTGTAAAGGAAAATCCTAAAGGGATGGCACGAGGCTGCTAAACAGATTTCATTTATTCTAATCTTCTCGTTTATAAGATCAGAAAGGGATGGTACACATACCAGCCATTTGTTTTCGAGGAGTACATTAATTTTAGTCCGCTATTTTCAACAAACCTTATAGAGGGATGGTGCTTGTACAAGTTTTAAATTCTGTTGTTGTTGTTGTTGTGTGATGTTTGATGTTGATGTTGTTGTTGTTGTGTTGTTGTTGTTGTTGTTGTTGTTGTTGTTGTTGTTGTGTTGTGTTGTTGTTGTTGTTGTTGTTGTTGTTGTTGTTGTTGTTGTTGTTGTTGTTGTTGTTGTTGTTGTTGTTGTTGTTGTTGTTGTTGTTGTTGTTGTTGTTGTTGTTGTTATTGTTGTTGTCGTTGCTTTTTTCCCTTTTTTCTTTTTCTCCTTTTTCTTCTTCTTATTCTCCTTCTCCTTCCTCTTGTTGTTGTTGTTGTTCTTCTTCTTCTTTCTTCTTCTTCTTCTTCTTTTTCTTTTCTTTTTCTTGTTCTTCTTGTTTTTCGTGTCTTCTCCCTTATGAGTGCTTTCTTTTCAATTTAATAAGGTTTTGAGACATACCGGTTCTTTATAAAATGACGACACATCTTTGTGTTTTAAAAAAGTACCGCACAAAAAAAACAAGAGCTTTTTAATTGTGAAAAACAGTCGTGAGTTTTATGGATGTGTGACTCAAATATCCACAAATAAACGGTTTCTGGTCATAAAACATTAGATATTTTAAGATGTTTGTGATTTACAACGTATCCGTTGGCTTTCCAAAGAATTGACAGGTAACAGAGGAGAGTTGAAACCAAATGGAATGAAACTAGAAACGGAATACAAAACAAAATGGGAAGCGGGTATCACATCATATGAATTACATATTGACAGAATGGGCCGGGTGCATCCCGGAGCCAGCCTAAACAATGGCGGAGCTGACGCCTTGCTTTCAGAGATTAAATGCTTTAAAATCATTCCAAGTTCCCCCAATTAGACTAACTAATGCAATTATTCGTCTGCGGTGTTCAGCGTACTAACTCCAGCCTAAAACAGATCCAAATCTACAACATGTTGATAATCGTAATCGTTGCATTAATAGCCTGGCTCTACGTCACGGATTTGACACTTGCCATTGTCGTGTGTTTCATTTTGTTGTCAATGGATTTATTCATTCCTCCGGTGGAATCATTTTGTACAAAGTTATCGTTTCGATTTGTGATAATAGGGGTAATATACGGCACATCTCGCCGACACAGTAACATCCCAGTAGGCTTCTTGGGGGAAGGGGGGAGGGGAGGTTGTCCAAACCGAGATCTCCAGCAAGTCGGCTCCTTTTCAGGTTTCACTTCTGACTCCGAGCCCGAATCTCATTACAGCTCTGCCGAACAAGGACGACATCGCCGAATTAGCATAAGCTACAAATCGTAACGGGGAACGTCTGTTTACATTTTGTGTAAACACCCCCTACAGGTTTTTTTTTTTCTTTTTCATTCTTCTTTTTTTTCTTAGTTTGTTCTTGATTTGTTCCCCCTTTTCTTCCAGCAAACTGACTTGCCAACATTAAAAGAACGGAGTCATAAGCTTGACACATATCAGATCAAAGACTCTTCTTATAAATAATTTATTGGAAGTTGTTTATTATCTATACAGGTGTCAGCCACAAGAGTTTCTTTTCTAACCACCCCCCCCCCCAACCACCGCTCTTCCTCCCTCCCTCTTCTCGCCGCAGCACACTGAGCGCTAGGGGAACCCGCAAGATAAACCAAAATAAGTTAATTGCGAATGGCGTTGTAATGGCCAAGTAATTCTGCTCTGTGTTGAACCACTCCGGGCCAAAATGAAATCTGAATCGCAATATTGACCGGCAATACATCAGGAAACCCTATACTTCAGATCTGGGCCAAGCGCTCTGCCTCCACAATATAATAATGTGTTTGCATTAGTGTTGGTCTTAAGTAGGCGCTAAAAACCTGTTGATAGATACGTATTATACGTAAATATACTAATCCGTGTCATTACCAAGAGTTTTCCTGATAAAGTGTTAAAAACAGGGGAATAAAAAAGGCAAACTTATAGTCAAGGGTTTTTAGTTTCATTTGTGAAGGTTTTTTTCTTTTGCTTCTTGAATACAGACAATACAGACTTCAATACTGCAGATTGGATTTAAGAAGGGGCACTTTACACGCGTAGGTAACTTGATTAATCCAGCCGCGTGGGGGCGCTGTTGGGCACACGATTTGAAAAAAAATAAGCGTCGCCATGGTGACGGTGTTGACGGCAAGCTCGTCCCGGTGAGAAAATCTCGCGAGGATGTGACTTTAAAAAAAAATACAATACAATAATATATTCACTACAGTGTCTTTAAGCGCTATATGGATCGCGTTTGGGGTATTTTATGAGCGAGTTAAATATACCCTTTTTAGTTAAAGGTGGAGGTAGGCTGCATTGTCTTCCCGCGAATATTTTGAGCTGAATATAATTATTTGAAGGGACGTAGAGGGAGACTTCGGTGTGTGTGTGTGTTTTTGGCCGTTTTTAATACAGCAGATGTAGCTAAGGACGACGACCGCGTCCACCCGGGGAAAATCATTTGTAATTACGGATTTACTCCATCACCCAAAACCCAATCAACGTTGCGTTTTCTGAGCAGACATAAAAAAGCAGTTGATTTTTCGCAATTGTACTTCCCTGCCTCCGTACACATTCAAACCAAATCTTGATCCCAATCACTTGACCACAATTTTCCCGCCGGTTTTTTTTTTATACTTCGTCTGCTTGCAGTTCTTTCCCGCCCGCCACACACACACACATACACACGCGGACACACTCCAGTTCCAACCACCTGCCGAAGAGGAAAGGCACTGTGCTTCTTGTCAGATCTTTAAAAAACCCAAGACAAAGGAACAGAGTGAAAGACACAGAGAAAGAGAGAGAGAGAGAGAGAGAGTAGAAAGAAAGAAAAAATCTCAAACCATTTCTCCCTCTTGCTGAGATTTCCCCCCTTCTTTTTTTTTTTCAAGCGAGTCTGGGTAGAAAATGGAGCGACGCTGTAATAGTGTGATCGATTTTTAATACATACGGCGACCGCACACTAGTCAGTATAATAACAACGCCTGTGCAAGAGGCACGTGCGTCGGCTGTTTTTCAGCCCGCTCGGTAATTACTTGCACCATGGTCTTTCTATCAATATCAAAGAGGTTAGAAAAAAAGGGCCAAATTCTATGGTAAACATACTCCGCAGTGCACTTGCATGCCGTCCCCTTTTTCCCCCTCCGACTAGGTTTTTTTTTTTAGCAACACGGCAAAGAAAGGAGTGAACTAACAGTTTGTCTTTATCCCTTCTTACTGTTGCTTTGTGTGGTGGTTGTCCGTCTTGATTAATAAACGCAGTGCATTATTGAACCCGGTACGCATGTGTTTTTTTTCCCCCCTTCAATCCTCTGACGAAAAGTTGACACTCTCCAACAAAAAAAAAAGAAAATTGACAAAATGTGAAGACATTTGAAATCATAAAGGCAAGTGATTCATATCATTTAGACGTGATATGTGATAAGTGGGAGACACATTTCGGCGGAGCGTTCGGAAATATTAGGCGAATGTTCACCGTGTTCGGGAAAGTCATCTCATGGTTTAGGCGGCGAATGAATGATCATGGAAAACACCATTGTTTAGTTTATAACCAAATTACGCGCCTTCTTGTGGGCGGGGAGGTTCGCACAATCCGCCTTTATGATGTTGCCCGAAGTGTTCCTCCAGGCGGGACAGCCCGGGTCATTTTGTTCCAATTCAAGCCAGCATGCTTCCACATGCCGTTGTCAACTTTAGTTCCTATGAAAGAGAACGCGGAGGCATCAAATCCAACAAGTACCGGGCGAGTCAATTTGTCCTGATATTATAGTATTTAGTTGACACCCGAATTCCTACATTACATCTTGCGCTGATAGGTGGTGTGATTTCGGAACTGAACTCCATGCATGTGTTCAAAACCGACCTTTTAATATCGGGGAAAATACATTGGCACGAATCTTCACTTCTGGTGTAAATTTAACACTTAGGTTTTTGTTGTTTCCCACCAAGTGTATCAAATCGTACCCCGCCCCCCCCCCCCCTCTCTCTCTCCTCTCTCCTCCCTCTCTCCTCTCCTCCTCTCTCTCTCTCTCTCTCTCTCCTCTCTCTCTCTTCTCTCTCTCTCTCTCCCCTCTCTCTCTCTCTCTCTCTCTCTCTCTCTCTCTCTCTCTCTCTCTCTCCTCTCTCTCTTCTCTCTCTCTCTCTCTCTCCTCTCTCTCTCTTCTCCTCCTCCTCTCTCTCTCTCCCCTCTCTCTTCATTCCCCTGCTGTCATCCCCTACTTCCCGTGGATCATTCCAGCGCTGTGTATAAGCATCTCTGAAACAAAAAAAAATCTAAGAGTACACAAACGTGAAAGCGGTGACACTGTACGGGGAAAAGTGAAAAGACTTATATCTAGAATGGACGTGACGCGGGGCCGATCGCGTAGATCCATTACCTCTGCACTATCTCAATGGTCGGCAAAGGCACGCACCTGAAATTATTCTCTCAGAGAAAAAGAGACCTGCTTTCTTCCTCCTCCTCCTCCTCCTCCTCTCTCCCCCTCTCTGTCTCTCTCTCTCTCTCTGTCTCTCTCTCTCTCTCCGGAAAATGGGGTCACATGTTTCTTATCCTTTCTGCCCATCTCCTGGACCGAGCTCGGTTCGTTTATCCCGTGTCACAAAGGACAAAGTATGAGGTCTTGAAGCGCACTCCCTGCAACCAGCGGCTTCCGTTTGTTCGCTTTATATCTCGTGTTTTGGGAGTTGCGATAACATCAGAATTTTCCCGAAAACAGGAAAACGGAGTAATGCAAAGCCGGTGGGACCCATGCAGCACTCAGTCTCCCTTATCTTATTCGGTTTTCAAGCGAATGGTGGGAATCCCACCCCCCCCCCCACATCCATTCTCTTTCTTTCTTTCCCCGTTTTTTGACTCTGCGGGAACGCCTGAAGAAAATGACACCAATTTTAAGCCAATAGGGTTAATAAAAACCAATCGTTGCTATATCTTATCGAGATTGAATCATATTGTAACATTATTTTTGTATCATTTCATCGTGGAGCGAAGAAGAAGGGGAAGAAGAGAAAGAAAGAAGAAGAAAAAAAAAAAACGCGGGAAGAAGATTGAGATTTAGCGGGAAAGCGCTAGCTCATTCTGCCGTGCCGACTGCACTGGTCTCCCCGGTGCCGCCAGATCAAAGGCGCCGCTCCCGTCCTATCCGATGGACTACTCTTCGATTAATCACTTTATCCTACTCCACAAAAACTCCCTATATGGACTCCATATTTAATTAACCCAGCCATACTTGTCAGAATCCATTGGAAATTTTCCTTAAAGACGCTGTAAGATCGCCAGTACATTCTCCGCGAGGAACTTCACCGTACTCATCGCTCATAAAGACACAACAGACCGATTTTGGTGTGGAGATGCGCCAGCGATAGCGCCTAATCAGCCACCACAAAGGCAAGCAATATAGCCAGATGATAACGCTCGCTCCAAATATGAACCAGAGCGCGCGGGCGGGAAAGAAGAAAAAAAATGATTGGTTGTATGTAGAATAACGGTCTCGTGCGTGCCGGTTGCAATTTAGCCACAGACGTGTAGATGGACCGCACTGAGTGACGTAAAAACGACGTAATTATCTGGCGAGGGGGAACTAGTATATCCCTTTCGGATTGGGGTAAATCGTTCTTGGCGGGCTGCCTTCAGTAGACAAAAGATTAAGGGGATAGCGAGCTGTTATGGAGGCCCCTGCAAACGCTCAGATATAACTGTAATTGCTTCTCGAATCTCTGCTTGTAGCCAATTTGAAGCGGAGTCATTATGATATCATGGACGGTAGATAATAGCTCGGTATGTGTGCTAAATCATAGTATTTGAGCGCAAGGGGGGGGGGGGGTACCATTGTTAACATTGTACGGTTGAAGTTGGGAATCACCGCTTATAAGATCGCAATTAAAAGCACGGCCCGTTGACTCGATGGTGTTTTGGACCCAGGGAAACGAAGAGCGGCCATGGAACGCCCGTGCGGCAAATCCATAGAGGATTATGACGTAATCTTAGGATGATGTCGAAGGCTTTGTTTCGTGGAAGAAAACACCAAGGACACTAAAATATCGCGCAAACAAATAACCCTGGTGTTGACACACTTTGAAAGCTTTTCTGAAGAATCAAGTATACTCTCGACTGTGTGGTGGTTTTGATGTTATCCCCTTTTATCTGGTAATTATCATTGTAGTGCAGCCTTTTGCCACGATTTTTTATTTTAATAAAATAATGATAATAAATGGTATAAAAGTAATAACTGCTTATAATTTGGCATTTGATTTGTTTATCAAAGTAAATTTTGAAACATTTTATCAATCAACCCTTTTAATCTGTGATGATTTTATTATTATTGTTATGATTATTATTCAATAGTGATTATTTGTTATTATTTTTTTTTAATTTACAATGCTCAATTGCCTATACCTGAAACAGAATGCTGTCAAAACATGCGTTTCCCCTTTTTTAAACTACAATTATGGCAGCTGTGATGATTTTTAAATGTAGATATAGAATGACAATTTTTTTTGTAATGCCCCAAATCAATTTGAGATAGACTGTTCCAGACGCGAAGAAAAAAAAGGGCAACAATTATAATTTGAGTAATAAAACATAGTTAATGTTGTTGTATTTACGAAAACGGATGCGTGCCCAAAGAGTTGCTTCTATACATTGCCACTGAATTTTAAAGTTGGAAGCAGTTTGGTCCAAATGGCATCCATGATTTATAAGAATATTGAATGAGATAATAATTAAATAAGACAATTACGTCAATCTCAAACGTAACAGAAGGGGGGGGGGGTGGATAAGAAATAGTTCAATCGTGAATGACCAAATCTACCCGCAGTACTTTTTTTTTTTCAAAATGCGTGTACTCGAGCGATGAAATTTATCCGTCGCACTTTATCAATCCAACTCAGTACTACATCGTGATTTGCGTTTGACATTGCTATTATTGTTACTAACTTATTATTATTATCTTATTATTATTATTAAATATTGCAAATTTCTGGTAATGAGTGAACTTAATCAATGTAGCTCGCAAGCCAGAGAAACCTGTAACCGAGGTGCTTGCTATGTGAACCAGAAACATCGGGGTTATAACCCCTACTCTTCCACGATAGTGTTCTAGTAACACGGGCTTTTGTCCCATCCGAAGGACAAAGCAATTATTGTAAAGTATCGTGCTCATAGGACACAAGTGCCGAGACCGGGACTCGAACCCACACTCTGCTGACCAGAAACACCGAAGCTTGAATCCGGTGCTCTTATTAAAGGCCATGTACACTATTGGTAAGATCGAAAAACACAAATGTTCACAGATTCGCACATAACTTACATGATTTAAAGTAAATAATGGTAGAAAGGCTTTCCTAAAAATATTTCTGCCTAAAATGCTATCGTTTCTGAGAAATGAATAAAACAGTAGTTTTTATCGCGCGCGAGGATAAACTCGATATTTGAAAAACAGAAAACACATAAGGTCTCTTTTCACTATTTTCTCGTGAACTCGATGACCAATTGAGCTCAAATTTTCACAGGTTTGTTATTTTATGTGTATGGTTAATCACACAAAACACGAACTTTGTTTGCGACTGTTTTGTCAGCTCTACCAATCCTGTATAATACCTTTAAACTGCTCGGCCACGACACGCCAGTGTTAATTTTCACTTAAATTACACAAAGTAGTACGGGAAACTACTTCAATGTTTCGGAGCTCGCCAACAATAAAGAATATAGCAGCTCGCCGTTGAGTCAAATGTGTGTACATAATTAGTATGGAATTGAATTTATGTGATTCCATCTGAAAGTCCATCCGCAGTAACAATCTTTTTTGAAAACAGCACATCCATCTGATTTACTGCCAAAGTCGAGGAAATTGCACTTGAAGACCTCCAAAATCAAAATCACCATTGCTTGTTTCGAATGCCACAATCAAAAAGCCACACAGCAATGTGGATAAAACAAACGACGAAACGGTGGGTTGTTCGTCTTTTCCTTTCTTCTCTTCTTCTTCTTCTTCTTCTTCTTCTTCTTCTTCTTCTTCTTCTTCTTCTTCTTCTTCTTCTCTTCTTTTCTTCTTCTTCTTCTTTTCTTCTTCTCTTCTTCTCTTCTTCTTCTTCTTCTTCTTCTTCTTCTTCTTCTCTTCTTCTTCTTCTTCTTCTTCTTCTTCTTCTTCTTCTTCTTCTTCTTCTTCTTCTTCTTCTTTCTTTTCTTCTTTTTCTTTTTTTCTTCTTCGTGTTCCTATTCCCCCTTTCTTTCTGTTTGTTTGTTTGTTTGTTGGGGTGTTGGGGTGTTTGTTTGTTTGTTTGTTTGTTTGTTTGTTTGTTTGTTTTTCATGTTATTATTATTTGTTTACTATTCTCTCTCACAATCGGTTGTATCGTGTGAAATATTGAAAACTAGAGGATGGTAAAGGAGTTTATTCATCCAAAGAAACAATAATGAACTTTCCCTTCGAGAACGGAAGCCAATGTGGTTACCAATGGTTCTCGAGTAAGACCACGGCTCCCTAAGTCGAGACAAGATTCAGATGAAACCAAGTTAACAAGTCGTGTATACGGAAAGAAAAAAACAGCTTGTCTGTATTCACACCGATTGACGCGTTTCATTACCATCCAAAATCGTTTAGTTGAATTCTTGAAATGTCCTACTAAATTTTACTATTTGACCCGTATTTTTATCGAGCTGATCATATTTGTTTGCCTTGGGTTCAAATATTGTATTAAACCATATTTTTTAGTGGACGATCTTTTATATTCTAATTGCAGTGTACACTGTATCTGTGTGTAATCGCTGTTCGCCTACACGGCCCGAAATTTATTTAGTGGATATCAAAAGCGAAAATTGTTCTATCAGAAGATTGTTGTGAGTTTTTTTTCTTTTTTCTTCTTCCTATACACGGATACGTCCCTCTTGGATACGAGCCCCTTAATTAATTCATTGCAGAGAATGCAACCATAATGCGGCTGGAATCTAACGCGATATACGACAAAACATAACAAACAGTTAATAGGAATTATCAAGTACAGCATCGTCCCACAGCCTTCACTCAACCGAAAGTGTAGCTATAACTGTAATCGCAGCCGGGTGCGCGCTAGCGACGTGTGTGTGTGTGTGTGTGTGGTGTGTGTGTTTAATACGCGCCTCATGTCTTTCCCTCCGTCTTCTTCAACTTCCTCCTCTCCCGTTATAATTGATTTTTCTTCAGTTAATATCACCCCCGTCTGGTGTTATGGCGATTGAGATTTTCGCGGCTCGGATCTGATCGGAAACGAAATCTGATTTACCAAGATGGGATTGTTTCCGGCGAGCTACACCACGCGGGGCCTGTGTGTTGCGACAGTAGCCGTATAGGCCTTGCATTTAACCGCTTGTTTCACGGATAACTGAGCCCGACCAAAATGTGTAAACTACCAAAGTACGCTGACATTCGGAACATCCTAAACGTCCTTTCACCAATGTACACGACGACTGATTCATGACGGGGATGCGTCTACTTTTTTTGCGATGTGTGTTGACGTACGTGTACCAGATGTTTCTTTGCAATTACTACTTATACGGTACAGATAGACAATTAGTTTCAAGTTACGAGAAATCGCTCCTCGGAGCATCTTTAAAACACAATTCAAGTATAGATTTCTGTTCTCACTCGTAAACATTTGTGAAAACACGGACCTCTTTGAAACAATGCATGTTGGAACAGTCGTATATAATTGGGGGATTTTACCCAGTTATAGAAGAATTCATCACCGATCAAAAACGCCGTCAATTGCCGGTTTTTTCGCATTGAAATTATTATTAAATCTTTTTTAGACACTTCTGAAGAACTTTGCCCCGTCCGTGTGGTACTTAATGATGCCAAGGGTCCTGAAATAAAGTACGTTTGCATTTGTCCTGAAATATTACAGATGGCGGCACGAAATTTGTTTTGGAAGCACAGGGGGTCAGAGTTGAGAAATTGGGGTACGGCAGAGACAGGTGCGATGGGGTATTGGACTCTGACGAACAGTGCTGCAAACTTTGCCCTTCTAACACTCATCTTAGCTGAGATACAGCACCGAAGCCCCAAATTTAAGGTGGCCAGGGAAGTCGTTTATTTTTTTCTGATTGAAGAGTTTGATTTATTTGCCGTATTAAAAAAATAAAATAAAATGTAATTCAAAATGGCCAAGGGTTTCTTGAGGCTTATTATGTAATATACGATGGGTAATTTTTTAGTATTCCTGGGTTTCGTCAGTAACAGCAGAAAGATATAAATATAATGTCAAAAATACTTGGCTGAATAATAGTTCACAGCAGTGTGCTATAATGACAACGTAAGAGATATTATAAATTAACACTGGGCTGGTGTAACCTGTCTGTCTCTTATCGATGAAACAAATTAAATTGTCTTGTTGTCTAATCAAGCAGCAGAATGAAGAAGATCACACAGATAAATATGCCCACAATTATTATAAGTTTCGTAACGTGCTTTTGAATATAAGTTGCAGGGATGGGATTTGGACGTTCCGGAAGTATCGCTTTCCAACACATTCAACCAACGCTCCTGGCTTCTCAATCGGGAATTGTGTCACACCATTAGTTCTCATTCCCACAGTAACAGTAATACTTCCTCTGTGGGTTGGTGGCAGCGGTGGGATACGTGTACACGACACCCACCCATCGGCGTACTATACTATATAGGTTTATCATTGTCCCGTTGTCCTCACTGTGGGCTTCCTGGTATCCAATGTACACTCTGGCATTGCGTGTCCAAACACACATCGTCTTGCCACACACGACAGTTAATCAATAATTCATAAATTTTGCAGTTGTTGCTGTTGTTGCTGATGTTGTTGTTGTTGTTGCTGATGTTGTTGTTGTTGTCGTTGTTGTTGTTGTTGTTTGTTGTTGTTGTTGTTGTTGTTGTTGTTGCTGTTGTGTTTGTTAATGTTGTTGTTGTTGTTGTTGTTGTTGTTGTTTGTTGTTGTTGTTGTTGTTGTTGTTGTTGTTGTTGTTGTTGTTGTTGTTGTTGTTGTTGTTTCGTCGCGATGTTGGTAGTGGTGATATTATTGTTTACTTACAATTTTTAATGGAGTAACTATATCCAGATTTAGAACGTTTTGCACAATTAAGCACAACCGAGAATTAGTGTGGATGATTACGTCTTCGTGCATGAAGCAGAACATGTCTTATACCTTCTGTGTTCATTTATTATTATTTGTTTATGTTCCTATCAGCAAAAGAACGTCATTATTAATAAGGCGTAAAATCTTAAATCAAATTACATGTTCACGTTTGCAGCTACAGCGGTAATTACATATAATGCCTCGGGTGTGCTCCATATATTCACCCATCTTGCTGCACAATGTACCGCAGCACTTAATCAGTTCCGCGGGGTCATAAGGGTATGGCGAGCCGTTTGGGTGTTTATAGATTAATTGTCATACTTATTGGAAGTCTAAAACAGACATGACCCGTAAGAAAAAATGTGTCCGCATTTAAAGTCGTCCATTTTCATTCATAGATATGAGATCAACCATAAGAACATCAGCTCAGATACAAACTGAAAAAAAATTAAAAACCCTCTCACAAATGCCTCTCTTTGTTCAAACGCTTTAAGTACCTAATTATTGGTAGATTCGTGCGATATAATGAGACTCCGGTATTATTATTAAAATTATTAATAACATGGTTACGTTTCAAAGTTTATGCTAGCAAAAAATGGTTTCTCTGGTTTTATTTATAGAATATGTTTAGCTTTAAACACCATTTAAAAAAAAATGCAGTTGCAATAGGATTGTTTAGAAAATAGAGTTGAAAGATTAGGTAAAAAAAAGAAAAAAAAAAAAAAAAAAAAATGTTGCTTCACAAAACAAAAATTAAATAAATACAAGTGAATTCCGAGATGAGTTGATCAAACCAATAAATGTTACCAATATCGGTAATGGCTTTAAAAAACAAAGACCTAATATTAAACTAAGTTAACCCATGCCCGATAACGTTTCCCCCAAATTAAAAGATATTTTTTTGATGAGGGGGAAAGGCGGATAAGTCACGCCCGTCGCATTTCCTAATTCATCTGCTAAACAGCCAACCATACTCCGGAAGGGTTTGCCTTTCTCATCAAGATTCGAGAGCCTCTGATTAAAACCCGGTTTCAGTCCAAGAAAATATTGTTGACTCTACTTGTTATCTGGCCGGGGCGAACGTGGCCTCGTACGGCAGTGGCTTGGCTGCGCACGGTGCGCTGCTCTCTCTCTCTTTCTCTCTCTCCTCTCTGGAGCCCGGGAGCACACGTTCCTTACTGGTGGTCCTTGCTCTGAGCTTGAACAGGCTCAACCCGAGACAGGTCAGGAAACATCCATTTTGCAGACCTACTTCTTCCTCTACCGTGAGACTCTTGATTGAGTTCTCTCGGCTGATTCTCACCTCGTACGTTGCTGAAGATAATTTTTTTTTTTTTCATCCTCCTACGAAAGGGGGTTCAGAAAAAGTACGTAAGCCGCCCCCCCCCCTCCCGCCTCTTCTTGTTTTTCGTGGGAGATGCAAGCGCCAGATAAGACGGAACTAAACAGTTGCGCTGTAGCGTGTATCAGTTGCAGTGACTGTATCAACTGTTGTCATCCCCGACGCAATATTGCATGGTCGAGTTAAGTGGACAAGCGTAAAGTTTCCACCGATCTTGAAATGTCCAGGCGATTAATGGTACATTTACCTGACTTCTGTTGATGTAACGTTGAGAATTCTATAGCATTTACACAAAGTGTGTTGTTTTTCCTTACTTTGTACTTTCCCTCGTCTTTTTGTTTTGCAAGACAAATTGGTGCAACTGAGATAAGATTTATAAATTCATATATACATACACAAGCCGAAGCTACAGTTTATCTTGTTGCTGTGACATTTTTATTTCACCTGTTTTACTTTTCATGCACTTATTGTTTGTCGCTTTCTTTTTACTCAAATGAAAACAATCCATCTGCAACTGTTCTTCTTCTTGTTTCAAAAACCGCATTTCCAGTTAAGGCACTGGTTTTCTTTAGGGTTGTTTAAGTATGTTTAGCCAGTTCTAAGGAACGTGTTATAATTGGTTTCAAAATTCAAAATGGCTCCGTACCATACCAGCAGTTAAACAGTGACATTTGATACGCCAATAAATAAAGCTTTATTATCAAAAGTGTATTGATTTTTTTTTATTTTTTTTTTTTATTATTATTATTATTATTTATTAAATGTTTTCTTTGAAGAATACATTGATTAAATAATATTTATGCATAATGGCACAGTAAAACGTTAATCACCTGCTCTGTATCTCGTCGTTGTAACAGTCTATTTGGGTTCTTGGAGTAATACCTATTTTCAATGGCCGATTGTTACACAGATACGCAAAAAAAACATAACAAACTGTAGGGGACCAGACGATTTCATTCTTCCATCCTCATTTTGAACGTGCAGATTATTTGCATTTTGACAAAAAACAAAAACGGCGGCCATTGCAGCAAAGTGAAAAAGAAGAGAGGGACGTAATTATGATGTTGTATGCTTTCATGTTTTGTACGAGACGCACCTTGAACAGCCGTGTTAAATACAACGGGACACTTGCCCATAAAGTCCGCGCCAAATACTCCGCACTGTGTTAGGAAAGGTCAGACTCTCCTTGATTCTCTGTATCAATCAAGGGTCACCAACTACAAAGCTTGGATTGAGCCAGCTTGTACACACAGACCCCATTCCATTCAGTCTTTGAACTGTGATCGTCTTCATTTCTGCAGCAGCAACAACTACACGGCTAATATGGGGAAAGGGCTCCAGATCGGCAGCACGGACAGCTTGATTCCACAGAGCAAACGCAGGAGCAGAAATCACTCCCAAGCGAGCTGGCTGGCTTCCCCCCCCCCATCATTTTAGCATCGTATTTGAGAACAAACCTAGACGATGGACCAAGGCAAATAAATAATCGCTTGGTCTGGGGAAGGACGGGACGATGGGGGGAAAGACGGTTCACTACTCCCGTCCGTCCGTGGATGTCAGCAGCGAGTGGTAACGGATACATAGGCGAACCCGCGCCATGTTTGTTCAGGACCCGTGCGATCCGGCGAGTATTTGGCCAAGGATTTTAAGAACACGAAACCTTAGAAACAATGCTGTTTGCTCTGTCACAAATTTCATTTCAGCGGGAAGTAGAATGAGGCCTACGGGAGGGTGCTGGGAGCGACTGTTGATGAAGGAGACACCCGCTGTACTCAAGGGGGGTATGGCGCACTGGCTGTACGTGCCCCGTAGGGTCAAGAGCCTCGGATCAAACTTACTCACTGAGCTTTGTAATTTTTTTCTGCTGAAAAAAAAAAAATCATATTTACAGATAAAGCTACTTCATTGCATATTACAAAGCTACTTAAGACACCAGTGATAAAATGTGTTGTAAGGTTTTTAGATTTTTGTTTATTTTGTTTTTTATATTTTATGTCGGCCTAAAGGCCGATTTTTAATGTAAAAATACGTGTTATTTTCTACGTTTGCGAATTTTGATTTTTTATTATCATTTACCACAACGTGAAAAAGGTAACAATTACACTAATGAATTTTGTCACAGGGCTTGGTAAATAACTTACAGTGCCTAAATTTACACACATCGGTGTTTGGTTAAACAAAATAATAATAACACACAGATTTTGATGGCCTGCTGAAAATGAAACCCACTGTATATTTTCTGTACTGGAAAATACGATTTCGTTTAGAGAAAAAAAGAAATGAATGAAAATCAAAACAATTATGTAAATGTATTCGTGTGATGAACACCGGAAACGTACGGTAGTTCCGGGCTAATATAACATAATACTCTGAACTAAATTGCTTCGGGAATCCGTAGCCTAAACAGACTGTCAACATGACGTATTTTATCTCCACTTTCTTCTATTCGAAACAGTTTACTCAAACCGAGGCTGAAGTTTAAAGGTATTAGTCTGAGCCCCTTGGTTACAGCGATATTTCGCATTCGTTGCGGTTAAGGCAAACAGGGCACACGACGAATGTAGACTTTGCGCGGTAAAGATGTGCAGGGCCTGATAACCGTTTCTTTTGCAGTAAGCCAATTTACTATATATTGAAAAACCTCATCATGAACATTAATTAGTAAGAAACAAAAGTCAGTACAGAGGTAGTAAACATCAACAAATGCATATTCCATGTTCTTGGGAAACGTGGTCGGTGACCCTAATTACTGAACGTGACCATCTTTAAATGTCCACACGGATAACGAGCACATGCCATGATAATGTGAGGCGTTTTTAACAGGGTTAGAGTCATGGGCAGTTATGTGCAAAGTCATGTTGGCAGGCAGTTTACAATCTGTGTCGACATCTCTCAGTCATGTGGTGTTAGTCTCACTGTGTTAGCAATGGCGGACGAAAAAGGAGATATCAATTATAGAAGTATCCGGTAGTGAAGAGGTGCATAACGGAAGCACACACATGAACTGTATCGATAAAGGAAATACATTGACAGTTTCATCTCATTGCATTTGTTTGATTTGCTTGTGAAGCCAAGGACTCTCAGGAAAACGCACTTAGAGAAGACAAAAAAAAAAGGAAGATTCAGTTTTAGATGTGGAAGGAAAAAACCTAGGGAATTATTCCTGGGAAAACCCACGCAATGAGGTATGGACTGAAAACCCAATCCACACAGTCCCCTGGTGGGATTCGAACCGGGGTCCTAGAGGTGGAAGGTGGGGAAAGATATCACTACGCCAACCCGCCCGCCAAATAACCTCATAGGCCTAATTGAGACCAAAAATTGTGTTTTAGCTGTAGGGTTCAGACGAATTTAAAAAAAAAAATCGCGGCAACAAGAGATAAATTCGGAAGACTCCATTTTAAGTTTTAAATCACCAGCATGTCTCCTCCTCGCTTTGGTGTTGTGGTCTTGAGTGCTTGCATATTTGCCCCAATTAACCGTCTCTGGACAACTTTTAATCCAATCCGTACTCGCTGTAATGAATTGAATTGACCGACTTGGTGGTCAGGGACACTTGTCGTCTAAAGAGGGCGCTAGAGCATCTCTCAGAGGAATACGATGTTTCACCGTGAACGCTCAAAACAACCAAAAAGGGAAACGCTGCCATCGCGTCAGCACAAATGCTGTTGCGATTTAAAAAGGGGGGGGGGTTCTTGACGTAAGTTTTAAATGCATAGGTTCAGTCTAAGTTTCACAACAACAAGAAATTATGCCAAACAGTGAATCGAATAAAATAAATTACTGTCAGGTTTAGACGTTGTTGAACCATATTAGTCAATGGCAAATTAATTATTTTTATCAATGAGGAAATTGCGATTTTCACCCTTTTTCGGTTGAAGAAGGAAGGACCCATTTTTTGTCATAATTGAGTTTTGTCATAATTGATTTTTTTAGGTCAGTGATTTTTGTTTCTCTCTCTCTATCTCTCCCTCTCTATTCTGCCTTTCGCCTCTGTGGTTTCCAGTTCGGATTTGTGTTTTTCAGTTCCTACCTGATTGCGTGGGTTTATTTTCTAGTGTTTTTCTTCCCACGTCTTTGACGAAAACACACTTCTTTCAACATCTTCTTCACATATGTATCTTCAGGCCTATGTCACAGTGCTAGTCGCCTTTGAGGGTCCCGTGCTTTAATTACCAGAAAGACAATTGTTGTTGTTCCCAGGTTTGTTTTACGCAAATATTTCTCAGGCTAACTTTGTACTAAAATTTGAGAGTTATGTTTGCTAATAATTGCAAATTAAAAGCATATTATTAAACTTGCTTCCTCATAGTGTTTACTAGTTCAGATATTTGTAATAGTGTCATACGCCATTTTTGTTGTGAAGGCAGTGGATAATTTTGGTAATTACTCAAGAAATACGTTACAATAAAAACTTACTTGGTAAGTAGCACCTGAGAGCTGCTGATAGTAACACATTGTGAGAAACGACTCCCTCTGAAGTAAGTAATGTAGTTTGGAAAAAAAGAGGTAAATTCTCACTAAAATATTTTAATCTGAGAAAGGCTTGAAGCCTTTCTGAGGCATCTGAAAGCACACAATTCTTTGCAACACAGGGTGTTTTTTCTGTCATTATTTTTTATGCAACTTTGATGACCAATAATTGAGCCCAAACTTTCTCTGTTTCTTTGTTATGCATTATGTTTGGATACACCAAGTGAGGATACTAGTCTTTGACAATTACCAAAAGTATACCATGCCGTTGAATAGTATTCAGGAAAATCATACCAAAACATACCTTTGTCAGAGGCTGGGAGTTGCGGAAAAGCGAGCAATGCGCCAATTATACTTTCAGTGATAATAACAAAAAACTAAGATATGTTTTCTTTATAAAAATTATTAGATTAAAGAATTGATCAAACAAGGATTATGTGTAAAAACAAAAAAAGGGGGGGGGGGACTTTGACGATTGATGATTTCCAGACTTGTTTTTTTACTGTAAACGATATTTGGTTTCGATTTCTAAGTGTTTCGAAAATAGTGATGAAAAGACGTGTTTTAAAAATAACAATCACTTGATGTGGAAATCGACCGCGATGACTGCGCTATCAACGGATTCCGGTCAGCTCAACAACATTTCCACGCTACACTGAAAAGTAGAAAAAAAACAGACGAATCTACAAAGAAAGAAAGAGAAAAAAAGAGAGTATAGGGGGATTCATCTTGAAATATTACTCAATGCTTTGTAAATTAACTTTTTATCCCTGACCCGAGCCGTGGAACTGAGTGAATCTATTTACCCTGTGAACATGCCCACTTCTTTGTACTATAACCCGTTCCTTAATGATTCTTAACCAAAGTACTTGAAGAGACGAGCGGAGAAGACATGTCTGACGATGCACGTTTAGCTCAAGTACGCTCGCAGGCATTCCCGAATTCGACAGTAATTGGAGAGCTCGTAAATGGACAACTCGAGCTAGCAGTCCTGCCGGCCAGAAGAATGTCCGAAGGGGCTTTTTTCGATGAGCGCCTCATATAAGTAGTTCCTAGTCATTATCAACACACATTTTCCTATTTTTTTTTTCTTTATTTCTTCTTGTGGTTTTTTCTCTTTTTTTAATGTGTGGTCTTGGCTCGCGGATTATTCAGGGGTTACCATCCGTTAAAAAAAAAATGACTTGCGATGAACCCGTCCCCGCTGGTTTACGCATCAGTGGTGTGGTAGTAAAGTTACTCAAATTGTAGGGTACCTGTTACAAACAAAAATAGTGACCAGGGATTCGATGGATGAAATAACTGGGTTTTTTTTCACCAATTTCACCAACAGATGTAATCGCATTGGTGATAATTTTACTGTTTTCCATGACTTATAGGGTTCGTGTATTATAACCACTTTGTGTAATTCCTGAATTTCTAGTTATTTTTTTCTCCGTTGTCATCGAGACTGAGGCTGGACAGACAAGGTTTGGTTCCCTTTTCAGCCGATACGTTTTGAAAGAGAGGACATTTGTACCTGCCTGAGAGGGTAAAGCCATGACATTTCATCGTTGCGATTGAGACTAAATCTTGAATGAAAAAAAAAATACTCATGTCTTCTTCCACAAACAAAATTAACAAATAGATTATTTTTCACAATTTAGCAGGTAGGGCAATGATGGTCCCAATATTTCAAAGGGAGTGCCCAATCCTCTTGAGCAATCCCTAATTCCATCTTCGACTTAATTCTTTGCCGAAGGTTAAATTAATTTCAGGAAGTTTTTTTTTGTTCTGTATGTTTTTCAATATCACTTTCTGTATATGTGTTCCGGAATTTCAAAGTTCCAGGTTGTAGCCGTCTTCCAACGTTCCGGAAAAGGGACAGTCCGGGAACTTAACATCCATGTGTTCCGGAAAAGAGGGGAGTTCCTAAAAAAAAAAAAAAAAAAAAAAAAATCCCTCTCTCGGTCCGGACTTAGACGGGTCCCGGACGTGCACCGGAATAGCACGTCAAGGTCCGGACTCAGCCCCGTAGACCTTCTGACTTAATTTGACCTTAAACGCAATCGATAGTATTAGAAAATGCCCCATCTTTTAATTTATAATTATTCACCCTCCAACCAGCCCCCTTCGGTTGTGACGTTTAGCTGCGTTGACCAGCATCCTCTGCACGCCTCCCTGGCACGGCGGTTTTTTTTTCTTCCCTCCTTTTCTAAGAATCATTTCTAATTCAGCTATTTGAAGGTATAAAATATGTCTGTTCACGACTTGCAACGAGACTACTAAACACAAAAACCCTACGGGCAGTCAAGCAACCAACGTGTATGCTAATTTGAAAAATGTTAACTCACTGATGAAAAAGAAGTCATTATCTCTGAGCCCTTTGTTTAATCTTGTGGTAAAACAAATTCTTTTGGTGGGATATCATACATACTCCATTCTATTTGTCATAATAATTGTATTTAGTTCTCGTCGATTGAATAGTAAACGAACTTCAGAAAGGCATTCCCCAGATCAAAAAATAATGATAATGCATAAATAAAATAAACAAATAAATATTAAAAGAAAATGGGAAATTCAAATTGTGATATAGGAAGACTGGCCGCTATTTCAGTCGTAACTCATTACAATCTCTGACAACCTGTAAATTGTTTGGAACAATGAAGAAAGCCGACAGGCATTATGAAGCACGAAGACGTATGTTTTGTTGTTTTGTTTGCATTACTTTTTTTTTTGAATACATTTTTAACGGTGTATTTTCTACGTTTATTGTATTCTATATGAAATTAACCAGTGTACTTCAAAGCCAGAAATGTGTATTTCTGTATTTTCAAACACATTACATGCACTATCGGGGGAAAAGAGGAAAATATCATCTCTATAAGAAACTAGACCTAAATTAAGGGATTATTGTTGTTTGACAAGTAATTGTTGTAAATATCAGGTAACCTTTATTACAAAGTTGCCGAAGCTGTGAATCAAAACACACATTGTATGTGATGAAACAATTGTTTAGCGATACAGCCGAGGAATATACTGTGCTCAACCTCGTCCCCGGGGTGTGTCGAGCAGTACCAGGTTGGCCGCTCTCTCACCCTGGTATTGGATCATTTGCGTATCCCAAATTGTCGGATACGTATGCAAATTAAATAGTCTGGCTGCTTTCCGAAATTTACATCTTCGTCATGGTCCGGTACCAGATTTGTACATTGGTTTTGTCCAATCGGGTCCAAGTAAGGAGTTTCCCTCTCAGGGTTTACTATTGTAAACATGGTTGGAAATAAAGTAAACCACGGGGACGAGGTTGTACTGTGTTGAATTCGCGGACTCCATCTCAAACCCCGCCCATATATATCTCAGGTTGATCTACCCCCAATATAACAATTATTGTTCCCGATAAAAAAGCAATTCGCCATACAACCCAAAAGTAGTAGAGCATCCTCCTTATCCTTTCCATCACAGCTCTCCTCACATCACCCAAATACAAAAAAAGGCCCCAGGGCCTCCTCTGTAGAATCTCTAGATTTATGAAGAGAAGTACAATACAACAACCAAAAAACATCACCCACCATCACAACCATCCAAGTTTGATGAAATTGGGCCTCGAATAGTGGACAATCTTTGAGTGTCAGAAAGCTGCTTTATGTCAAGATCCCCGCATATCCTTACGCGTCTCAGCCCGTTCTCTCTCTCTCTCTCTCTTACGCTTTCAAGAACTACGGGTGAATCTTGTTCCCTCACGAAGCAAAGTCCGGCCGTCTAGTTTAGTATTCATCCGGTGTAGCAACAGTCATTACTACCCACACCTTGGAGCATTCTAGACTTCACAGTCGGCCCACGTGGTTCACTCGCCTAGATTCCCACTTCCATTTATTATTTACAACATTCGGAGTCTATTATGAACGGCCCTGGGAAGAAAGAGAGAGAAAAAAGGAGTATATGACACTGGAGATGGATAAACGCCATCTTGCTTTGGAAGCCATCCTGTATACCTATACGCTGGCAATCGGGAGGTAATTGGGGGTTTCTTTTGTTCAAAACCTTCCTGCTCAACCTTCCTTTGGTATGAAGTTTGTAATGGCTGTTTTCTGTTTTATATGACTCTGGTTGTTGTCTTGGTTTTCCCGGCTGCTTCTGATCGTTTGAAATCTAGGTATCTTTAAAAATTACTGAAGGACGATAAAGTGGGTTTTGGATTTGGGAGTTAGATTCGCAAACTCCACCAGCGTATTCTTGTTGGAACTTAAAAAAAAAACTCTCTATACATGCAAGGTTCTGGTTCGAAGCTCTAGTGGTCCGAACCGGGTTCCAACGGAGCTAGAGGTGAAAGGCAAGGGAAAGAAACAACTGAGCCAACCTGATCCCCCTTAAAACCTCGCTCCAACCGTCATCTGATACGGAGATCAATTTATTGATTACGATGTGCAGAGTTCTATTGCATAACGTAAACATAAAAAATAAAATTGTTTCTCGTGAGCGTCTTTCGACCAAAAAGCTTCCCCTACTGGCCCTACTGGTGATCCATTTTTGTTGTTTTAATTGACAATCATCACCAATGTGAGTCTCTGATGCGTGTGAATAACAGACTTCAATTTGGTTTACCCCCCCCCCCCCACCACCACCATCTGCATCTCAGTAAGATACCAATTGCCGCAAGGAAAGATTACCTTCAGTTTATTAGCGGGTCTTTTAAAAGAAATTGACCCCCCCCCCCAAATAATATGAATAAAGTCCTTGTAAGTAACTGGAAAAAACAGACACCCTGAGGTAGAGCGACATTGTGTGCTTTCCTCATTTTATTTTCAATTGTCAATTTGCAGTAATCTTTATTGAATGTTTTTAACATTGTGTGTTCTCTTACAAAGAACTGACCGGGATTCTGGGTCCGAGTGTGGGCTCGACCCATTTCTGGGTCAGTGTGACCCGGAATATGTGTCAAACTGAACCAAAACTGTGTCCATCAGCTGACTTAGAATTTGTGGCAGAACCCCTTTTTTTTAACCGGTTTCTGGGTCAGCCTAAACTAAAAATGGGTCAGACCGCTGGGATCCAGAATCTGGGTCAAGTTCGACCTTGAAGTTTTTGAGAGTGCGGTTAACCCCACGTTGTAAAAAAAATATAAAAAAATAAAAACAATTGTGGAACAACAACAAAACAGTACCTAAAACAACAACAACCCACAGTGTAGCTCTTGTATAGCCCAGGATGAAATAATATTTGTCTTTTCGTATCTATTCACATTTTTTGCCTGGTTAATTTCCACCCTTGAGGCTCTTTTTCTTTCGTCAGAACATTTTGACGACATGCATCACGTCGTTAGTTATTCACGTAAGAGTGATTTTGAAATCATCACCAATGTGGGTATTCTGATTATAAAATAAGTTCCTGTGGTAGTTGGTTTTTGTTATTTTGGTCACCCTTTTTCGACTTTCAGTTCAAGAATGACGTTTATTTCCCGTAGCTCATGTATGTAAGCTTCATGTGAGATTGTGGCCAAAACACTTGTTTTGTATACTCAATCAATCAATCCATCGTTAGGTTTACAATGCACCAATCTAACGGTCGTTGCTATAGGGTGCATTGGTTCTGTATATGGGCATGGTGTACCCCTTATTGTGAGCTTGGAATATCAGGAATTCTTTAGAGGATTCTAGGGGGGGGGGGGGGGTACTTCTGAACAAGAGGAAAATAGTGTATATGGTAACATTTTGGGGGCACCCTCTGCCCCCCTTATCGGAATGGTGTATTTTAAGTGCAGCTCAAGTAAGATCTTTTAAAAAAAGGAGGATTTAAGCAAAATTTTGTAAATGGCAACTGAAGGAGTTTGTCTTATGTTCTGAGGAAGTTGACTCCACATCGAAGGTGCAGCAATAAAAAAGACATGATATGTTAATTATAACTTTGAATGACATTAAGCAGGGCTGGGAATTTTGTTTTAACCGTGGCGTTGTATGAAATACAACAAAAACAACCAGCAACCAAAGAACTAGAACCAGGAACAGGCTGAAAACAAATTAACATATTTTCATAAACATGTATATCACCCAAACCGTTAGAAAACCTTGAATACTTTGTTTCGGATAGCGTGGAGCACTTTATGGTTAGAAAAAAAGTTAACAGCTACACAACCTTTTGTGTGATACAAGAGTCTACAAGTATTTTAAAACTCTGCCAGATTCTGACTAGTTCCTTTAAGGTGTTGGGCCAGACTGTACCTGCTTCCAGGACACAAAAACTGTGCTATTTTTTGACAGTTCTCTTGTTTAACCCTTTCAATTCAAACCGAGATCTATTTTAACAGCGATCGGTATACAAACAAGGGGAATTTCTGTGAGCGTACCGTGTGCAAAAGTTTCAGATGAGTACAGGTAGAAACGTCGAGTAAAAAACGTGATTAATTCAACAATGATGAGTATTTTCAATCCAAGTGGTTTTTTTTCTCAAAAGTGCCTCACGCTACTACCTTCTTAAAAACCATCAATCTCAGCTCCTTGGGAGTATACAACCCCAGCAGCCAAATGGGTGCACAGGAGGTCGCCAATCGTTCACACAAATAATCTCTACCCTCGGAGGTACCCGTTTACTCCTGCGTGATGAGGGACACTTTTAAGTTAAAGGAACATTACAGAATTGGTAAGAATTGTTTTGGGTAAAATATACTTTTGATCACAGATTTACATAAAACTTACACGTTCTAATGATGATGATAGTAGAAAACATCCCTTGAAATATTTCTGTCTGAAATGCCATATATTGATGAGAAATGAATAAACTAATTTTCCGATTGGAGTTTATCGCTCAGTGAGCGTTTTATTCACTTGTTGAATCTGTATGATTTCATGCAAATGTGTAATCTGTTTTTCGCTATTTTCTCGTGACCCAGATGGCCGATCGATCTCAAACTTCTACAGGTTTGTCAGTTTATGTATATGGTGGATTACATAAAGTGCTTACACTGCCAGCAACTGTTTTGTTAGCAAAAACCAATTCTGTAATGTTCCTTTAAATGTCCTGCTGAAGGACACAATGTGTCACGACCGGGGCACCTAAACCCCAACCCTCACGAGCTTGAGTTCTGTGCGCAACACCGCCCGGCCACTACACGCTATAAAATGTACACTTACATCTTATGAGGGATGCAGTAACGAGCACGTGGACACATACACTGGACAGTGGCCCAAACCCAACATGGCTTGGTTGGACCGCCGGGTGTTCGTAACACGTAACTACTTCGGTTGTCCCCACTACTTACTATACAGTACAAAACTGTGGTGTGGCGTTTTGATGAGTACTTTCCACAAGTGCTCTCTACTACTCAAGACATCTATTAAAAATCGCGGTGTATGCAACGCCCATCTGTTTTAGACTGTAGACTTTTATTTGCCCAAAAGTTTCGAAGGCACGTGGCTCTTAAATATTCAATGAGATTACATGACGTCATTGGCGACAATTTTATGAGGAATTTGTGTTTCCCTGTCTGTGGCGAGTCTGCATAGGGGAGTTATATAATATAAACGCGCGTCGAGAAGTTGTCATTTAGTCACCAGACTGGAGACGCAGTAAATACGTGCTTAGACGGAGACTGTGTGGGTTTCAGGTCACGTGTGCCGTCTTCCTTTTCAGGTCATAAACCTTGGAATGAGTTAACATCGGAGGGTTGAATTCCTTCTCGAAGACAACCACCAAAGAGAGAGTGGAGAAAGGAGAAGGAAAAAAAAAAACACTGCGCCGTTTGAGCGATCACTGGGCAAAAGCTGTTTGCTAATTTGGGCAGCTAACAACTTGGGTGTTCAGCAAGTGTCAGCAGAGTCATAAAGTGGGAACTGGAGCACGGATGGAGTATCTCTGCCGGGGTTTAACACCGAAGACTGACCATCCATCACCCGTCGCGTCTCACGGGCCATACCCCCTCCGAGTCTATGACCGGGAAAAATAGCCCGTACCCCAAGATTATTCAAAATCAGCCACGCGTTAACCCCCGGTCTTCCCAAGTATAAACCTATCACACTTTGATCATCCGATTCGATGCTATACGCTCTCTACTTTTTCCTTTCATCAGACCTTTACCCCCTCCTCTCCTCCTTCTCTTTCAACTTCTCTTTTCCTTCTCCTCTCTCTCTCTCTCTCTCTCTCTCTCTCTCTCTCTCTCTCTCTCTCTCTCTCTCTCTCTCTCTCTCTTCTCTCTCTTAACTTGAAAGACATAAATATCGTAATTTGGTGAGACAAATGGCACGTCTGTTTGTTCACGGAGCGAGGACGGAACATGGGGTAGAGAGCGTGGAGGCCGAGGGAATTAAGACCCGGGGCAGAGGAATGGAGGATGATTACTAGCGATTCACGTGATAAACGACCACCGCGAGCGGTTTTTCTTGGCTTTCTGCTCAAGCCTGCGTGTACGTGCTGCCGACCCAAACTACCTCATCACGGCGGGCGTGGGGGGGGACAACCTTAACACCGCAGTCTGCGCATTTTTTTTTTCTTCCTTTCTGCTTCTCTTTCGCTTTTCTCTCTTCATCTCTCTCTTTTATGTATATCTACTGTTCATGCGTCTTCTCTTATAGGTGCCTCCATGTCTGCCACTGCAGATTGTGAGCTACACCGCCCTGTCATGAACTGTTTGTTGGTCAATCCGTCTGCCTGGTCACTTCAGATGGACTTTTTCATTCACCATATTTTATAATATTTTTTATTTTTATTTTTTTTGTCTCGCCTTCGGACTAAAAAAAAATAGCCCCCCCCCCCCCATCGCGTAAATTCATTTTTATTGATTAGAGGTGAGGAAATTAACTGGTTTGACAAAGTGAATTCGTCAATAAAATGGAATAACATGCATTAACAAGGCCCTATGCGTCTGCGCATGCATACGAAATGCACATTTATACTTGTTGGGGTCCGTTATAGCTTGCATTGAATTATCTAATAAAAATACGCAGGATAAATCACATTTGAATTGGCTATTATTTGACAAAGCTTTTAATGTTACAGACGACCGTGAGTGAATGTCGTATGTGGTATAGCAAGGATACCCGGCTGTTCTTTGAACCTATACTGGCAAAGTAGCGAGGGACACCGGTGTTTAAAGGTGCTGCATTCGTTGGTAATTGGAGCCTGCTGATTGTGTTAATCCTATATAGATGCAGGCACATACAATCAAACTAACCTGTGAAAATTTCACTTCAAAAGGTGGTCGCGTTTTTGAGATATCACCGAAAAACCGGAGCGAATATTTCCACGCAGGAAGATTATTCCCCATAGGAATACACAGTCTGGGAAGCGTTTAAATTTTGGGGAATAAAAAGTGATATATTTTCCATAACCGTAGTACTTCGAAGTTAAAAGTTTCTCAAAATTCATTATACTATCCAAAGCTGCTGTACATTACCAAGTAAGTTTTTATTGCCATTCATTTTCAAAGTCTTTACCAAACGTGTACTGTGCCTTTAAAGACCATGTTTGACTGTGAAGCTATCAACAACTATGATATACAGAACTTGTTTATTCAACCCAAAATTTACCCAGTAGTTTCCCCTTGCGGTGTATAACTTGATATTTGAAATAAAAGTTGCATCCCCTTAAGGTGATCCCTGCCATGGGTGCTGCCGCTGCCCATGTTGTATCGTAAACTTGGGTGTGTTCCCTGGCTATACGGCAGTTAGCGGTTGCATGGCTTCTAACTGGCACCCCCCGAACAAAGATATTGACAAACTATGGAGACCGCCAACACAAGGCTAGATAGCTCAGTTGGTTCTAGAGTGCCGGCACGTTGATTGGCAGGTCGCATGTTCTAACTTTTTCTTTGTTCAAGCCAAAAATATTTGTATTTTTTTTAAGTTTTTTTTTAAGTTTTTTGTAATTTAGATTACTGATTAGCTTCTGATTTTGTCGTAATTGTAGGTCAAAAAAGGCATAAACTTCGTGGTTTTGGAAAACTAGCTGCACCTCTATCGTTGGCAGCGCTCGTCCAAATAGCAATACAAGACACGGCATGATACTTTCTATTGCAACAAAGCGGCAGCTATACCCTGCTCGTAAGTGTGACGTAATTCCACTGTAAGCCACGCCCACTTCACACTAACTGGCTCCACTGATTACCAGAACCCCATAGGAGTTGCATTGAGCTATTAATATTATTATTATTATTTATTCGACCTCAACATTACAAGAACAATAAGTCAATACAAGACATTCAAAGGAACAAATAAATAAATTAATAATAGCTAGATGGTATTTGATGATTTATGCAAGACAAGTTTAACAACTGAACTTGGCTTCTACATACGTTCTTCAGAGACTAAGATCTCCCTCAGCATCAAACATGTCTGTCCTAAAAAAAAAAAATGCTTTTAGAAATAAAATGGGTGATTTTGGGGGTAAAATGACACAAGTGTGCCAGCTTTGTAGCCTGAAGTAGCAATAACTTTGGGCATGAATCAGATACAAGGATTTACCAGTAGGATACCAAAACGGAGCTCCTACATAAATATGACGTCACCATGAAAGATGACGTCACGAGCTTTTGCGAATCTTACTGAAAAGTACTGAAGAGGGGTGTTCAAAATGAGTAGTTTCTCGACTACTTAAAAAAAAGTGTTTAATTTAATTTATGCTAGACGTATTGATTTAACCCTTGCTGGAAGTTTTTCAGCAATGATCACCTGTTGCTGTAGTCGCTCCAGCTGGTCTTTCAAATGTCAGATTGAAGAATGGTTTTTGTTTTGTTAGGAATTGTGGCGCAATAATTGTTTCTATATTTCTGGTAATGAAACTAAAGATGCCTCATAAGTGAATTTCAATCGCTGTAGCTCGCAAGCCTATGAAAACCTGTAAACAAGGGTGCTTGCTATGTGAACCAGAAACACCGGGGTTAACCCCTACTCTTCTTGGTTAAGTGTTCTGGGTTCTTTTACGTGTACTACCAATCCTAGTGCACGGGACCTACGGCTCAATGTCCCACCCAAAGGACAAAGCCATAATGGTGTCTTGCTCAAGGACACAAATGCCACGACCGGGACTCGAACCCACACTCTGCTGATCAGAAACACCAGAGCTCGAGTCCGGTGCTCTTCAACTGCACGGCCCCATAACACACCACGGCACCACAGTTTATAATCATGCTTTATTGTTGGTTGTTCTAATCGCAAATAAGCAATGGTGATTTCGGGGGATCTTCAACCGCCGGCCGTTTACTCGACGTTTACAGTATTTCAGATGGAAATAATTACCAAGAGGATCGGTAGTGGGTTTCGAACTTTATAATCAGTGAGCTTTCAGATTGTGAATTATCGACTTTTAATCAATTGTTACAAATATTATACTAATAATCTAACAATAGTCAATAATACCGAATTTCCTAGTCAATTTGAATGTGGCGAAATAATTGAAAGCTCCACGGAATTGTAAATCAATTCCATTTAATGAGATTAAAGAGATTTAAAAAGATAACTATTCAAGTTAACAATCCCTCGAACAGCATTCAAACTAGCAGCAGCTTTTCGCAGAAATCTTATGATGCGCATCAGGTTGACCTATCAACACATAAACATAAATATTTTGATTTAAAAAAAAGGTGCTCTGGGCACACCAATAATCATATATTATCCAAATCAACCAATGCACTTTTTTTTAGCAAGCTACACATGGTTCACACCTTAGGCAAACTTGAATTCATAATGACGTCATCTGCACGATTATACATTGACTGCCTTTGTGGATTGAAACCACGAAAGACATTTTGTTGATTGAATAAATTAATACTTCTCTTAAAATGATGTGTTATTATTGATCATACAAAAGTGCGAAGGTCAGGCTGGGCTCGAGCTCGGACTCTGTTTTTTGTTGGAACATTTTTAACAGAGTACAATTCGCCAGTGTGCGTTCATCGTAATATTCGGATTGTCATACTCTTTGTCCGTGTGTGTTTGTTTTGCCTAATACAGCTTTCTTTGGGTTAGGATTTTGTTTTTGTTTGGGCACAGTCTGTTTACCGTGAGCAAAGAGACTATTCTGGGCTCTGTGCCCCAACTCGGGCAGTTGGAAGCATATCACGACGCGGCCATTTTGTTCATTCCATTCGTTTTAAGTCAACGTGTCAACTACAGCTATAGTAAGTTCCCCACCAAGCTATAACTTCTATTCATTTTCTGGCCTGTTTCACTTCACAGCAGGAGGAAAGCCTCTTCACCAATTCTTTATTTCACTCTATCCTGAGCTGTCTGTTGCCAAGCAACGCCCCTTATACAATCTGAGTTCTACTCTCAATCTTCTCTTCTGTCTTCCTCTCTATTCTGGCTCAGTTTCTTTAACTTGTTTGTACTAATACCTGGATCTCCACTCCACCAGCTTGCATCTTGGGGAGCACCACTGCTTAACCCACATTGTTTAATCCGTAAAATATTTTGCAAGCAAACGGATTAAGTAGAAATGAGCTAAACTGCAAGATGAACTTAGCAGAACTGAACTTGGTTTAATTTAGTGGTCTGCTTAGCGCTGGATTATGCGCTTACATCCCATAGAACGATGTGATTTACCGGGCTCTGTAAAAAGCGCAGAATTCCGCGGTAAGCAGAGCCATGACATTGGACCCCCTAGTGTAGCGAAACCGAGGTTGAGAGGGCATTACAGTCTGTGTGTTTGTTTTTGCCAGTAGACCGAAAACACATTTTAGTTAATTACTCTTCAGTTTTTAGCAAAAACAGGTGAAACCCTTTAGGTTCTATCCTCAGACAGGCCCATTGACATGGCCTATGACCCTTTGGCAGTATGACCCATGGACTCCGAACCCCCAGTTATAAAACAGTTTAATTATAGGGCAGTGTACAACAAAATCGCGGTGTAAAACATAATACAAAAATAATAAAAATGTAAAACAATAACATTTTACAACGTGGAAAAAAGTATGAATTCAATATTGTAATTGAGGTATGCACGTTTTCCCAACGTACTGCACGCTGTAGTAACCCATGGCACTCGTGTTTTTCTAAGAGGGTACGGCACCGCAGGGGTTTACAGTCATTGTACATAGGTAACCTCACAAAGAATGGTGCTAAAAAGTGTTTCCATTGCAGTTGTAAAGCACACGCCACCAATTTATAATAAAATCACATAATAATGTCACGCTACCACTTTCGGGTTTTTGTATTCTTCAATTTTTTTTATCATAAACTTTACTTTGGAAAAATGTAACTTAATTTGGAAGTTACGAAATGGAAATTAAAATCTGAACAAAAATATATATGATGAAATGCACAATCGTTCAATTTCTTTTTCGATTCGGAGTATTAGTAGTATTATTATTATTATTACTTTTGGCTAGCCTAACATGATTTGGATGTTGTGAAATGAAAAAAATATATATATAATATCAAATTGTAAATCGAGATTTGGGATGAAAATTCTACGATTTGGCTTGTTGTCTTTTCGGTATGATCCGAGGCCTGAGTGGAGGGCACCTGCTCCTCGCTTCCCTGGGTTTTCACCCCGGGTGACGCGATGGCCTCTCGGTCAATTGACTCGCCCGTTATTTTATTTTATTTTATTTTTTTACAAATCTGACCAAACATGTTTGGCTTTAGACAATGCTGACATGACGTGAAACGCTGGAGACAATCTAGGGTCAGTTTCTTCGGTATCACTGTGAAAATGTTTATCTATGTTCGCAGCTGATGAACTATAGAGAGCCCGGATTTCCAGTTGGTATTGTTGTTTCAAATAATAATAATAATAAATAAAGGACGATGGGAGGTTCACGTATAGATTCAACTGGGAGAAAATTAGTTTTATTATTATCAAGTGAGGGTATTGCGTTGCGGGATGGATTTTTTTTTCCATCTTTTATGGTTTTCTCTTTTGGGCACATGGTGTAAACCACACTCTTTATCGAGAGCAAAGAGACAATATTGAGAGTGCCTTGGCCCAAATTTTCATGACAGGTAAATCAAATCATTGCATATATATATTGCTACAAATGCACAGTGGAAAAACTTGCTCTCTACAAAGTGTGTTTTAAATCAAAAATACCATGAAACGTACATGTCGATTTTGTTTTCCCCTTTTTTTGAGACATTAAATGAACCACAGAAAGAAGGAAATCACCCAAACGCATTGCTTACTTTATATAAAAGGGTCTTTTCTTTTCAACAGAATGAAAAAAGAGAGTCACTTAAACTAAGGTACCTTCATTTGACTAGGGATATGAGTTTGTGCCCCGAATGTCTTTTCCCCACAAGGAAAGGGACCCAAAATGGGTACCTGTTCTGAAATGTCGATTTCGTTTTTCTGGAATAATTGAAAAGGTAAATCAACTCAAAAAAAAGGCACAGGTCCCACTCCCACTCCCGGCTCTCCCACCCCCTCCCCGACTGTCATTTTGTCACAGTTAAAAAGACAGTCACTCAGAGGGGGGTCGGCCTACTTGTCTTGAACTGACTGTGTGTGTGATGTGTGTGTGTTTTTAAGGGAATGCATAATGACAGTCTCTCGGTTGAAAATCGAATAAGGGGTCCTTGGCTTGAGCTGATTTTGCTTCAAAAAGACAGTCCTTAGAAAAGGGCGTCCGTTCTTGAAATGTCCGTCTTTTATTTTCCCCCCTCAGAATGAAAGTTAAAAAAAGAGGGTATTCCCGCCTCCAAGGACGACCTACCATAACCCCTGGCGTTCCTTGAACTCGTCCAGCAATCCTTCTGGATGTCCATAGTAATCACGCTACCACAGCGGGTCCCAACTCATCATTATGTGTAAATATGATCTCCGCAACCTTGGCGAGGGGCAGAAAAAAAGAGGAAAAAAAAAACTTGGGCTTCACTGTCTCAGCAGAGTCAATCGTTTTCCCTAGTCTTCCCCTTGAGACGCCATCTTAATCTGAATCGAAGACGGGCATTGGGGGATTACGCGTCTTCGTTTGAGCGGGTTTCTGGACGGCCCATGGGGCGGCCGAAATGTGATTATTTTCCACTTGTAAATTTGCCTTCGGAAATCACAAATGCATAGGATTAAAATGTGCACAAATACCGTGGATGTTTGTCAGCTGGATGGTTGTGTGTGTGTGTGGGGGGGGGGGGGGTGACAAAATGATGATTGTGTTTATGCCCGTGTAAAGACAGCTGTTGATAATTAACTTCTGTGCGTCCACAAGAAAGACGAATAAAGCTGTTAAACCTATTATTGTAAACAATGCCAACTAAAAACATACAGCACACCGACGCAAAAGGGACCGAGTCAGATCGTTCTACTAACATTTATTTTAAGGGCTAAACCCAATTTTGCATGGATACTTACTATGAATAAATCCAGTGGACAATATAGTCCTCTATTTAAACTAAAGTAAGCCAAATGAATAAATGCTGTTTTTGAGTTCCGTCCTTGGTGATAAAATAATCGCTGGAAAGTGATGAGTTAAAAAAAAAAAACTTAATAAGATTTTCGAACAGAATGAATAATGCTAACTGCACAAAGTAACATGCACAATTAAAAAAAAAAAATGGAAAACAGCAACAGAAAAAAAACTACAGCAAGTAGCCGACAGAGGGAAACGAATGTATTAAGTATACGAAAATATCCAATGACATATTATGATGAATGAATGAAAACACAACGGTCTACAGTTATTTAAAAGAGTGTGGATTGAAAATATTTATGAGAGTAAAAAATTGAATGATTTAAAAAAAATAATAAATTGGGGTTTATTTATTTATTTATTTTTATTTTTATTTTTATTTTTTTATTATTAGTATTATTATTATTATTTTTTTTTTTTTTTTTGGGGGGGGGTCTAATCAATTCAAGACAAGATTGCAAGAGAAGTTACAAATTTACGAGGTGTTTCCACAAGTTGTGAGTGTAGATAAGAATAACTGAACAGTGTAGGCTATAGTTGAATACTATTGAGACTTTTAGAACTGTCCTGTTTCCTTGGTCTAAATCGTTTCGCTCTCATTTCGCAAACTGGCACTTTACATCCCACTCAGTGTGTCAATTAATAATCAAGTTGAAGATGTGTTTGCCTGTGAAGTTCTTAAAAAAAAAAAAAAAAAAAATTATTCAGAACTGTCTGTGTGTGTTATTGTATCAATATTTTATAACTGAGATACTTTAGTACTTCTGAATTTACGATCAAACAGAATTATGCCCCAATTTCAATTTTCATTTTTTTTTATATATTTGTATTGTAATCTTAATGTGAACTAAGCACGAATTAAATACTAGCTAAAACTGTTTTCAACGTACATCTGCGTTACATTTCCTCCAGGACCAAGCCTCCGGTCTTGCTCTGACCCTGTCCGTCTGACTTTCCCAGGGAACCCACGACCAGGCTGGTGACAGAACCTTCACAGTCACTGCAGCAAGGGACTGGAACAGTTTACCCTTTATTCTTTCAAAATGCCAAATCAACAAACCAGGTCAAGAGGATGATCAAAATACATCTCTTTCAACATTTATCAATTTATCGCTGTAGATTTGGTTATTAATTTATTAATATATTCCCTTTACTTGTTGATTATTGTAAGCGCTGTGATTTGGTTTACTAAGTAGAGCGTCTTTAAATGCCGATTGTTATAATAACTAAAATTACTAGGCCAAATCAATTTTTTTTGTTTATGTTTAGCGTCCCCGCCCGCTGCCTTTTTAGCGGCCGCTTTATTTTATTTTATTTTTTTCTTTTTTTTTCTAACGAAAAAAACTAATTTTAAAATAAATAAGATCGTAATTTTAGACTGAAAATACCGGTGAAAAAACAAACAGAAAAAAGCTGGCAACCATCTTAAAAATAAGCCCGGCCGTGTGTCTTTAAAAATATGTCCGGCGGCAATTTCTGAAGAAAAAAAACTCCTCCTTCCTTTTTTTTCAAAAAGGCAGGACGCTCAACATGTTTTTATTTTTGTTTTGCCTTAAATCACTTGTTAAAGCAGATCTTCAAAGATATGATATAGACATACGCGGAGGATTCAACTCCATTCAAACTCACATTTAATTCCACACCAGTTGAAAAACAACAAATATTGCAAGAATGTGATATTTATCAAACACAATAAATTCATCGAGAAATAAAAGGAATAATGCGAAATGAGTGTGGAGGCACGTTGCTTGAAGCCAATGCCTCTGACGAGATGCCTGACTGTCAGACAGACACACAGTGGGAACGTCCATCTTTAGTCCAGCGACATTGTGGGCTTTCCCAATGTGTATTCTACAGTCCCCTTTCTTTAATCTTTCCTGTTAAAAACAGTACAGTTCCAACCTAAAAAAAATCACTCCTCAGTGTCTATCTTGTAGACCCAAGAACATACATCTTATAGAGCGACATTGTGGGCTTTCCAATGTGTATTCTACAGTCCCTTTCTTTAATCTTTCCTGTTAAAAACAGTACAGTTCCAACCTAAAAAAATCACTCCTCAGTGTCTATCTTGTAGACCCAAGAACATACATCTCTATGAGAGCGACAATGTGGGCTTCCCCCATGTTTTTTCTATTGTCCCTTTTCTTTAATCTTTCCAGTTACAAAAATCATTGTGGGGTTAACCCCACAATGTCGACAAAAACCACAACAACAGTTCCTACCTAAAAAATCACCTCACAATGTCTATCTTGTAAGCTCACCCGTACGGACAGACAGACTGGATCAAGACAAAACCATTACATGGAAACATAGTTAGAGATTGTCGAGATCCAAACGTAATGGACTAAAGTCGTATACTCAAAACCAGTTGAGAGGCAAACTGTTTTTTTAAGATATTTTGGAAGTGGGAGCTCTCCTTATCGTTTGAAGTGATCCACTGGGGTGTGATTTTACTGGTTCGTCAGTTGCCCGTCGTCGTCGAGCACCGTGCGTCAAGCTCTGGTGTTTCTGATCGGCAGAGTGTGGGTTCGAGTCCCGGTCGTGGCACTTGCGTCCTTGAGCAAGATACTTTACCTGATTGCTTTAGTCATTCGGATGGGACATTAGAAGCCGCGTGTGCTAGGATCGGTAGTGCAAGCACGTGTCCTTAGACTTTCGAACTACAGCGATTCAGTTCACTTATGAGGCACCCTTTGGTTTGATTAGCAGAAATATGTGGCGATCAAGAGACGCGATATTTTGGGAGGTATTTAGGTTTAAATGCTTGTTTTTATAAGGGGAGCAACCATCGTGAATTTTACTTCCTTCGAAAATTTTGTTTAAAAGTGCACGGTCAGAATGGACCAAAGGAACGTTCTCGATGAGCCACACCATTTCTCGGGGTCGGTGTGACTCGTTTTGCTGATCGTACTGACCCGGCTCAGGATCGCTCCGAATCAGGGGTGAAGGTTTCGTTTTTTTATCTTTTTGTCTTCTTCTTCTCGGAAATGTGTAACCCGTACCGACCCTTCTCCGATTTAAGTTCTGACTTACGACTTTAACGCACATGTTTTCAAACATTGGGTTTACCCGCGAGATCAAAACTAACTGTTTTACTCATTTCCTAAAAAACTATAGCATTTCAAGCCAAACTGTTTCAAGGGAAGTTTTCCACCATAGCCGTCGTTATACCAAGTTATGTGCAAATCTGTGAACATTTATATTTTCCATCTTACCAATGTTGTGCGCCCCCATTTAAGATCGTGAAATCCCCTTGTAAAGTATTAAAGGTGTAGGTGAATGATACAGCATCGATATTTGAAAAGGGCAAAACCGTTCAAATTGTACTAATTCATGCGGAACATTTTAGCGGTTAGTGATATCATTAAGAACAATAAAGCATTTATATAGCGCCTTAAGCAAGGCCTCAAAGCATACATAAATCAGCAACTACAAATTACAGATAGAAAACACTCATAAAAAGACCAAAACCTGTTTCATCTGTGACGCAAATATTTTTTAAAGATTTTTCTTCATTTCTATATGTTGTCTATCTGTACGTTAAAACACATGTACCACATTGGTATTTTTCAAAGACTAGTATCCACTCTTTTGGACCACCATATACATGAAATAACAAACCTGTGAAGTGCTAAGCTCAAGCGGTCTTCGGAGTCATGAGAAAATAGTGAACTTTCACTGTTTTCAAACATCGAGTTTTGACACGCGAGATAAAAACTAATGTTTCGTAAAAACTACAGCATTTAGTTAACACCTCATGAACATTTTCCTGAATGTCTGAAAATGCTTTAAAGCATAGATCATTCTCTAAAGAATATGCATAACGTTGGTCGTGATTGAAATTTGCTTTCCATGTTTAATGACAGTTACCTGGTAATGTTTAATTTATGGTGCATGAATGTGTGTGTTGGGTTGTATTTATCAAAAGTGAACTGAAGTTCAGCTTGACATGAACCAAAATGGTAAATTATCGGCTAAAGAGTGCGTTTCAAATGTCAACATCTGTTCGAGGTATGACGTGGAAACACATGTTATTGTTTTGACAATGGGACAGCCCGGAACCACCTCTAGTTCGCCCCCAGTCATCGAGACGCTGCACTTAAAGGTGGGGCGTGATTGGTTATATTTTTCGAAAGTTTTTCAAGATCAATCTGGCTGGCTCTATTCTATCTAGCCTATGTCACCCCACTGCAGAAGGAAGGCTTCCACATCCCCATTCCACCTTGATCATTCCAGTGCTTGTCTCATCCTTGTAACGCTTCCAAATTCTCCGATGTCGTCCATCCAACGCCTACTTGGTCTGCCTCTTCGTCTCGTTTGTGTTCTTGCGGTCCATTCTGTTATACAATGTGTCCATTATGTTGTCATGACGCCTTGCAAGGTTACCTGCCCATCTCCATTTCTTCGTTTGTATTTCCCGTATGATGTCCCTTTTTTGTAAGTCCTCATTTCTGATCCTGTCCTTTCTTGTAACTCCTACCGTGATCCCCTCCATTGCTCTTTATGCGACTCTAAGTTTCTTGTCCAATTTCTTAGCTGTTGCCCTGGTTTCTGCCCCGTAGGATAGCACCCGGGAATTGAAATACCAACCCTCGAGTTAGATGTTCCCGTCTTTGAAAAACTGTCAAACTCGCGAAAAGGAGTATTTCAATCACAATACCTTATTTCAAACGCTGCAATCAAAATAAGCCCCAATATGAAAGTGAACAAAATCCAAGACAAATAAAACTTCATTTTTTTATCCCCCGTTCCTTTGACTAAAACTTGACAACCTCATTTGATGAAATGTCCACAGGTTCGTTGTTTGGTGTCAGTTATTGAAAGCTAAAGGATGTGAATTAATTTACTCTTCCAGAAAAAAAGGATGATGTAAACTCCCCCCTCTTCTAATTAACATTCCTATTGTGTTATTCTCCCCTCCCCTCCCCCTCACCCATCCCGTCCCGTTTCGCCTCACTTCACCCATCTAAACATAACCCTCTGCTTACCCATTGATCAATATTTCCTTTAAAAAATTGCAATTAATTTATCAAAATCAACCATCCAAGGATTTGCTGGGTGTGTTCTGTTTTGTTGTTTGCTATTCTTCTGCTAAGCCGGCACGGAGATACACAGTTGTTTTGACGAATGAACCATCAATATACAGTGACTGTACAGTACCAAAACACAAACACAGGTGATGATGACATCGACTCCCATTTATCAATCCGCGAGTCCGAACTCCAAAGCCCCGGGGCCATATTTCTCTCTTTTTTCCTCTTTTTTTTTTTTTTGCTTTTATATTTTTACCCCTTTCACTAAAACAAAAACAACAGCCGGTTGTGTTTCTGGCGTTACGCACCAGTGACTACACACAGCCTTGAGAGTCTTCACACTTGCCTCCATTACACAATTCCCTGATAATTTGTCGTATCTGTCTCCCTGCGAAAAAATTCCCACCGGATTTGGTCGGGGGATTATGATGACACAGAATGAATTGTGAAAATGGTGTTTAAAAGTCGCTCATTACTTTGTGCTTTCAATGGAGCCGTGTGAAGGAGTCGTTTGGTTGCCGAAATATTGGAGTCTACCCCCCACCCCCCCCCCACACACACACACACACACACACAAGTGTGTAATGACCTCCAATCGTGGTACCCTCCTTTGTTTAACTATTTGTCCTGACAAACGTGGACCCCATTGTTTTCCTTTGTGATAGCAAACGTGGACCTTTTGTCCCTTTTTGTTAGTTGTAAGTCCTCGGTTTGAACGTCACTACAAACTCACACGCACACACAGACACACCCCGAAAATGACGAACCTGACTACAAACAGTTGAAACATCCATGGTTGCTGCATTATGTGGTGATCTGATCTGTGGTGATACCCAACTGACTATCAAAAGTAAAAACAGTTCTTGGCGTAACAAAAAAAATAATAAGTAAATTTAGAAAAGGTGTTTAGAACTCAAGAACATTGTTTACAACTCAATCAAATAGTGTTGCATAACAACGAAGTAAACAATTTGTTTACCTTTGTGCGATCATACCAGGTTTTTGTGGATCAAAGTTAGTGTTTCACGAACCTAGAGACGACCAGACAGACGATACACCAGTGATGACCATTTACACATTCATTTAGAATGAAATAAGAAGGAAAAAAACAAGCTGATGGTAAACAGTAGCATTCTTTAGTAAGCTTTGCAGTAACACCGTGTAGTAATTTATGAATGTGTTGTTGTAGTTCTGAGGTTCTGAAAAGAACCGGTGGTTCAGACTTGTTACAACTCCGGTTCTTCCAAATACACCACATCTCATTCAGAACCTCATTTCATGGTGTTTGAAGGCACTGGACACTATTGTAATTTTCTTGGGGATGGCTTTTGGTGGAATTGGTTCGACTTCAAATATACAGGAACTGTGATTAACAATTTACACGCATTTTGGGTAAGGTTGGGTTCAATCTATTAATCTTATTTGATATTCAAAATCAATTTAATGTCGAGCTGAGACAAGAACAACTCGAGAGAAATAGAAAGGGAGGGTGTACCTTTGGTAATTCCTCCAAAACTGAATGACCATAAAAAAACTGTTTTGTTAAGAAGCACTGCAGCTGTTGATAATTTATGAAACAATTCCCTTTAAAGGAATGTGGTTTTAAAGAATAAGGTTCAAAAGAAAATGTATTATGAAAATCGTTAGATAAAATAACACGTTTCTCAGATTGTTGTAGTCTACGGATTATTCTTCCTGTGTGGACACATTTAGTGTCCAGTGCCTTTAAAGGCACTGGACACTATTGGTATTTACTCAAAGTAATTGTTAGCATAAAAAATTACTTGGTAACGAGCAATGGAGAGCTGTTGATAGTATAAAACATTGTGAGAAACGGCTCCCTCTGAAGTAACGTAGTTTTTGAGAAAAAGGTAACTTCTCACTCAGTTAATAATAAAATACTTCAGCGAAGCCTTTTATTATTGGCATCTGAAAGCACACAAATTTGTGCAAACAAGGGTGTTTTTTCTTTCAATTATTTTCTTGCAACTTCGATGACCAATTCAGCCCAAATTTTCACAGGTTTGTTATGTTATGCATATGTTGGGATACACCAACTGAGAATACTGGTCTTTGACAATAACCAAAGGTGTCCAGTGCCTTTAAAGAAGAAAATGGATTTTTGATTAACACATCTTTGACTCGTGGGGACTGCAGTACAACCAGTGTATACCAGTGTGTATACACAAGGTAAAAAAGTCAAAGAGAATGAATTGTTGATTTACAACAGCGTGTTTTTTTCTTTTAAAACACCGTGGTTATAGGTTAATGATCAACGACTCAGTAAACAACACGGACAGTCGAACTCAGATTGAATTCTTCACGCAGCAGTATAGTATTTTAATTAAATAGAGGGCGCTATGATCAGATCATCAAGTGCGCTGTCATAATAGGTCGTGTCCGATTTGGACGGCTTTGGCTATGACAGCGATCGAGGCATAGCCGTAGCCGATTACTCGACGACCTGAGTTAAAGTTGAGGGAATTGTCTGGGGAAGAAAAAACAAATTTTCATCCACTGGTTTTTAATTTACGAATAGCTCAACCAACCTGTGAAAATTATCAACCTGGATGGTTCCGTTGGTAAAAAAACAACAACAACATAATGATTTTCGTTTTGTAAGGGAACTGATTGATTAAAGGCAGTGTATACTTTTGGTAATTGTCAAAGACTAGTATCCTCACTTGGTGTATCCCAACATATGCATCAGTAACAAACCTGTACAAAATTTTGGGCTCAATTGGTCGTCGAAGTTGCAAGAAAATAATGAAGAAAGAAAAAAAACACCCTTGTTGCATAGAATTGTGTGCTTTCAAATTGCCTGAGAGGATGAAACCGTTCTCATGATCAAATATTTTAGTGAGATTATCTCAGTCTCAAAAAACAACATTACTTCAGAGGGAGTCCGTTTCTCACAATGGTTTATACTATCAGCAGCTCTCAGGTGCTCCTTACCAGTAAGTTTTTATGGAGTAATTTTCTTGAGTAATTACCAAAAGTATCCACTGCCTTCGGCAGCCTTTGATGTTTAACGATGCTGTTGCATAAAAAAGGGAAAGTGACCAAGACGATAAAGGTTGCGTGTGCTGGGGGGGGGGGGGGGGGAAATAGTCAGACGAAACAGTGCGGACTATGCTTTATGCATAGTCAACGTGTATTTTGGATTTATATTTGATCTCTGTCGGGGGTTGAATAGTGTGACTTGGGTCTGAAGGATCCAAATCAATTCTTCCCCGGTAATATGAAAACAGAACTCAAAGTTTCTAAAAATACCGCGTGGATATGACACCCAATCCTGTTTTCTGTTTGACTGTACAACAAAATTAGACGAACATCCCACGAGCGGCCGAGACTCTTTCCCAGAACCAAACAGAGAAAAAACAAATAGTTCAACCTTTTTTACCCCAGCTTCGTGACTTGAAAGAAAGACTACGAGCCATTGTCGACCACCATGACGTCATTTCCACTCTTGAATCCCTATATCGGATGATGTTATTACTGTGCTATCGGATATCTCCGTACCGAATCCCCCGCAATCTGCCGAATAGTCCCTGTATTAATTAGCGCACGAGGCAAGGTGCAGGGGTTTTTTCTCGTTTTTTTTTTTTCTTTCCCCTGCCGCAAAAACACCGTTCGCATTTCTCTAAATTATAATCGCATACCCTGTCGCCTGGTCCGCATTGCCTAATATTCTCTCTTGTGCGTTGAGTGGTGTGTGTACGGTGAGAGGGGATGGGGAGAGAGAGAGAGATTTGAAGCGGACCAGCTTCTCTGTCGAGCGATCTGTGACGATCCGATCAGCGGGAAAACGGCTGCGTATTGGTTGGGCTGATATCGATTATTGATCACGTATTGATTAATAATGTGCTGGTATCGGAAAGTTGGCACTTGTGGTGTTGAATTCATATTCAGAAATTGGTTGTTTGACGGGGGGGGGGGACAATGCAACACGGCGACATTGATTCCAATGATATGGATCGATGCAGAATATTGAAAAACGATATTGTTGAGTTATTTTTTTTGTTTGAAACAAAGTGCTACAAAAGGATGATGAAGGGAAAGTGAATAATGAGTACAACAAAGATCAAGGTGCTGAAATATTGGTGTTTTAAAATTGTATTTAAAACCCTCAAACATGGCACGTCGTCAGCACATGCTGACAAATTTTAATAATTTCCATTGTTTTGTAGCCACATCGTACACACCAGTCAGCTCATTATGCCATAAGATCGTAAGCTGGACCGTGCCGCACGTCCCTAGAGGGGTGTCAATCAACATGGGACAGTGGTTTTGGTTAGAAAGGGCAGGACAAAACCCCTGCCAGCATCTATTGTGTACAAAACGGTTTGTAAATTATATGTCAATCGTTAATTGAATGATGAAGCAAATTATGAACATTAATTAATTAAGCAAATGAACAAGCTTAAGTTTAACCAGGCAATACATATGGACATGTAAACAACACACTTAGATTAATAAATTGTTGGGAAAACAGGCAAAACAAAACTTTTTAACCCACGGGGAAAAAAAACTTGGCAGCATGTGCTGACAGCGACCGCAGTTACGTTTGTCCCAAACAGGTGCCTCGTTTGAGGATTTTAATGAACTAAGTATGTACATAATTATGAACCTCCTCTTCGATCCATGATACACAAAAATCAAGCACAGCTATAAAAGCAATGTCATAGACGTCAAAACAGTCCATTACATGTTGACATACATTTCTCAGGGATAAAAGAGACGAACTGTCATTCATGCTTCCAAAAGTTTTTTCCCCCTTTTTGCATGCAGTGCAGATGGCTGCTTCCCAGTTTGCCCGATAGCCTCGAGTGTCGAGGCATTAACTCTAAAATATAACCAACGTTAACGTAGTTTTATTTTTGTATTTTTTTTTTTTTAAACTTACGCACAGAAAGCCTTGTTGTTATAGTTCGACCAACTGCAAATTGTGAAAGACAATGATTTTCCACGCCAAGTCAAGGACACCGGGACACAAAAGAAGAAAACCCATCCAACACCCCCCCCCCCCAGTCGTCTGTTGTATGTGTGTCAGATTCACCTGGTATTAAAAACACCCGCTCTCAATTTGCATCACTGCATTCAATAAAAGGGATACTTCGTCAGGCGGCACCTTCCAATGAATCAAGTATAAATTGCATTGATTTGTCAAAGTCATGCTTCAACGGGGTAAAATAAATAGTGAAATTTAAGCAATCTTCTTCGTGTGGGTTTATTATGGGACGGGAAAGGGTGGATAACGTTTTTGTATTGACAAACAGAATTGATCAACACGGGGCAGATAGAAACGGCCTTCATCAAACTCGACCAGCGTTGTTGGCGCGTGCCGGCAAAAGGGCGAGCCCTCTTTTATCGTCGTCATTAGTAACGCTCAGCATTGATGCACACTTGGCTGTATTTGTAACAAAACAAAAACAAAATACAAAAAAATATATAGGAGAGGCTCTAGAGAAGTTTTAGATAAAAGTTCTTGGGTACGTTACTTCGGCGTTATATAATGGTAATTTGGAGCTATATAAATTCAGTTTTAGTATTTTTTGTTGTACCTTGTATAATTGTTCATACCTAGCATCTTTAGTTTCGTAAAGAATAAATAGGCATTCTGGTTATTGTTTGTGATAATTTTTGTGTAATCATTATCTAAGTAAAACGTATCTGCTGCTCTGTGGCTGGGATGTAATCAAGGATAGATTTATAAGGGCGCCTTTCGCTTCAAAGTTTCAAATGTCTTAACTTCTAATCGGGTTGTGAGTTGTGTTGCTTGTAAGCTCAGAGTTGCAATTTTGTTTGAAAAGTTTCCAAAAGATTTGCATCTTCGGAATCTTTTTCAGAATTTTTGAGTTGAATGTTCAGACTTGAGTTAAATGTTCAGACTTGGTTATTTTTGGACTGATATTTTTGTATATGAGGCATGTTGTTTTCTCTCCATCTCTCTTGCTTTGATGATAATTATACAGCTTCATTTATTCACAAACAATAACAAGCAGTGAAAAAATCTACATCAATAATCCACATTAAAAGAAGTCCAAGAAAATTACTGCTATTACATGGCAGTTATCATGAGTTACGGGAAAAACCAAACAATTAACAAAAACAAATGTTTATATTTATAGATATTATTCACAAATTGTCATGATTTAATCACGTATTATGGAGAGACCAAATTTGAGTTTGGTAAAATAATCAAGCCATTTAGAAATAAAAGATAAGTCTGTTTCTTCAATCATAATAAAGAAATTTGGAAAAGTTGTTGGAAACACACGTTTCGAGTCTACTCCTTTTTTATATCAGGACATATTTTGAGAGTTTGGTTAAAGATTCGGACAATGTTAATTCGGGTGCACTTTTTGTCTCCATTAAAAACAAGATCACTTTCATTCATTTATTTATTTTTTTTTTTTTTATTAATGTTTTATTGGATGTTGTTTAAGTCTGCATTAACATGCAGGTCGCTAAAAAAATTGTGAATTTTACAAAATAGTATAAATGAGGTATATTTTTTTAAAGGGGCACGCACATTAATCAAATGTAATCTGTTCAACATGGTTTGGGTAAATAAATTACGGTAAGCGGTCCGCAGACATTTTAAAATGCCATCTTCAATTTTACACTTCGTCTGTCCTTGAGAAAATATTTCATCACTGATTATGAAATTTGTGGACGAATGCTGCTCGCTGTCCATAATTTCACACACGGTTTCGTCGCGATGTGAAGAGAACACAGTTGCGCGTAAGCCGCGCTGTTATTGTTGCCTCCAGGAGCACTCCCCCAAGGCGGGTTGATTACACGGCTTAGCCGGGCTCATCGAAGCGTTTCACGGTATGCCGCTAGCTGACACGGCCCGCTGTGCGGGGAGAGCGCAATACCGGGGCCGTTGGACTAAACACTTGCGTTCTCACGCGCTGGAGTTGCTTGGAGACAAGAAGTAGGGGGGATTGATAATAAACTAAGGGGGAAAAAGGGAGATAGAGACAGGGTTGAAATTCTTGTGTTCTTAGCGGAAAAGCTGCTTGGGCTTAGCTCAAGATGCTTATCTGGTCTATGTGACCAGTGTGTCGTAGCGAAAGATGCTCTGGCCAGATCGTGCGAGTGGGGGGATTTACTCGCGAGCAATCGCTATTTGAAAAAGCCCCTCACGCGTTTTGGCGATGACTTGTTTGGAAAAGGACACCCCCTGAAATCAGATTTTTGTTTTTTTCCATACATCGAGGGATTTGCACTTCTTTCTGGATAAACACCCTTTAGATTTCGTGCAAGTTTCAAATAGATCATCAATTTCAGGCCTATAACAATACGGCGAAAGCAGACTTAGAATGTAACTAAGGGAGTCATCAACGACGGGTAGGGAAAGAAGAATACAAAATGAGAAGTACAAATGATGCCACTTTACCGTGAACGTTTGTCCGTCAGGTATTTTAACCCTAAACGGTCAAAGAGTGTGGACAACATTGGTGAGATTGAACAAACTGATTGTTGGCAAACTTATCCACGTGGTAAGATGGCATGCTGTGAAACTTCCCTTGGAACATTTTCGACTGAAACGCCATCGTACAGTTTGAAGAAAATGAGTGAAAACATTTAGTGTTCTGAAACAGTGAAAAACATTATTAGCGTATTTGTTCCTTTTTTTTTTTTTTCTCGTGACTCCGATGACCGATTGAGCTTGCACTTTGTACAGGTTCGTTACTACATGTAGATGCTGGGTCACATGAACGGCAATGTTCTTCAACACTGTTCTAGGTTTTGAATTAGAATTTCAATTCGACTCTTAAAACATAATCACCGAATGTTTCCTCTTCATGTATGCATGATATCGGGGTAGTTTTTTTTATCCGTCTTGGAAGTTATGCATCAGAAAACAGAGTTAGCTATGCATGCTAAAACCAAAAGGACCTATTGGTACAAATGCAAAAAAAACTAGTAAGTGGTCATACGCATCACCCCCTTTCAGTCTGCCAAATTCACCAATGAATTACTTTCTTCTCCCTCTTCACACCTTTGACTTTTGCCTTTTGTTTCCCAACCTATAGTGGTCAAATTAGCCCCTTCCCTCTACCCCCCCCCCACTTGTCACTCCCTTCATTGAACATCCATTGCTTTTTTTCTGTGTGCTTTCTGCCTTTCTCTCTCTTAATTTTGTTGTCCACTTGACTGCTTATGTTACACCAGTATACCTGTTTAGTGTTTATGTGTGTTGTGTTGTGTTGTGTTGTTTTGCGTTGTCATTTTAGCCTTCGAGAAAGACTCTGCTATAATCGGTCGAAAACGTCCGGCCACGAACTATTTGTTGAAGATATGCATTACTTGCTAGAATCACTCGCTAGAAATCCTGGGTCGGTAGAGAGCCATAGGCTATTTTGAACCGTCACATCAAAGACTTAATGTAGAAACAATTCTATAATTATCAGTTTTGTTGCGGCGCCTGCATGCAGGCCAATGTGACGAGAACCTCTTTAAGCACGTCATGAAATTAACATCCAAGTTGCCCCATAAAAGATGACACCGAACTCTCCATGATTTGTGTCCCCCTATATTATTGTCTGTAGAAAGTTTGGAGTAAAAATACCTGATTTTGTTACGTATGAACTCTGTGGGTGTTTTTTTTGTATGTTGTAAGCATCAAATGTCACCCCAAACCGATAATCAATAGTTGGTGTTATTTCTGCGTTTACGGTAAAGCCCGGTAGCTAAATTGTCGTGCCACTATTGTGTCAACAAGTGATTTGCATAACCACTTTACCACGAGAGTAGATTTGTAGATATGAGCTGACCTAAATTTTGACCAAATTCACAAGTTTGCCACAAAAGCAAGATCTTTGCAGACGCAAATATCTGTACATTTTGTCTTTAACCACGGGGGACTCTGTGAATAGACGCGTGGATACAATCAAAATCAGACAACACTCGAAGGGGGGTGTTTTTGGCGGGGAAAAATTATTATCGGCCCTTTCTTCAACATAAGTCCCACGGAGACAGCCTTTCAAAAGAAGTTTGTGCCATCAAGGTATTAAGAATGGACGACTAGAAAAACTACGATGGAAATGGGAGGGTCATCTATTAAGTAGTCCATTAGACAAAATGACGGCTGAGGAAGAGGTGCGCTTCTCAATCTCTTCTGCGTGGAATTTGAATATCGCATTTCAAATTACAGTAATGTGATCGAATCACCCGAGATGCAGTTTGATTAATGCATTTGTATCACGGAGAAAGAAAGTGACAAATGAAGACGTCCCAGACGGTTTTGATGTACCGCTGTGGCGACTGCAATATTACTTAGGGAACACAATGCAAGGTTGACTTTCCTTGGTGAAAAGTTTCTCGCTTCACTAACTAAAAAAAAAAACACACTCTTTATTCTGGTTTACTTTACACTTCGTTGGAATCCATATAGAATTGCTGTATCTTCTTCTACTATCAATCCAAATGAAGTAGTCTTCTCCACTTGTTGTTGATATTTGTTTATTCACAATCACAAGTACGCAAACGTGACTTTAAAATGCATTTAAAATCTGTCGCACGTCCGCAAGGGACACCCGGCGCCATTTTGAAAAGAAAGAGAAGAAAAAAAAAGTGTCCACAGTTTGACGTGTCATAAACTGCTCATCATGCTCTTGTGTACACAATGTTCTCGTCTCGCAGACACATTTTTCCAGAACATGTGTACTTTCTCATTTCCCCGGAGACGACACTTAGCGCTCCACGACATGACAACATCCAAAACTCGCAAATCCTCTTATAGGGTTGCCAACAAATATATCTTCAGCTAATCTCCCGCTAAGCTCCGTGCAGCGCGACTGCGCATGCTCCCCCTTGCCGGCTTACAGAGATGGGGCAATGATAACCGTTACGAGATGTCATCTTTGACGGTTCAAGGACTAAGCAGCAGCGAAACCCAAAAAAAAAAAAGGTGCTCTTTAAGGACTCGTGCAAGGAGGTTAGTGTTCTGGGAGCACGGTGTCCTTGACTCCGACCCACCCCCGTCTCTTCTCGCCAACTCTCCAGTGATGCTTTCTCCTCTTGTTTTCTTTCCCGACAGAAGAAAAGATGCGGGATGCTATCTCTAAAGTATTTGTGTCTTTAAAGTTTAAGTACAAAAAATAACTGATACTCCCTTACTGTATTGATCCGGCAGAGGTGTCCATGTCGCACATGAGTGGTATAGTGTTACACCGCGGCCATCAATACGTGTAAAGACCTTTATTGATTCCGTATTTTTCTCCATATAATAATAAATACAGTGTGGTACACCGCCCTGCTTAAAAACCGGGGTGTTTGAACTAACACTGACGGTGTCGACTTTGTTTTTTTCCGCGGTGTTTGTATTGGGGGAGATGTCAAAAATGTACACCGCTGGTGTAAGTTTTGATGCTGGAGTTTGTGCAGGCGCAATGGGGCGTGGAAATAATAAGTAAATATTTCGTTGGAAATGCATTGTTGTTTTAAAAAAAAATTGGGGGGACTTACTTAAAGATCCTTAGCGTGACTCTGAATTAGAAGCAAGTTTTTGTTACCAGACGTGTGGCATAAATTGTAATGATAAAATAAAAGACAAAACATGTTTCCCGCCATTTTTGGTTTTTAATTTACACACCATGCAAACACACACACACAAGTGTGTAATTACCTCCAATCGTGGACCCTCCTTTGTTCAACTCTTTGTCCTGACAAACGTTGACCTCCATTGTTTTCCTTTGTGGTAGCAAACGTGGACCTATTGTCCCTTTTGTTGTAAGTCCTCGGTTTGAATGTCACTACAAACTCACACACACACACACACACACACACACATCCTTACGGATCCGGTTTGTGGGGTACTGCTATTGTTGTTCTATTATTCCCTTTTCTGAAGAATTCCCTTGTGGGGCCCAATTGTTCCTATTGAAATGACCTTGTGGGGTCCATTGTTCCATTGTTGTCAGGACCCCACATATGCCCTTCTGTGTGTACACACACACACACACACACACACACACACACTCAAAAACAAACCGTGGTGACGTGTTCTTGCTGGGTGGTCACGTGTTGGAGAAAACAAAGGAAAAAACGGATCGAGCTATAGCGCTGGCCTTTGTGCGCATCCGTGTGTGCTAATTCAAATCGGCTACTGAATAAACTAACAGCCGGAATGTTGTTGAGAGACACTTTCATAGTTCATGTGATAAATACACCGTCGCAGTACAAATTCTACTGGCAGTTGTAAAGCACGGGCGTGTAGACTGAAAACGTTTATAAGTGGGTGGTTTGTTAAAATGTGTACCTAAACCCTTCGATGGCCTACCGGTGTGCAGCCAGTAGACCGAAAACACATTTTAGTTAATAATTACTCGTTCAGTTTTTAGCAAAAAACATGTGAAACCTTTAAGTTCTATCCTCAGACAGGTCCAATTGACATGGCCTATGACCCTTTAGGCAGTATGACCTATGGACTCCGAATCCCCAGTTATATAACACTTTTTTATATAGGGTAATGTACAACAAAAATCGCGGTTTCACAGTGTACAAACATAATATTTAAAAAATTGTAAAAAAAAAATTAAAAAAAAACATAATAATATATATATATATTTTTTTTTTGCCAAACTATCACTACAACGTCTGGAAAGGTTATTACCTTTGAAAAAAGTATGAAATCAATATTGTAATTGAGGTGTACACGTTTTCCCAACGTACTGCACGCTGCAGTAACCCATGGCACTCGTGTTTGTTTTGTTTTTTGTTTTGTTTTTCTAACAGGGTATGGTATCGCAGGTTAAGCAATCACGCGTATCCAAAACTGTAACTCGAGCTGTCGAAATTCGCAAACGAACTGAGAAGAAAATTGAAAAAGAGAAGGACGAATACGTTTCCCAGAAAATCATATAGACGGCAGAAGTCAAGGGAGGATGACAGTGTCATCCATTTCGATCAAACTGAACAGAAAGTTCCCAATCATGAGAATCAAGTGATTTGAGAAGTAGATGAAGTAACCCCCGCGCTGCAGGACTACTCCCTCCAGATCGAAGCCCCTTCCCCCTCGACGAGACGGCAATCTCGGCTATTTCATTACTAAAAAGGTCCCCGTCAAGGCCTTCCAGTTGCCTCGAACAAGTTTGAGACCGAATGATTGATTCGCATGTTGTTTTTAGGTGGCTTAATAACACGACAGTTTATACATTTTCAGTCTAGTCTAGATTGGTCATTAGGTGAGATCAAATTCCGTTTTGTCAGTTTTTAATACCACTTTAGTCTGGTCACGGCGAGCGTATATACAACCGTCGTGAAAGTAATATATAGTATGGCTAACGATGTTGCCCCACTTACATTTATTGCCTTCGTGCTGCTTCGCGCTGGTTGACCGGCGTTAGTATTAATACTAAAGTGGTGTATCAGTTGCACTGATCCGATAGCAATTTTACCCTGGCGACCGAACATGGCGGCTGGGGATTGGGCCGCCTTAATGACCCCACATCAATGTCATCCTCGTCCGAGAAGATTTGAAACTAGACACTCTTGTTGGTGGTGGGGGGGGGGGGGTAATAGAAGGTGGTCGGCAAGGTTAATGAATGGGCGTTTCTCGTTAGTGGAACTTTGGTTTTTTTTATTAATGTTCTCGCCTCTTGTTTGAGCGGGATTCATCCTGGCATAGGTGAAACAAAAAATGAAATTATCCATTTTGCTGTGTATCCAGGCTTTTAATGTCAATGTTAATTTACTGGAAAATACAAGTTACAATATTTCACAATATGAGGAAAGCAAAGGTTAATTTATTCTGGTTGTAGCCTCCAATCTCTCACACGAGCTATAAAAACCATTGTTTTATAGAGGCAGTGTTGATTGTTTACTGACGAGTCTCTAACTATAATTCAGACTTTTGAAAAGTAGTCTGTCTGCGAGTGAAATCTGATGAAGACATAGGAACCGAAACGTCGAGCGCGCAATAAAACCGAGACAGTGTGGGTTTTATGTTAAACAGTGAACAGTAACTAAACGCTATACACCAGTAAACTCTTTGGTTTTTAAATAATACATGATCTAGTACAGTTAAGTTTTACAGCAAATAAAAGCAGAGCTCTGAAGAGGCGTTTGTTAACCTCTGACGTTAGCGAAGATACCAACGTCATTGTCGAAACGTCGAGATTTTGTAAGCATTACATTACCCGAAACAATTGGAAACATTGGCCAGGCAAAACGAACTTGTATCATCCATCAGCAGCTTCCAGCTTGTGGAACGCGGTGAAGACCACTGGACGTTCTGATCGAAACGTCGATATCTTCACACACAAGCGCAAATAATTAGAGATCATTATCATCGTGCTTCGGCAAAATCTGCGTTGTATACGCCGCATGAACATTGTTTCTTTCGTCGTTTTGATTTTATTCTGTTTTAATGTTTTTTTGTCACCCTCTTACTCAGAGCATTCGTCCTCTTCTCGATCTATGGCAGTCGAGGGTCCGGTTACCAGCCTACTGCCTTGGTTCAATGCTGGGCTTCAGGTTTCCGACGCTGCGGGCTAGACCGGGGACACGGACCGCTCCAGAATGGATGTGTTGCTGCGAGCTAAAGCACGGTCAACATGGGATTAATTGCCGCTCACCCTAGTCTATATGTGAGGGGCTCCGAGGTCCAGAATGACGGCTGAAGAACTTGCAGACTGGTCGGGGAAGTACGCTGCGCTATTACAGAAAAACGAGTAACTTGGAGAGGGGGCTAGGATTTCAAAGTGTGCATGAGTTGATTTAACCACTGTTTACGTGTTTAATATGGCACCGTTCAGCCGGACGAAAAAGGGTCGTTGGGATAGGAGGAACGGTTTGTTAAGCTGTATAAACGGAGGTGTTAAAGACTACACCGGTGCCACGGTGTCGACTTCACCTGGGCTTGTATTCTTTAGATAGCCTTGTGCCCAGCGGAGCAGAACTGTGTGGTTTTTAGGTCTCTAACGTTGTGCAACCCAAAACTCCTACTCGAAACGATACTGTTTGGGAAACATAAAGTGTGATATATTTACAATTTTATGAACAGACAACTTTGGAACTTTATCAGTTTAATCAGAAGTGTGCTTGAATCTGGACATCTGGATTGTAGCCTAAAAAAAATTAATGATGAAGATGACATGTTGTGGAAGAGCTGTTGTCATGAGTGGAGTTGTACCGCCTGTACCCCCCAGTAGCAATCGTTTTCGTCGATATGTAAGCGTCGGCGATTCCACCCAGCACATGCCGCCATGCATCTGTGGGATTGCGGAGAGCTTGGCGCGTAAATCCAGCACTCCCATTGGGCTGTAATGCAACACTCTACCGACTGGCCAATGAACGTGCTCGCACCTGTCTCGCGTAATGTATCCCCCCATCAATTCTAAACTCTACTTTCTTGTCTAATAACAACAAGACAAGAGATGCCCGTGTTTATAAAAAGAGAGTTTATACGAGAGTTTTAAAGTTTATAAGCAGACAACCTCATCAACTAGAGTTTCCCATTTTGGCGCGAAATCTGGGTCGTAATCCGTCGTAAGTTTACGTCAAATCATGATGCTCTCATTCCGTAGTCGGTAATTGATTTTTTTTGTTTGTTTGCCGACTGCGCAGATAGGGTACGCGATTAGAGCTAAATCCGAGGTCAGAGGTTGTGGATGTGATGTGTTGTCATGGTTACGGTGCTGATACGGGCTTAACGATTAATACTGGATTGGCACCAATGTGAGTGTCGACTTCGGGCTGTTTTAAGACTTGCATCTCAAATATCCTAAGGAGAAGCCTTTTTCGGAGGACATATCATTATACGTTGCATTATCATATGTACTTATTTTAGATCAACAAACTTATATAAGTTTAACAAATTTGGCAAATAATGTTACCGAGTTCAATAAATGAAAATATTTTTAACAGAAATTAAGATTTCAATTGTGTTTTGTTTGTTTTTTTATTTGTTTTTCATTTACTCATTTAGTTATTTATATTATGGTATTTTAGTGTTTATTTTCCATTTTATTGTATTTATTTATTTATTTATTTATTATTTAATTATTATTTTTTGTCGGGGGGGGGTGGTGGGGGCGTATATAACCAACCCCGTTCCGAATGCTATTTCAGATGGATATTTTATTCCGATTAAATGCCTATGAATTAACAGCTCACTGACTGAAGAAATTGCATTATTCACCACTTTATTTTACATAAGTTTCAGATCGTGTTGATTGCTGAAACTTTGTCCCAGACTAACCATTATTTTTATCAAACACAGACAAACAAGGGGGAGGGGGAATCTGAAGTTTCCTTCTGAGAGACCAGTGGTTGTTATTGATGGAGGTGCTGATGTTGCTGTTGCTTCTGCTGTTATTGTTGCTGCTGTTTTTGCTGCTTCTCTTGCTGCTCTTGTTGCTGCTGCTGATAATGTTGCTTCCGTTGCTGTTGTTGCTGCTGCTGCTGCTGTTATTGTTGCTACTGTTTTTGCTGCTTCTCATGCAGGCTCTTGTTGCTGCTGATGATAATGTTGCTTCCGCTGCTGCTGTTGTTTCTGCTCCCGTCTGCATGTTGTTGCTGTTGGTGCTGATGATGTTGGTGGTGGTGCTGCTTATACTGTTGCTGCTGCCGCTGTTGGTGTTGATTCTACTGATGTTTGCTGCTCTTGTTGCTGCTGCTGCTACTACTAATTTTGTTGCGGTTGCTAATGTTGTTGCTACTCTCTTGTTGCTGCTTTTGTTTTTTGCTCTTGTTGCTGCTATTGTTGCTGCCATTGCTGATTTTGTTTCTGCTGGCTGCTGCTTTATGTTGTTGTTGACTGTGTTGATGGTGATGTTTTTGCTGCTGTTGATGATGTTGTTGCTGCTGGGCGCTGTTGGTGTTGATATTATATACTGCTCTTGCTTGTGCTTCTGCTATTGCTTATGATGCTGTTCATGTTGCTGCAGTTGCGTGGTTAAGTCGTAACTGTATTTTGTGTGTGTTTAAGACCGTGACATTTCTGATTTCTTCCTAACAAAAAAAAAACAACTGTAGATAGGCTGTGAACAAAATACAGCGACAATTCTCCACTTCATTTTAGAAGAGATTTGTTTGTGTAAAATCTTGTCAAAGGTAGCAATAGAAAGAGATATACTCGCCTTCAGCCCTCCTCCCCGGTCGTCATCACGAACCAGCTGACACGTGAAGACATGAAATTGACAAATTTCCCGTGAAGGACCCTTCCGTCCCCTCACGCCGTATCAAGACATCTACAATTCTCCCGGCTTTGTTCTGCTTGGCTTAACCACTGGGTTGGTTGAATCTTGACACGCGGTAGGGATAAATGCAGATGGCGTTCGGAGAAGGGGAGGGGGGTGGGACGGAGCAAGTCGTCTTCGTGTGTATCTATCGCCATATCATGCCGCCAACATTTCGTAGTGACAGGCTGAAAAAATACAAGTGTGAGATTTCGTTGTACGGATGTGTCGGTCTAAAAATTTACCGGAATTGACGTCATGTATTCAATGGTTTACACGGTCAGGTCTACACCAATTGTTGTTGTTGTTGGTTTGCTGTTGATGTTGTTGTTGTTGTTGTTGTGTTGTTGATGTTGTTGTCGTTATTGTTAGAGTTATTATCCTACTCTATCACGGCTTCCAATCTAACACAGCCTAATGTTTACAAAAAAAATCTGTTTTACATTTTTCCAACAACGTAAACTGGATATACATGGTTAGGACACTCTTGTTGTTTCCTACACAAGAACAATGTCACCTTGTATTGTATTTACAATGTGAACATTTCACCCTGAAAACTTCACCGTCGGTTTAATTTTGCTACACCGATAGCTACACGCCAAATCTGATTTATTTTTTTCACGCAAAACAACGTCGCGTGCCCCCATCATTGCATCTCGGAAAAATATCATCACACGTTTTTTTTTGTTTTTTTTATCTTGATCGAGATGAACGCGGGTCTTATCCTCACACAATGACGTGTGGCAGAAGTCTCGATCAACACAAGCTGACGTTGACTATCACGGTCTGACTATGGCGAACGATCACAACCCTCAGGGTAGTGCAGTTGACAAACACGGTGGGGGGGAGGGGGAAGGGATGATGGTGGTCAGATAGGGTGATACAAGGGATTGAGGAAACATGGAATGATCAACCTGTTTTTTTGTTGAAGGAAAAGTGTGGGGTTTGGTTGTTGTCATCGAAAAAAGAAGACTATTCTCTATCCGATTACCATTGTCATATTAGTACAAATCCTCAAGAGAAAGATTTTTGTTTGAAATACAGGCACAATTGAGGAATTTGATTTTTTTTTTAATATTACCCATTATTTTGATAGTTGCAATCGAAATACGCCCAATGGGAACGTGTACAAAAGCCCCTGCCAATACGTGAAGTGTGTTTTAGTTTTTTGCACTGAAACTTGGGCCACCGACTTTATGTACTTCTCGGGTTTTTGTCTGGAATTTGTAATAATGAAGCCAAAGGAAGGGGGACAGTATGGTGTTCTCTTCTTAAGCCCAATAATATATCATTAACAAAATTTGTTTAAAATGGTTTCATAACCTGGGTGCGTGTACCCCCCGCATCGTGACAAAATCGGCTTAGCATGTGATTCAGTTGACATATCGGTGGTCAGACATGGGCCCAGTTTCATAGAGCTGCTTAAGCAGAAAAGTATTGCTTAACAATTTTCTGCTAAGCAGAAATCAGTAGGATACCAGTCACAAATTGTACATGTGACATGGTACTTTGGCCGGTAACCTTATTCTGGTAAGCATAATTTTGTTGTGCTTAGCTACTTTTTGTGCTTGAAGCTATGAAATTGGGCCTGGGGAAATAGTTTTTTTGGGGGGTGCGATGGCTGTCAGAAGAGTGATAAGGATGACGGAATGGAGTGGTCGTATAGTGCCTTGTGGATTTGAAAGACTAGTAGCAAAACAAACAAGAGACGAACACGGGAATGCAGTGCACATGACTCAACCTTGATGGAGGGGGGGGGGTGGTCACAGACTGGCTGTCAAACACGGTGATAGCTGCACGGGCAGATGTGGTTGCTACTTCAGAATCGCCAGAATCTTTACAGTTTTAGAAAGGGAATAAAATTGACCAAATTTAAAAACAGTGATGAGCTTGAAAAGAAACACCGCGATAGCAATACGTGCAATTACTTCCTTTAAATACCTTGGCGATGTGTGCCTCTTTACAACCATCAGGGACGGAATCGAGCTCGTATGGAAATAAGTCTGATCCCTCTGTTTACGCATTACGTTATCGTCGTGGGAAACGGGGAGCCATGCGGCGAAGACTGCCGCAAAGTGACTATACTACTTTTTTTTATGATACAAAGTGACTACTTTTTTGTCTAATTCTAGTGTGGGGCAGGTATTTGAGCGAATTGTGCCTTTGATGAACTTTGGCATACAGTCAGAGTAAGTCATGAGAAATATATTTGGCTATATGGCCATCGCAGATTGTCCTTTGAAAAAAAGAAATACAACAAATGTCCATAATTTTCTAAATGATTGTATAATTGCTTGCTATTCTACTCTAGTATTCTACATGCTGTGCCAAATGTCATGCTTGTGTGATCAAAGGCACGATCCTCTAGCCTTACTACACCAAAACTCATTCATGTTCATAGTAGAAAAAGATACCTTGATCAGTCTGTCCCCTTTAAAGGAACATTACAGAATTGGTGAGAAAAAAACTTGTAAAATATACTTTTTGATCACAGATTTACATCAAACTTACACGGTCTAATGATGATGATAGTAGAAAACATCCCTTGAAATATTTCTGTCTGAAATGCCATATTTGATGTGAAATGAATAAACTAATTTTCCGATTGGAGTTTATCGCTCAGTGAGCGTTTTATTCATTTGTTGAATCTATATGATTTCATGCAAATGTGTAATCGGTTTTTCACTATTTTATCGTGACCCAGATGGCCGATCGATCTCAAACTTCAACAGGTTTGTCAGTTTATGTATATGGTGGATTACATAAAGTGCTTACACTGCCAGCAACTGTTTTGTTAGCAAAAAACAATTCTGTAATGTTCCTTTAACTTTGGACTGAGCATTCATCTATAAGTTTAAGCCTGCGTCTCTCCACTATTTTGTTTCTTCGTCTGCTTGGATGGTTACTCTCTCTCTTGTCTGTACTCAGACAAACGAGCCGGCATGCAACTGAATGTTTGAAACAGGCATACACGCAAGGGAGATAGAAAAAATTACATTGGAAACTGTGGGGCAACTCGAATCGCAAACCAATGGTGCAGCTGTGAGTTTTCTCTCCTTTTCAAATAAGAGTCTGGTATCTCTTGATGGAAATGAGTTTACCATTATCGTAGTCACCTCATAAACAGGGATTTGGACATAGGTGGCCGCCAGTTTAAGCAAGGTCAATTTGAAGCGAAAGTGACCCCACACCCAGCCAACCGCGTAGCTATAGTGACACATCCGCAAACAGACAAACCAACAGTTTGGACAAACAACAAAGGGAACTATTAACCACGTCATTATTTTTTTTTTAGGATGAAGTAGAGCGAGAAGGGAACCCTCGAATCGTTGCCAGAATCTTTGTTTTACTTTTTTTTTTTTTGGTAATCTAAAGGGTGTATTCCTCAAGTGGCCGACATGCGGTGTCATGCGAGTTGGCGTCCGGGACCTAGCTAGGGGGCACCGTGCGGAAGCCTGACGGTGTACGGGGCCGAAGAGGACAAACTAAGCGTCAATCCTCATTGATTTATCCTCCGGGGATGGGGGAGCACAGAGCAAGAGCAAACAAGGGGGAGCGGGGAGCACGAGGCTTGGAGATGTTATAACCCGGAGTGAAGAAGGAAGAAAGAAAGAAGGAGAAGAAGAAGAAAATGGATGGATGAGTGATGATGATGATGACAATCTCTTCAGACTGTGTCAGGAGGAAAAAACAGCGCGTTGTTGAAGACCAGGGAGAAATTATTTCACAGAGTGTATGATTCGTTGGGGGGGGGGAGAGGCCATGGACCTGAAGACGGTGACTAAGAATCTTTAAGTATCGCCCTCGCCAACACAAACAGTGTTTGAAATTAAAATGTACGCGTAAACGTGTCAAATTACAGGTGGCAATTCAGCTTAAGTAATTGATCGGGGGGGGGGGGATGCTAAGCTAAAACCATACAAGGTCTTTTGTGTAGTGTAACTGCCGTCATGATATACTTTCATGCTCAGCTTTTTGTGCTTGGCAGTTTTCTTAAAGTGCTTAACAAAAGTGAGTAGATCAAAGGTTTTTTAAAAAAAAATACACATCTTGGTGACTCGGGAGGTTTACCAAACTGTTTCTGCGCCAAACAAAACCAGTGGCTAGGCTAAGTGTCAGCAGATTTATAGACGAAGAAATTTAGTGGTACAAATGGAAGCGTTGCCCCATTGATTGTCGTTCATTTTGGTTTTCGCGGTAATGCGGTTATTTTATTGTATTCTGTATGTCAGTTGTTTGTTTGTTTGTTGTTGGGGTGCTTGTTTGTTTTATGCAAACTGTATATAATTGCAACTTTAGGGAAACAAATAGCAAATGGACCGTTGGTGCTTACATACTGCGTCTGCACAAATACAGACATTGGCCCTGTGGGACAATTGTGACAAACGCTGCGTGGAGCTGTTTATATAACGATTGTAGTGTGTGAGTTTAGGATAGTAGCAACGTTTTAAAAAATAACTGCATAAAAAAACATGCTATGTGTACATAAACTAACGAGAAAATAATAGTCTCATAGTAGCGCATGTATCTACCAATAAGGTAGTCAAGAAGCTTGAGCAAACAGAACAATAAGGCAGATTTTTCATATTTAAATTATGGGAGCAATTTATGTAGCACCTTAAAACGGTTTACAGGGATTGTCAATGATCATTTCTTAGTAAATATCGATAAATGTCTACATATCATCTACACACGCAGAATGCAAGTCTACATTTGTAGAATGTAACCCCCCCCCCTTTTTTTTTTTTTTTTTTTTTTTTTTTTTTTTTACCACCACCACCATTTCATCAATCTGAAATAAAGCCGATCCACATCTAGCACGAGCCCCCAACTGTGTGCATCCGTGGCCGAGCTTCCCTGAGCCCGGTTTCTTACCTTCCCGACCGTACCGCGTTTAATCTACCTCCACGGGGCGAATGTGATTGATTCTCCCGGGCCCCTAGCTTTAAACCTCTCGGACTAATCCTGACCCCCCCGTACCAGATAATTATCTCCCCCCAACTGGCCGATAGGCTTGTACTGATTTCAGCCCACTTTTTCTCCCCCCTACATGAAATGTCTTCAGATTCTGGCGCTTCTTTTTTTTCTTTCTTTTTTTCGTTTTTTTTTTTTTTTTTTTTCTTCTTCCCCCCTTGAAGATTGCCAAAAGTCTGTTTAGATTCAATCATTTTTCAAGATGGGATTTTTTTGTTGAGGGGGGCGGGCTCGCCGTGCATTTGCACAGCCGTTGAAAATGTTTGCTTTTAATTAGGGAGCGTAAAAAAAAAAGAGGTAAAGGAGTGTGGTGAGTGGTGAGTGGTGATGGTGATGATGATGACGATCACCATTCATAGAAATTCATATTTATGGTAACATGTCAGCTTATAAAGGCAGGATACTGCCCTAGAGTCGTTACACACAAACTAAAACCCAACAGCTAAACCATACCCCCTCCCCCCTCCCCTCCGATCCCCAACTTCCCTTCTTCTCCATCCGTCCTTCACCATTCCTTCCCACCCTACTTTCCCCCACCCTACCTTTCCCCACCCATCCCCTCCATTCCTACACTTCAATCCCCGTCACTCCCCCATTCAACCTGTCCCCCACCTCTGTTCCCCTCCATTCCCCCACCCTAGCTTCCCCACCATTCCCCCACTTCAATCCCCGTCACTCCCCCACCCAACCTGTCCCCCACCTCTGTTCCCCTCCATTCCCCCACCCTAGCTTCCCCACCCATCCATCCATTCCCCCACTTCAATTCCCGTCACTCGCCCACCCAACCTGTCCCCCAACTCTGTTCCCCTCCATTCCCCCCCCCTAGCTTCCCCACCCATCCCTCAATTCCCCCACTTCAATCCCCGTCACTCCCCCACCCAACCTGTCCCCCACCTCTGTTCTCCTCCAATCCCCCACCCTAGCTTCCCCACCCATCCCTCCATTCCCCCACTTCAATCCACGTCACTCCCCCATTCAACCTGTCCCCCACCTCTATTCCCCTCCATTCCCCCACCCTAGCTTCCCCACCCATCCCTCCATTCCCCCACTTCAATCCCCTTCACTCCCCCACCCAACCTGTCCCCCACCTCTGTTCCCCTCCATTCCCCCACCCTACCTGTTCCCCACCTTATACCCACCTTATACCCTTCACTCTCACACCTACCCCCCCTCCCCCTCCCTTCCCCCTCTCTTCCTCGCTCCCTCTCTTAACCCACCTTTCCTTCCCTACCTTCCTTCCCCACCCCACCCCCTCAATTTTGTAATCGGCCGGAGGACCCGACTATAAAGGTAGTTTTGCAACGATTTTTTTTCCATAAGTAGGCAATTGTAGGACATAAAATATCTCAGCAAATGTCGCCCGATTTGAATAAAGCAAAAAGCGATCCCCCTGAAGGCCGACTGTTTCAGCCTCTATGATTATAATAATGATTTTGATCCCAGTGATTATGATTACTGGATATTTTTTCTTCAAGAAACATTCCGATAGACCTGCGCACTGGTGAGATATTTTCAGTTTGGCGACAGACCTCCTTTATTTCTAATGTTTCATCAATTCTCTTTAATGAAGCAAAATTTGTCACCCCCAAAGTATTACATTTGTTATTTATAAATATATGACGAACGCCACAATGATCATGAGTTTGCTGTTGATGTTCTGATGATAATGATTTTGATATGGAATCGATGGTGATGATAATAGCGAAGGCAAGTTTGTTTTTGACTCAATTTCAATTTCAAATGTAAAAAAAATGTATTTTATCCATTAAGGCCCTATACAAGAAAACCATAACAACACAAATACAAACAGCCAACAAAATCAATTTTAGAAGAGAAATACATCGAAAGACTTACATTTCAAGTGTTTATGTGTTATATATTTTTTGTTAGCTGTTTGTTTGTTGGGTTTTCTTGTTTGTTGTTTTGTTTTTTGTTTGTTTGTTTGTTTGTTTGTTTGTTTGTTTGTTTGTTGTTTGTTTGGTTTGTTTGTTTGTTGTTTTGTTTGTTTGTTTGTTTGTTTGTTTGTTTGTTTGTTTGTTTGTTTGTTTGTTTGTTTGTTTGTTTGTTTGTTTGTTTGTTTGTTTGTTTGTTTGTTTGTTTGTTTGTTTGTTTGTTTGTTTGTTTGTTTGTTTGTTTGTTTGTTTGTTTGTTTTGTTTGTTTGTTTGTTTGTTTGTTTGTTTGTTTGTTTGTTTGTTTGTTTGTTTTTTGTTTTGTTTGTTTGTTTGTTTGTTTGTTTTGTTTTTGTTTGTTTGTTTGTTTGTTTGTTTTGTTTGTTGTTGTTTGTTTGTTTGTTGTTTGTTTGTTTTGTTGTTGTTTGTTTGTTTGTTTGTTTTGTTTGTTTTGTTTGTTTGTTTGTTTTGTTTGTCTGTCTGTCTGTCTGTCTTGTCTGTTGTTTTGTTGTTGTTTGTTTGTTTTGTTTGTTTGTTTTGTTGTTGTTTGTTTGTTTGTTTGTTTGTTTGTTGATTGATTGTTTTTACAACGATGACGATCACCCTTCTATCCAACCTTAAGTGAACTCACCTTCCCTCCTCCAGAGCAATGACTAACCATCTTTAAACCCACCTTTTCACATTGACATGCCAACCGATCATCTTGCAAGACATTCAAACAGCGCAAACCGTCAGTTGTAGCAGCCACGCTCGAGTTATTTATGTCATCTCGGCCCACATTGCCGTGTGCTCATCCATACAAACCCTTCAACCGATATTCGTCATCTTCAAAAGGTTACTCGAGGTCATGCTCACTCGTGACTAGTTCACGACCCTTCTCAGAGCGATATCCACAGTGACCTCAAAGTAGTAGGGGGGTTGATGGTATGGGGGAGTGGGGTTCTGTAGTGGGATCGAGTATTGTGAATAATATTGAGAGATTATCTTTATTAAAGAAACATTACAGAATTGATAATTGTAAAATATACTTTTGATCACAGAGTTACATAAAACTTACACGGTCTAATGATGATGATAGTAGAAAACATCCCTGGAAATATTTCTGTCTGAAATGCAATATTTGATGAGAAATGAAGAAACTAATTTTCCGATTGGAGTTTATCGCTCAGTGAGCGTTTTATTCATTTGTTGAATCTATATGATTTCATGGAAATGTGTAATCGGTTTTCACTATTTTTTCGTGACCCAGATGGCCGATCGATCTCAACCTTCTACAGGTTTGTCAGTTTTTGTATATGGTGGATTACATAAAGCGCTTACACTGCCAGCAACTGTTTTGTCAGCAAAACCAATTCTGTAATGTTCCTTTAAGTAGTGCTTCTTGAACCTGTGTCTGACTGCAGAAACTCTACTGTGCAAGCCAGCCAGAACCTTCCGGTCATCTATGGATACCAAATTACTCGCTGTGCCCCTAAACCCGTACAACCACTGGCGACAAAAGCTTCCCACGCTGCTGCCCCCCAAAAAAACTCTGCAGCAATTTACCCTACAGTATCCGCCACTCTAAAATCACAGCTTTCAAAAAATCTCACAAAACTCACTTGTTTAATTGGTGTGTTTTGCTCTATTACTCTGTGTATATTCCTGTTTGTGTTTGTTGTTTAATTTTGTGTTAAGGCCTGTGTCACTTTCTCTGGTTTAGTTGGAGCGTTATATAAATGATGTGTATTATTCTTGTTATTAAATACTGATGCTCTTTGTGTGAAGAGACACCAGACTATTCACCCCTTCCAGCCTCGGTTTGGTGTCACTGGTTTGAATGGAAGACTCTGCTGTCCCATGTTGCTTGACATGAACCTGGGTAGGAACCTCGATTCAGCCATAATGGGGGGGGGGGGGGGGTCTCAGGCTCTGCAGACTAATACGAAGTATTTTTTTACCGCTAGAGGACACTTCATTAATTTGTATAGGTGTCCTCCGGAAAGAGCAGAATATTGTTCAACTTCATCAATATTTGAGCATATCAATTTGGAACAAATCAGTTCATTTGAGTATGCACGTCTCTTAAATAGGCCCCGCCCACTTTGTTAAACCCTTACACGGGAGGCTTGCCCATTTATTTTATTTATTTTTATTTTTTTTTCTGAAGCCCAGTTCCCTCTTAACTTGTCATAAACTGTCTGCACAAGAATACCGTTTAGTGCTTACAGGATAGACATTGTGGGGTGATCTTATAGGTAGGAACTGTACTTGTGGGGTGTTTTGACATTGTGGGGTGCACCCCACAATGCACCCTCAATGTTTTTAACGGAAAAAATAAAAGAAAAGGGATGATAAACAACACCTGATGGGGAAAGCCCACAATGTCGCTCTCCTAAACATCAATGCGTTTACCACGTTTGTTTAGTGCCGCGACTTTCAAAAAGACCTTTTCACACGACAACAATTTTGCAGGGGTCCCTTGCTTAATTTGAGTATGGTTGTACAAATTGAACTTCGTGTGAAAGGACAACAATGTCTTGACTGCCCAAGGTCCCTATAGTAAAATCTTTTTCTAGTTTGCAGTATAAACATTGTTGTCCTTTCGTGCATTACGCACAATTTCGCAACCATGCTAAAAATTAAGCAAGCGACCCTTGCTTAATTGCTGTCGTGTGAAAAAGAGTGATAAAAATCACAGGCCAGGCTTCACCTGCAAATGGGATGCTATGGCTTTGGAAATCATCCGTGGCTGTAACAATTCAAGGAGTCGATTTTTCTGGGCTGCCCTCCCTCAATGATACGGGGGGAAACCTGACTGAGACGCTTCATAAAAGTATACTTTTTGATCACAGATTTACATACAACTTACACGGTCTAATGATGACGATAGTAGAAAACTTCCCTTGAAATATTTCTGTCTGAAATGCCATATTTGATGAGAAATGAATAAACTAATTTTCCGATTGGAGTTTATCGCTCAGTGAGCGTTTTATTCATTTGTTGAATCTATATGATTTCATGCAAAATGTGTAATCGGTTTTTCACTATTTTCTCGTGACCCAGATGGCCGATCAATCTCAAACCTCTACAGGTTTGTCAGTTTATGTAAATGGTGGATTACATAAAGCGCTTACACTGCCAGCAACTGTTTTGTTAGCAAAAACCAATTCTGTAATGTTCTTTAAATTTGTCTGTTTCCTTATTAAGTGGGTAACTTCATTGATAACCATTGCATGCATGCATACAACCATTCCAAAACGTCCAACCGTGTCCTGCCGGTTTTCCTGACAATTTCACGGGTTTAACTGTGAAATGCTTTAAAGCATGTGGACAACATTGGTAACTGTCAAATACCAGTATCCACACTTTGTGTTACGCAACATATCCATGAAATAACAAACCTGTGAAAATTTAAGCTCAATCGGCCATCAGAGTCACAAGAAAACAGTTTAAGACCCCTTTGTATGTTTTCACTGTTTTCAAACATCGGATTTTATCACCGTGATAAAAACTAATTATTTTACTAATTTCTCAAACACTATAGCATTTCAAGCAACACTATTTCAATGGAAGTTTCACACCATGACCGTCTTCACACTACGTAAGTTATGTGCAAATCTGTGAGCAATTATATTGTTAGTCTTACCAATGTTGTACACACCCTTTAACAAAAAGATTTTAAAAATTGGACTCGAACATTTTGAATGACAGGTTTTTAAATGTGGCTACGTAAACCCTTGGCTTGTCTACTATAGTTTCATGCAAGACTTTGGAGGAGATAAAGTTGCCTTTTTGTGAACTGCTTGTTCTAAAAAATTATATTTTATGACTGATCTTTGTAGACATAGGCTTTAGTTTATTTATTTTTCTCAAATATTTGAATACAAATTTTGAAAACATTGTTGGCCTATTAATGTGAGTTAACTCTCCACATTGTGCGTTCCGTGTGTTTGCTGACTGCCAGTTCAATCCTAGTTGTTACTGAAAAATGTGGTCAAGTGCCCATCGCATCTTCAGCTGAACGCTACAAATTTGTCACAAGTCGATTTTTTTTGTCACAACCGTGATGGTACTGTTAATGTAATGGTTGTGGGTTGCGTGTGTTTTTGTGTTCTTGTACATAGTAAGGAATAGAGAGTTCTGGTGTAGAACAGACGGGTGAGGGCGCTACATTGCATTGCGGGTGGTATGTGTAGCGAGCTTAGTAAATTTTATGTTAATTTGCTTTCAATGGTAGTAAGAGAATAGTACTTTTCCATCTCCCTTCTTCCTTTAAGCCATAAGAAAGCTGTAATTATGGTGAGATTAATCACAATTGATGGCTGTTGTGTTGCGGCGTTGTTTGTAAATGTGCTTCTATTTTTTTAGTTGTGAAAGGTAAACGAGATTAATCTCATTTGCAAAGTAGAGACGCAATTTATATTGAACTCAAATATTTTGGGAAATGAACAGTTAACAGTTTCTGTATTATTTATTTAACCTATCCAGACCAATACTATTATACATAATAATAATAATAATAATAAAAATAGTCTTTAAAAGAGATGTGTTTCTTTGGAAATTGTGTACATTATTTCGTTAACCTGTAATTGCACCTTTCCCAAGAAAACATGGACATGTTTTAGGCTGCTGATGTTGCTGTTGTTTTTACTGCTGTTGGTGGTGTTGTTGTTGTTGTTGTTGTTGTTGTTGTTGTTGTTGTTGTTGTTGTTGTTGTTGTTGTTGTTGTTGTTGTTGTTGTTGTTGTTGTTGTCATCGACGTCGCTGGCGTTTTCATTGTCGTCAACTTTGTAGTTGTTGGTGCTATTGTTGTTTCTGTTGTTGTTCTTCTTCTTCTTCTTGTTTTACTTATTCGTGTTCTGGTTCGTGTTCTGGTTCTTGGTCTTGTTCCTGTTCTTTCTCTTGTTCTTCTTCTTGTTTTTTTCTGTTGTTGCTGATGTTATTGTTATTTATTTAGTTATTCATGTTGTCGTTGTTGTTTTTGTTGTTGTTGTTGTTACTTGCTTTTCTCTGTTGTTGCTGTTGTATTGTTGATAATGTTTATGTTTATGTCTATGTTGTTGTTGTTGTTGTTGTTGTTGTTGTTGTTGTTTTTTGTATGTTGATGTTGTCGAAGTTGTTGCTGCTGCTACGAATGATGTCATTGTTATTGACTCTCTCTGGTGCTGTGCTAGTTTCATTTGCTATTGTTGATAGTGTTAGTGATATTGATGCTGCTGTGGTGTTGTTGTTGTTGTTGTTGTTGTTGTTGTTACTGTTGTTGTTTCCTTGTGTGGCCTTAGTTTAGCATCGCCAATATTGCAAATGTTGCTATAATGTTAATGGTTGTTTTTAATGTTGTCTAGGCGTTGTCGTCACTTCATCACTTTATGTGTAAAACCAATACATTTACCTTTAATTGTATAATAACTAAAGCTTGTTATGAGCATAAGGTTAAACATATGTAGTACACATTTTAGAAAAAAAACATTTGTCATGAATAAAACTGTCTGCTATCTGTTTATACTGCTGGGTTAAGCAAACAAACCTGGTGTTATTCGGGTACATTGTGCTGCGTAGACACTGTGGCAAACAAGCATTATGCCCCATAACACTACTACTCATCGTCATCATCATCATCATCACCTCGTCCCCCTCACCGCGAAGATGTCAATCTCAAGAGGTACCTTAAGGGGTCAAAGTTCAACGATCGCTGATTGAACAGTCTCCACAACAAACTCCCGCCACTGGTTGCCCGGGGGGAGCTCCCAGGTACGGCAAACGGGGACGTTTAGGAGTGATGTCACTGCCAATTAGACTTCCTACTAACCTGTAAGCAACACTGAGCGTTTCCTGTCGCCGGCTTGGCACCCCCGGGGAGCGAGACACCAGGGGGACTAGGGGGTAATTTTTCTAAAATTGGGTAGCTGCAGGACCTGTATGCTCGACCAAGAGAAATGCTGTCCAGCTCGAGTTTCATAGCTTTTATTGGCATTTACGAAATGCGATCTAGGTGTGCGGTGGCCGTGTGTTAAAAAGTGCTCACAGACAACTTCGTTTTTACAACCCAAACTCGTTTGTTGTTCAAGGAGAGAGGGACAGGTTTACCGTGTGTGAGAAGAGAGGAATTCGGTGAGGGCGAATGGAACGAGGAATGTCAGACCTTGGATAAAGGTACTTCAATCAAAAGAGCAGAGAGACTGTAGTGTCGTTGCTAATGGTTTTAACGTTCTCAATCAAACATCGGCCATCTTTACTAAGATATTATAATAGGACTATGCCCAACACTGTACAATTAAGACCTGGCAGTATGACCCATGGACTCCGATCCGAGTACCCGTTATAAAACACTTTTGATATTGGGTGGTGTACAACAAAAATAAATGATACACCAAATGCCAAACATCTCAACGTTTTGTAAGGTTATTAGCTGTGTAAAAAGTATGATATCAAGATTTTAAAGGAGGTATACACGTTTTCCCAACGTACTACACGCTGCTGTCCTGTAGGGCGTCCAAAGACAAATTAACAATTAATGGCATCGCAGGGTTAAATCAAACATCGGCCATCTTTGCTAAGATACGACTATGCCCAATACTGTACAATTAAAGACCCAGCTATTTCCAAAAAATGACCAAAAACTCTGTTCAAGAAGGTACGTGACTATCCCCTAAAAATACATACTGATTGCACCTTACTAAATTAGAAATTCGTGTCAACCATTGCTGAGAATCATGAAATGGTAAAAACACTCTTTGGAAAAAACGGAATAGTTCATTGAAAAACTGATTGGGCTACCCTGGTTAAATAAGACGAAATAAATAAATAAAATAAAGTGTGCCTTTTAAAAACAAATCACAACATTCACAGAGGGCCTGGAAACTTCAATAATCGGGGTTTGCTTCGACAGCTATAGCTAGCCGAGTTGTTCCCTTCCGTAACAATAGCTGCCATTAAACACGAGCGATCATTTTCCAAATAGGTCAGCGTCCATCTTGGACACGGGTCTCCAAAAGCAAGTAAACTAAAAGTGTGTGACAAATTTGGTGACAAGAACACATAATGTTGTTCAGTAATAACGGATAGATATTGTACAAGAATATGCTTCAGAAATATGTTCAGACGAAAGTAGACCCCGTTAGTCGTGAGTCTGTACGCATTGATTGGATCACCATTAGTTCCACTCAACCCGATACCGTACAAAGTGTATATTTCATGAAAAGAAAAGCGACTAGTTTGGAGACTAGAACTGTAATCGTCTGTTATAATTACCCTTGGGGGGAGTTTGGTGCGGTGCGTCTGACGTTTTGTGAATACAAATCAATGGTGGCCATTATTGCAGTTGCGCAATCGCACCTCGAGCCAATTTTCCATGAGTCATTACACAGTGAAGGGAGAGAAAAAAAAGAACATTGTTCATGTTGCTATCACATTAAAGGTACGTTGAATGATTGGTACAGTGGCACAAACAAAACATGAGAAGTCGTTTAATCTCAAAGCTTGCCCTTGAAAACTTAGGGTCATAGATCGTTGGTTGGTCGGTTCTCTCGATAATAATACTAATAGTATTAGTAACTAGGTCTGAGCGCATTTTTATGAATGCGCTTGACATTATTAGTGCCCTGGTCATTGGGCTAATAACATTCCTGTGGTCTGTCTCAGCTCCCTGGGGGTATACAGCCCGGGCTGTCGTGGCGCTTCGAAGGTTTTTTTTAAACACACTATCAAACTCTACCCTTGCAGGTACCCATTTATACCACGGGTGAAGAGAAGCAATTATAGTAAAGCATCTTGCTCAAGGACACAAAATGTCCTGACGACCGGATTCGAACCCACACCCTTATGAATTTAAACTGCAGAACTTGAACTCGATTCGTTATACTGCTTGGCCACGACACACCACATAATGTACGTTGGTTTGGGGGAGGGTTGGATAACGACGAGGAGCAGTTGGCCGTATAGAAACCCATTAGCCTTTTTTGAGATATGGTGGACACTATAGAAGTGCACTCTTGGTTTGGGTGTATACATGTAGGCCTACAGACAAATCTACCCAAACCTATAGACCATGTTACATTTTGTTTACAGAGTGGTGACCTCGTGCATTATAATGCTATTCCTGACGGGCAAGATGCTACACAGGCTCAATGGGAAAAATTATATTTGGTGTCATGATTTTCACATAAATTCAAAATTTACAAAATCAACAGCTGTACGGCTTTAGAGATGTCCCCCCCCTTTCTTCATATCAAAAGTTTAGGAAAATCAGACAGTGCATCTCCATAAAACATAAGATTTGTTGTATTTTTCCATTGAGCTGTGTACAAATGTGCCCCCGGAAGTCCAGGCTCTGTGGCTCTTTTGTAAACATGTGATGCACAGGTCACATCGTCTATAAAGCCTTCGAAAAAGACTCTGCTAGGGTCGAAACGTCAGGCCACTAACTATGTTTGCATTTATACCATAGGTCCTTGTGGTTGGTAGCATGAGTTTCCAACAGCTAATCATATATTTCAAACCTTTTAAAGGCACTGGACACTATTGGTAATTACTCAAAATGATTGTTAGCATAAAAACTTACTTGGTAACGAGCAATGGAGAGCTGTTGATAGTATAAAACATTCTGAGAAACGGCTCCCTCTGAAGTAACGTAGTTTTTGAGAAAGAAGTAATTTCTCAGTAAAATATTGGAATTGATTTTGAGACCTCACGCATGAGGTCTCGAAATCAAGCATCTGAAAGCAACAAATTAGTGTGACAAGGCGTTTTTTCTTCCATTATTATCTCGCAACTTCGACGACCAATTGAGTTCAAATTTTCACAGGTTTGTTATTTTGTGCATATTATGTTGAGATACACCAAGTGAGAAGACTGGTCTTTGACAATATTACCAAAGGTGTCCGTGTCTTTAAGTGTCACAGTATTGTTTTCCACCATATCTCAAAATGGCTCATGGGACTTCTGCCGATTATTCCTTGTATGTGTTAATGCTAGCGTGGAAATCCTATATAGTCAAGAGTACACGTAGATATTTATGTTATTGCTCTGGAGTAAACCAACAAGAGAGAAGACAGATTGACCGAGGGGAAATGTTGAGGGCGTTGGCAAGTACTCAGAGTTGTTTAAGTAATTATTACATTCTACAGCACAAAGGGACTTTAAAGGCAAAGTATACCTTTGGTATTGGGGACCGTTTGATTGTTTTAATCCTATATAAATGTGGGATATATACAATAAAACTAACCTGTGAAAATTTCATTTCAAAAGGTGGTCACTTTTTTTTGAAATATCTCCGAAATCCGCAGCAAATATGTCCACGCATAAAATATAATCCCTTAATAGGAATATACAATCTGAGAAACGTTTCTCTTCATATTCAAATTTTGGGGATAAAAACTGACATATTTTATTGAATTATTTTGAATTAAAATATTTCTCCAAATGCTTTATACTGACGAAAGTTGCTTTACTTCTAACCAAGTCAGTTTTTATTGCCATTAATTTTTAGAGTGATTACCAATCGTGTACTTCCCTTTAAAGAGAAGTACATCATTGGTAAAGGGTTTTTTTTTTCTTTTCTTGTTTTTTTTTCTTTTGGAGGGGGGTTTGGGGTTTGTTGTTGTTGTTTGAAAATTTGGATTTTTGGGTAGGCTTTAGTGCGAAATTTCTTTCCACCGACTTGTTTACATTTCTGCGCCGTAACTACCGAAAAAAACGAGAGCAAATAGTGAGGATTTTAAGCCATCAGACCATGGAGGTAGCATGGTCAGACAGACCTTGTTGTATCAAATATCGCACGTTTAAACGACGGTCGGCCGACCATCGCTTCATTGATACAAAATTGCTGATTTTCTCTAAATGAAATGACACCTTTCGAAACGATTCTATTGGTTACTTGGGAATAATAATGTACTTTTCGTGAATCGAGTTATTTTGTACTAACTTGTGAGTGATTGTTTATTTTTCAAGTCTGCAATTGATGTAACCACCCTTTAATAGCACAGGACTGATGAGTGGCAGCTTTGAAAAGCTGGCTTAACCGCTTTTTTTAACTTCGATGATAAAACAAAGCAACCAAAAACCCACCCCAGGGAACGAAATAGAAGGCACCCTGGGGACGAGTTGGATTTGGGCCCTGTGTACTAATACAACAGGATAGATGGAGATCAAATAGACACACGGAATTGTTCTGCTGAGTAACTATGTACTTTCAGTCGAGCGAGGTTGTTGTGTAGTAACTTTTAAATTCTGCAAAATGATAACTAATCTCCATTAAACAGCACAGGACAGAAGATATTATTACAGCTAGAGTCTGGCTTGGCTGCTGATGACTTCAGGGGGGTGGGGGAAAACACCCCCAGGGGGACAAAATGGAAGGCACCCTGGGACGAGTTGGATGTGGGTCCCGTCAAGTAATACAACAGGAAACAGAGAAAACAAATTGACACACGGAATTGTTCGGGTAATATCTCCTTCCGAGGCACTTCCATGAAGGAGAACCCCCCCCCCACACCCCCACAACCTTCGATTGCTCATTTTCACAAAGCTGTTAATCACAAAAATCTGCTCAGCAATTAAAATAACGCTTAGCAAAGACAGGCGACCAGCCAAAAATGACACGTGAGTACAGTGCTTGCGACTGGTGCTCCATTTATTTACGCTGAGCAAGTCCAGGTTTTTCTGCTTGACGGCGTCTTGAGTTTATAGGGTAAAGATCTTGTGGCTTTTCCAAGCAACCGGGGAAGAGAGAAACAAAATATATGCTCAACTGACTATCTTCTAAATAAATAATTCCGTGCGAGTTATATCGACTACCCCCCGTCGACCATTTTTTTTTTTTTTTTTTTTTTTGGACCGTCGGCAATGTTACTCCAAGATTGACGCAGTTCCCGGGCGAAACCCCAAGCCGTCTACTTCTGCTTAATTCCCTTAACGCTGTTTTCGTACCTCACGGCGGGTCCTCTTCGGCTGCTTCCCCTTATCCAAGGTAGCGAAAAATAAAATCATTAATTCCGGTAAATTAGAGTCATGATTGGTCGGGTAAATAGTGGCTTTCCGCACCGGTGCGTAAGCTTCTGCTATCGGCGGAAATCTCCCTTGGCTCTTTTTTTTATTTTATGATTGCTCATAAAATAGCAAATTACTAAGAGAGAGAAGGAAAAAACGGAGATAAGAATAACACATTTGGATATGTCATAACCCCCTCCCCCACCTCCCTCACCTCCCCAAACTGGAAATAAACAAAATGATTGTGAGAACAATTGGATTTAGAGGCCCGTGTGTTTTTGTAAAGAGTGTGGTGTATCACAGGCGAGACGGGAGAATGATAATCTGCCATCTTTGTCTGGCACACCGTCTCCGTATGTGCGATTGTAACACCGTTTCGAAATGCCTAACAGAGCACCGGGCTATTTAGACACAGCATCGGTTCAGGTATTTTGGTTTGTATAGGCACGCAACAAAGTAGCTTCGAATGTATTATACGTGATTGGTAGGGCTGACAAATTAGTCGCCGACAGTGTTCATGTTTTGTGTGATCAACCATCGACATGAAATAACAAACCTGTGAAAATCTGGGCTTAATCCGTTGTGAGTCGGGAGAAAAAGGTTGGGGGAAAATGCACAATGTTCATCATGTTAAAACACAATGTCCTGTTTTTGGTTGTAAACAACCGATATCGGCTGTTGCGTTTGTTGGATTGATTCTTTCCAGTATCTATTGTGAAAACACCGGCATAGTGTTAGTTATCCCCATTGCTATATTGTTGCTGAAATTAACACCGTGTTTGTGTTGTCTCTTATACCAAGAGTATCAATTTGACACCCCAGATTTTGCAGATACAATTTTTTTCGAAAATTACTTCATTTCAGAGTGAAAGACTTCGCAGAGAAAAAAAATTCTCTAGTATGAACTTCATAATCAGTAAGCTTTCAGACCAATATCAAGCAACGATGTTTGTTATTCTAAATTCTGTACAATACCTTTAAGTTGGAAGTCTCAATTGTTCCACCCCCCCCCCCCCCGCTCTCTCTCTCTCTCTCTATCTATCTCTCTCCTGATGACCATCAGCATACAGATCGAAACGTCGAGTTGTTACACCACCTGGTCCTTTTTTCAGATTCAACAAAGCTCATGAGTGATTCTATCATGTTAACTCAGACCTGAGTTTCAAGATCGTATTCCCGTCATGCGCAGCTGGCTCTTTCAATATTATTACCACCCAGCCTCGTTTTCGTCCCAACGGTTTACTTTTACAAAATATAAAGTTTGGTTTATCGTCTGCCGATTGCTAAAATGCACCGTTTCTAAGTAAGTGAATATCTTAGTTTTAAAAAAGCCTGGCTAATTGTTTTGTTTTTCTCACCAAAACAATATTAGAGTGAAAATGCAGAAAGGGTGTAATTTAACATACTTTGCACTGAAATCTCCTGATGACGACAGAGCATACTGCTTGCTCGAAACGTCGAGTTCTTCACTTGTTTTTCATCAGAATCGCACGTATACCATTGCACAAAAGACATTTTACACATGATGTTACCCCCTAAACCTCCATCATAACTGTATATTTACAACACAAACATTCAAGTCATTGCCATATTTGAAAGAACTTTAAAATCAATTTTTGTTATAATTTGATCCGAACAACCTCCCACAAGTGATACAATAATTATCCAGTGGTTTCAAAAGATAGCAATATTTTTAAAGAAATACATAACATAATAATATTGCCTGTTTTTAAATACAATCAAAAAGAAAGTACTCTGAGACATTGCCGTGCACATACGTTCAGTAATAATCGGTTCAAAATGTCAGAGCAAGTCACACTTCAACTACAATATCATCAACTAATAATATCAAAATACATTTCAATAAATCAGTACCTGACCAAATCACCTGATTCGTTATGAATCAAATCGAGCCTGGCGATTCTAGAATCGAAAGAGAAGAGAGAGAGAGAGAAAGTGGAGAGAGAAAAAAAAACCTCATGTCAGACCATGGCATGGTCAGACCATCTCGTTTAAATTCTTCATGTTTCATCGATGTGTCATTTCTCCAACAAACTCGAGAAATCTGCCCCGTAAAACTAGTTCCATTTGATGCGAGGGAACGCAGACTTACTAAAACGCTCGTCAGCGTGCATCAAGTGCGTTGCCGAGGGGCTGAGTTCCATGAGGATGTTATTGTATGCATTTTGTCTATGAGGGACACGGTGTAAGAAGCAATAACACTGCCCGGGCGATACGGAGCAATTTTCCAGGCAGTCGTTTACTCGCCCCGGCTTGTATTTCCCTGCGCCGGGTCGGCTAAAACTAACAAAATAACATTGACAAAAAGAAGGTTAGTTTTTTTTTTTTCTCTTTTTTTTTATGTCTCTTCTTGGCAATTGCCCGTCCTGTACGAAAAAAAGGCAGATTACCTGGATGTTTTTAGACTTGTTCTACTTCTTCACATCGGGAATGGACTCAGGCGCTTTGAGGGGTAAAATTCTCTCTTTCTCTCTTTCTGCCCGTTTTAAGAGGCCCAGAAAATGCTATTGTTTCATGCCCTTGTGATTTTATCAACAGGTTTTTTCCTTTTTTTCTAAGGACTTGCCAAAGTGCTTGAAATATATTTTCATAAAAATGCTCCGGGGATGGTTACACCATCATCCTGTGAGTGTGAAGTTGGTGTGTGTGAACCTACGGTAACGGTTTTTGACGAGTTTTTTTTTTTTTTTTTTTTTTTTTTTTTTTTTTTTTTTAAATAAAGGTTGACAAGGAAAGAGTATGACAAGTTGCAGCCAGGAATGAAATCCACGTGTACCTCAATGTTGTACTTTAATCTTTAAAAACAATCCTGTGCTAATTGCCAGTATAACAACACCCTTCTGCGATTGACGTGTTTGATCCCGCCCTAGAATAAAGACCCTTTTTTTTGTTACGTAATTTTATGAAGAGCTGGGGAAACATTTTGGATAGAAGATGGCTGGAAGATCACTTTCGACCAAGCGAATTGGTTGATCCCTTTTTTGAGAACGTTCCTCCCTCAGAAATGGTTTTAAATTGAAATTATTTAGTACATTTGTTGCCGTTGCAAATAGTATTTTTAATATTCGCAGTCCTGCAGAAATATTTTTAGAAATGACCCATGTTTGGTAGTCGAACCAATGACTTAGGATGTCTGTATAGGCTTAGATAGAAAGGCAAACTCTCAGCATCAGTTCGAAAGGTAGAGGGACTCCTCACCACCCCCAATCCCACCCCACCCTACCCAACTCACCCACCCACCCTCGCCACGCCCCATCATAAATGACTTACCCACAATTCCAAAACATTCGAATATGTATTGCTATTATAACTCCAGTCCCTTCCCAACTGCTTTTCCGAATGAACATCTTCTCACCATATAAACCTGAATTACGCTAAGAATAATCAAGCAATGTGGAAAAGCATAGCAACAGCCTAAAACTAAAAGATCATATAATAGTTTTAATTAAAAAAACAAATATATAAAATGTTTTATACAGAATTCGAATAATCGCTGTTTAATTTAAGTCTGAAAGCTTACTGATAATGAAGTTCATACTAGAACCATTATATTCTGTGAAATATTTCAGAAAACTGTATCTGAAAAGCTTTTAAAAATGCATCAGCTGATTTCGGTTGATATAATCAAAATTGAGGATAATGTGTTGACATGCTGAAAATTGTGCGTGGTTTTTCACTAATTTTCTCCTGACTCACACAACGGTTTGAGCCAAAATATTCACAGTTTTGTTCACGTATTATTATGGTTAATCGCACAAAACATGAACACTGTCGGCGACTGTTTTGTCAGCTCTACCAATCCTGAATAATATCTATAATAAGGCAGAATATACTTTTGGTAACTGTCAAAGACCAGTATCCTCACTTGGTGTATCCCAACATATGCATAAAAAACAAACCTGTGAAAACCTAGGCTCAATTTGCCATCGAAGATGTAAGGAAAAAAGAAAGAAAAAACACCCTTGTTCCATAAAAATGTGTGCTTTCAGATGCCTGGAGAAAGGCTTCATGCCTCAAGCCTTTCTCAGATTCAATTTTTTTGGTGGAAAAAAAAGTACCTCTTTCTTTAAGGTTAATTACTGCAAAGGAGGCCGTTTTTAACAAGGTTATATAATATCAACAGCTCTCCAGTGCTCTTCCCAAGTAAGTTTTCATGGTCATTAAGTTGTGGAGTGATTACCGCAAGTATACCCCCTGCCTTTAAGGACATTACAGAATTGGTTTTTGCTAACAAAACAGTTCTGGCAGTGTAAGCACTTTATGTAATCCACCATATACATAAACTGACAAACCTGTAGAAGTTTGAGATCGATCAGCCTTCTGGGTCACGAGAAAATAGTGAAAAACCGATTACACATTTGCATGAAACCATATAGATTCAACAAAATGAATAAAACGCTCACTGAGCGATAAACTCCAATCGGAAAACTAGTTTATTCATTTCTCATCAAATATTTGGCATTTCAGACAGAAATATTTCATGGAATGTTTTCTACTATCATCATCATTAGACCGTGTAAGTTTTATGTAAATCTGTGATCAAAAAGTATATTTTACAAGTTTTTTCTTAACCAATTCTGTAATGTTCCTTTAAACGTTTTAGACTTTAAAAAATCAAGTAGATCATACGACAATCTCATTGCCATGGAAAACAATTCGTCAGATATCCCCAACCCGAGCTCTCTCTCTCTCTCTCTCTCTCTCTCTCTCTCTGTCTCTCTCCGGATAGGTAGACATAAATTTGTCGAGAGAGTGTGTAATACCGCCAAGCCGAACCTATAGGCATATCTATCCATACGAGCGGCATTTCGCAGTCGGCTCGACATGACCTAGTTATATCAATCGAGGATATGTAAACACTCTACTACGCGGCATGCGAGGCACACGGTACTGGCTGGCTATACGATGACATCATCCCATGCCCTGTCTCTATATCTCATTCCCTGCAGTCACTGACCCACGGAATGCACTCGATCTCTGCGCTCTCAACGAGCCCTTTGCCAAAGAAGGAGACAAACCACGTGTCTTTTTCGTGGTCTTTGACCCGCCATTTTGTTTAACTCCTCTCGCCGGATGCTTGCACTGGCGTCGATACTCGATATTCACTGAAGGCCGCGTCTGAGTTGGTGGATGTGGCTGCGGCTAAGTTCACTCTACGGGTGTATGCTTTTTCATCTGCTGCCAGAAGCCATAGACGTAGCCAAAGTCGCTTCATCAGAATCAACTTTCATATAGGCAGGTTCAGCTAAAAAATGTGCCAGTCACAGTACAATTTGTTTTTACTGGAAAAAGGTATCGGCCATAATACCATGTCACGTTGTACCTATGTTTTGTGACTGGTTTATAGCTAAAATTGTGCTCAGCAGAAATTCGTCAAGCAATATTTTGTTCTGCGCAGCTCTACAAAAAATCGGCCCCCCGGACACAGTCTGGATCAGACACTGGACCAAACCCGTGTTGAAAAGATCCATAACAGAGTCCTGCGGCAGCCATGTTGGTTGCGTTCCTGGAGGTCTAATACGGTCATACCGGTTAGAAATTGTACGGGTCCGTGCTATCTTGTTGCAGCCTCTCTCCGATTACATGTATTTTTATGGTAGACGTCTTTTCGTCTGTTAGACCGTCATAGTACGTTGGTGGAGATCGGTTTTTCTAACGGTTTCATAATAATGTTGTTGGTGTTTTGGCCAAGTACCAGTGGTGAAACAAGAATGGGTGTGTGTAAGCCCAACCCCCCCCCCCCGCCCAACACAGCCCCACGACCCACTCACCTTCTCCGCAAATGAGGCCCAAGAAAATTTGAATCTGAATGTAGATTTAGTACCGTATATAAGTCAAAATGTAAAAATGTTTAAATACTTTAACTCAGTTTGTGAACTTATCCAATCATTGTAGCGTGTCGTTGCCGAGTCGTTTAAAGAGCACCGGACTCAAGCTCTGGTGTTTCTGTTCAGCAGAGTGTGGGTTCGTGTCCCGGTCAGGACAATTGTGTCCTTGAGCAAGATACTTTACCATAATTGCTTTGTCCTTCGGATTGTACATTATTAAGCCGTAGATCCCGTTTGCTGGGATTGGTGGTGCACGTGCAAGAACCCAGAACACTCGGTCGAAGCTTCCAGTACTTTTTGTTTTGTGTGTGCTGCGATTACGCTCACGAAGGGAACACGTTCAAAACCAGGCATCCGCTCCATAATGTGTAAAAGTATGGTTCAGTTAATCAACTAACATACATTTTAAATATTGGTATAAAATAAAAATAAAGCCCCTAAAAAAAATTACTATTTATGTGCCCCCTCCCCATTGAAAATGTTGGAGTTACGCATCTACACGCCTAGTGCCAAATTCCTAAGAAAAAAAATCAGTTTGAACTACTTGAACCTTTCCCCACAGTTCTTATAACGATTAGCCAAACTGAAACCACCCCTGACATATGATCGTATACACAAATTTAAAAAAAAAATTCCCGCTATTCTCTCGATAAAAAAGCGGCCACCCAAAGGAAAGTAGGTTTTCACACTGGTGAAGATTCATTCGAAAAAGTTTGAAAAATGACTCCGTATTATAACATGATTGTTTGACTACGGCGTTGAAGTGCAACTATTTTCCGTTAATTTGAACGCTGACACAAAGGTTTGTCATTGATGGAATACTCCAAAAATTATGAGTTCGTATTCGAACTTGACCACAAGTCGGTCATTGAATGGTAAATACTCCAAAAATGTATGAGCATAACAACTTACTGATAAGAAGCACTACAGCTGTTGATAGTATAAACTATTTCGAGAAAGGATTCCCCTCGAAGTAATGGTTTGAATCTGAAAAAAAATTTCAACCTGAACCGTTTCTCAGATTTCTGAGGGCTGGTGTCCTATTGCGAATGCTGCGGCCAGAGATGCGGCTGGTACCCGCTGTCACCCCGCCAAACGTGGACGGAATCGTGTACGGAAAATACAGTGACAAATTGTTTATGTTTTCTCAGCAAGTAGACCCCTGCATTCAGCTGAAAGTTTCACATTCTGACTCTTATTGGATCTTTCTTTATAACATTTTGCCTATAAATAAGCATTAGATTGACAAAATAACAATCTATGACCCCTTACCTTTAATGTGATGACATTTTCACAGGTTGGTTTAGTCAATAGTAAGAATGTGGATGATTCTAATCTGTCAGAAATCTATGATGCATCAATCATGCAATAATATTGATAAGTGCTTAAAGGAACATTACAGAATTGGTAAGAAAAAAAACTTGTAAAATATACTTTTTGATCACAGATTTTTATAAAACTTACACGGTCTAATGATGATGATAGTAGAAAACATCCCTTGAAATATTTCTGTCTGAAATACCATATTTGATGAGCAATGAATAAACTAATTTTATCGCTCAGTGAGCGTTTTATTCATTTGTTGAATCTATATGATTTCATGCAAATGTGTAAACGGTTTTTCACTATTTTCTCGTGACCCAGATGGCCGATCGATCTCAAACTTCTACAGGTTTGTCAGTTTATGAATATGGTGGATTACATAAAGTGTTTACACTGCCAGAAACTGTTTTGTTAGCAAAAAAACAACTCTGTAATGTTCCTTTAAAATAGTTGCGTCTAAGTTGGTTGGGACAACAGATGAAATATCCACATGCATAAAGGACAGGAGGATCTGGGGCACTTCTCTCGTGACATCATTGGCCGAGGACACCACTCCCAATTTAGGGAGAAGTACATTTACTACGTGTACTGTGATTGCCTTGCAGGAAAGGCAAATAGTCCAAATGTAATTTTCTTGGGGCCGAAACCATCCAACTGGCCCTCTTGTGGCATGAAGATTGCATCCAAGAGCAAGTTCGGGTGAGCGACTAAAGCGACTAGACTTACTAGAAACCATAGAGCACAGGGAGATTGACTAGCTCGACCATGCACTGGAGCATGGTGAGCTAGTAAATTCGAGAGCTACGTCACACACTGTCACACTGTTTCTGGCTAGTCTAGTCGCTCTAGTCGCCCGCCTGAACTTGCTCCAAGTCATTCTACCAGTTTCATTTTCTTCTGAACATCCCAACTGTACCGTCCGTACATTTAAAGAAACAATTCGTCTTTGACAGCAGTTTACCCCATTAAACATCAATTGGGTGAACTCCTTCTGCTGTTCTTTTTGTGTTTGTTACTTGGGCTACCGTCAACTCGTCTCTGAAACGGACCGAGAGGCGAAGCCGTTCCTCACGGTGACGGTAATGGAAGCGCGCACACATGGGCCCACGCAATCGGACAACAACACACACAAAATCGTAACCTCAACCGACGGCTCTTGCATGTTCGCTACCGCGGCTCCCACAGGGGAAAGCAATTTGGTGTATTTAAAATAAGAGGGCCGTCGGGGAAAGAACGGGTTCACGGGGAAAATAGGGTCGATGAACGGATTGAGTTTGGATTCGGGGAAAAGGGTAACGTTCTGCGGATTTTAAGCCATGTTAAAAAGCAAGTCTTCCTTTCTTGTTTTCGATTTTGATGTTAGATTTTTTACGTATTATAATGAGAAAAGTATGGTGTTAGTTCTTATATTTTGATTGCAGTATTGGCTCTATTATTACGATAAAATAATTGTTGGAACCGCAGGTTCTCGCGGCTGGAAACAACAGTTCTTATTCACTGAACCAACACAAGATTACCGGATATTTTTTGGGCAGAAACACAAGGGACGTCAACAAGTCATCAGCGATTGTGTGTGCCGAATTCCTGCCCTACAATCCCCGCAAATTTGTTGTCCAGAGAATTAATGATCAACGAATTCGCCCCCTTCAATCACCGTTCTGATCTCGTCGTGTGCCCGCCGCACGAGACCCTGCGCTTTCCCTGCCAACCCCGGTCTTCTATAACTCCCCGTCTACGTATCTCTCTTCTAATACAATAAAAATTGACAGCGAACTGGCTTTATCGCTCTGCAATCAAACCGAGAATTGGTGAAAAAAAAAAATTAAAATAAATTTTCCCCGGGAAAGTACTGCGAAGCTCGGATCTGGGCAAACAGAGTAGAGTGCAAAAAATGTCATGACTTGGTATAAGGGCTGGAGGAGTGGGCACTTCTGCGGAATCAATGGTGGGGTTCACTTCGATTCAGAAACCATTCGGCAGCCATTTTGGGCTTATTAGACGGCCCTCATGGATCGCAGTATAAACGCTGTTAAAGCGACACCTCCATTTTCCGTCTGGCCTCGGTTTCGACACACGCAGATTGTAGCGGAGGAGAAGTTGTGTTTGAGTTCCTCCATTTTGTTTTCTTCAGTTCAAATCAATGAAGGACTGCAACTATTAATGGAAGGGAAAATTTTAGTGGTTTTTTCCCCTAATTATAACGACATTACCCAGACGTCGATTTCAAGCAATTGCTTTTTGTTCAACTAGCCGATAATAAATACAGAACACAATTTGTAAACTATTTCATTCTGGTTTGTTTATTCATTCATTTATTTTGTGTGGGGTTTTCTTCTGATAAAGCAAAGGCTTTTTCATTTAATAGCATTTACATAGGATAGTTGATAAATAAAGTTTATATATAGTCGATAATTAAAATGGAAATACAGATTAAATAAAATAGGCATACGGGAAATTAAGGCAAAACATACACAGAGGGTGAAATCAATAAGAGTAATATAGGTTTACCCGGCCAATTTCAGCAAACAAAATTCATTCAATTTCATTCACATTCACACATTTTCCCCTAATTCACTAAAACTAGGGTTTCTTTTTAGCTGTCAATGTATTCAATCTCTTCTTTTTTTCAAACACGATTTCGTTCTTCTCATTCAGATTCATTTACAGACATTCAATACTATACTTTGACCATTCTTAAAGGAACATTACAGAATTGGTAAGAACAAAATTTGTAAAATATACTTTTTGATCACAGATTTACATAAAACTTACACGGTCTAATGATGATGATAGTAGAAAACATCCCTTGAAATATTTCTGTCTGAAATGCCATATTTGATGAGAAGTGAATCAACTAATTTTCCGATTGGAGTTTATCGCCCAGTGAGCTTTTTATTCATTTGTTGAATATGATTTCATGCAAATGTGTAATCGGTTTTTCACTATTTTCTCGTGACCCAGATGGCCGATCGATCTCAAACTTATACAGGTTTGTCAGTTTATGCATATGGTGGATTACACAAAGTGCTTACACTGCCAGCAACTGTTTTGTTAGCAAAAACCAATTATGTAATGTTCCTTTAAGTTGAATGTCTACTTACTTTTTAACAACCGATGAAAACCAAATCAAGAGAAGACTCGTCGAAGCGCACATGAGTCTGTTGTTAGTTTGTGTTTTCTCTTTGTTTACGGGCAATGAATTTCAATTTCTGTGCGTTCAAATTAAAGACACTGGACACCTTTGGTAATTGTCAATGACCAGTCTTCTCACTTGGTGTATCTCAACATATGCACAAAATAACAAACCTGTGAAAATTTGAACTCATTTGGTAGTCGAAGTTGCGAGATAATAATGGAAGAAAAAACACCCTTGTCACACGAAGTTCTGTGCTTTCAGATGCTTGATTTCGAGACCTCACGCGTGAGGTCTCAAAATCAATTCAAATATTTTACTGAGAAATTACTTCTTTCTCAAAAACTACGTTACCTCAGAGGGAGCCGTTCTCACAATGTTTTATACTATCAACAGCTCTCCATTGCTCGTTACCAAGTAAGTTTTTATGCTAACTATTATTTTGAGTAATTACCAATAGTGTACAGTGCCTTTAAACACGAGTTATGGATCCCGAAGTAGGCTGTTGGCAATAAGTTCCTTAAAACTAGAACTTGGGTTGTTCTTTCTGAGAGGCGTTTCCGTGTTGTTTACATTTTACTTACATCCAGTGTTTGTCTTAGGTGCAGTAATTGTTCCGTTTACTTTGCCAACCCATGATTAAGTTAAAGGAACATTACAGAATAGGTAAGAAACAAACTTGTAAAATATACTTTTGATCACAGATTTACATACAACTTACACGGTCTAATGATGATGATAGTAGAAAACATCCCTTGAAATATTTCTGTCTGAAATGCCATATTTGATGAGAAATGAATCAACTAATTTTCCGATTGGAGTTTATTCATTTGTTGAATATATATGATTTCATGCAAATGTGTAATCGGTTTTTCACTATTTTCTCGTGACCCAGACGGCCGATCGATCTCAAACTTCTACAGGTTTGTCAGTTTATGTATATGGTGGATTACATAAAGGGCTTACACTGCCAGCAACTGTTTTGTTAGCAACAACCAATTCTGTAATGTTCCTTTAAAGCCTGCACCCGATATCTGTACGAAGAAGTCTAGAGAGTAAAGTTTGACTAGTTACGGTCAAAATTTTGAAAATGAAAACAACATGTTTTGCTACAGCCTTGAGATTGTTTGCCCTTGTGTTTATGTTGTCTTCTCCATTTCTGCTCAAATTTGCAGTAGATCTCTTGATGCCAAGAACTAATTGTCAAATTGAATTCACCTCAGAATATCTGCCTTTAAAAAACCATCAGTCAACTACGAACCAGAAAGCACATAACACAGAGACGGATTTGAATGCAAATAATATTTGACCAAATTGTTTCCTCATTGATAAAACATAATGGTTGGCCAGCCTCTCTTGCTGCTGGCTTTTGCGAAATCGAATGATATTTTTGCAACCTAATGAATTTAAAATGGTCTTATTTGACCAGCGAAGTGCTAAACTGGTGAAATTGAATAGCTCCTTTTGACTGTTGAATGCTGATTCAACGGAGCGTTCATTTTCGACCGAAATTGATTGAACCGGGTGTTAAACTGAATGAATTTTAGTTGGAAATTGGCCGGGGAACCCTATTAATAATATAGGTGAGTATACTTGTTTTTAATACATTTATTTTAACCTCAAAAACAATAATATGTGCACATACTTAATACCGAGGCAAATCAATCCCAGTGGGTTTTCCCCTAGGATGCACAAAATACCAAATCCAAATCGAGAAACACAAACAAATAGAAAGACATTTTGTCTGAGTTGTCTTCATACTTTGTTAAATGATTCAAATTGAATTAACTATTTATAATGTAGTTCGCTGTGCTAATTATGTGCGCTGTATAAAATTATATATATATATATGATTGCATTACATTACTTTGCGGGTTAACGGTCCGTGATAAGTTAACGTTGCCGGCTCTTATCAGACTGCCACCATCTTCTGCCTTGCTCCCTGCGTGCAACAGCAGCAATGAATGCTGATGTCCGTTATACCATAAAGGGACCAGATTGTTTTCTTGCCCTTCCACCAGAAGTGTGGTAACACTGAAAGGTGAATGAGATCAATTCATGCACGGGATTGAATAAAAGTGTGCATAAATATAACCCACCGGGTGCAATGATTTTCATTTACGTTTGGATCATCGTTTATTTGGTGGTTTTTTTTTATCTTTTAGATCTGCATTGTTCATCCAACAGTCGTCGGCACCAAGCCAACGACCGGTCCATGTTGTTAGATTAGTTGGGAGTTATCATTGATTGATGCGCCTGTCAAATCGCAGCGTAGAGGCCCCGCCGTCCCATCTGTAGTAATATTTGGGGCCCATTTAAAGAGCCCGGGGTCCCCGGGGAGGGTGCGATCGTGCCGCGACCGGTCCCGTGCGGCTTCGGGATGACGACTACGAATTGTTGGCAGAGAGGGGAAAAGAATTGACTACGGGGGAAGAGAGGAAAAACCGTAGGTTGATGGGGGACAGTGTTAAATTGCTGTCACTACTGTAAGCTTTACACCAAGTAGGGAAAGAGAAGAGAAAATAATAAAGCCAATGCGATTAACATAATATTACAGAAACCGTAAAAAAAAAAAAAAAAAAAAAAAAAAAAAAGTGTGAGGTGCATCATGGTGGTACCACGTTATACGAATAAGCGATTCATTAATTTAACATTCATGGATAAGCTATTTAGAAATCTTGAACTAACAAACAATGTTGTCACCCTTCTGGCATTTGTTGTTAACATTTAATGACGGTGTGTGTGTGTGTGTGTGTGTGTGTGTGTGTGTGTGTGTGTGTGTGTGTGTGTGTGTGTGTGTGTGTGACATCCGGAGGGCCATGCATCAAGCTAAAGGGAGCACTGGCCATGTCACGTACGCAACTTCGCTGACCTGCCCGTGGGCCAAAAAACCCTATGGGTCAATTGCATACGAAATGTCCACTCGGCTAATGTTGAGCTGTGTAATTTATTGATGAGCGTAATAAGACGGGTCAGCACTATTGGGCTCATGGGCAACACAACCTTTTTTAGAGCCGTGTTGGACGGTTTTGTACGCCCTCTATTGTTAACTCTTTTATTAGACCTGGTTGATTATTTGCAAAAAAAAAAAAAAAAAAAAAAAAATGGAACCACACTTCGAATCGTCCCCAAAAGACCTGGGTACTGATGACGTCACAGTCCGTTTACCACTCTGCAGAAGGATGGGAAACCATTGTGTCTCTGCCCAACTGTCGGACATGCAGTACCCAGTTACAGCACATTAAGCAATGCAGTAAGAAAATCGTGACGTCACCGGGGGTCTAATCTCACTTATTTATCACTTTGTAATTTGAATCTTTAAATGAGAACATAGAATCAGCTGTTGCAAGCTGCTTACCAAACAAAAGGACCTATGGTATAAATGCAAAAATGTATTAGTGGTCTGACGTTTCGATCTCAGCACAGTCTTTCTTGAAGGCTTTGAAAAAGACTCTGCTGGGGTCGAAACGTCAGGCCACTAATATTTTATTTTCATTTTAGTCATACAATAATTAAAACTTGAGCTTTAAAAGTAGGGTATAAAAGTGTCATTGAAAGACGAGTACGTATACGGAACCCTTGAAACATAAAGTACACGCACACACACACAAATTTTCAAATTTAATTTCTCAAATTGAAATTTAACAGGGAACCAGTCGCAAGTAGTGTGCATTACACGGTGAATTGGCTGGTAACTTGTTTCTGCTGCTCAGTCATATTTTATAAGCTAAGCAACTTCTTTGGTGCTGAGCAGCTGAAATGAAATTGGGCCTAGACTTCTGAACTACTTGAGATCCCAAACAAAGAGTGCACTTCATTTCTTGTGGTAGTAAAGACTACTACGTTTACAAATGGTTCAGCCCAATTTTCTTTCAATTTCCCCTGCTGTTGCACTTGTTGCAACATTTTTTTTTTTTTTAATCAAGTATATACACAAATAATGTTGGTGAAATAATATACGATTGCTTGAAAGCACACGAACTACATTGGTAGTTGCCGAAGACCAGTATTCGCACTTTGTTTGGGCCCAACAAAAAATGACTGATCAACGAATGAAAGATCATACTTTGTCCCACTATAGGAGTAAGGACCAATCAATTCAATAGATCATCAACATACAACAAAAACAAAAGTAATCCATGACTTTTCAGCTTTTCCATTAGCATAAAGAAAAATCACACCTGGATAAGATATCACCTTCGAGTCTAAAACGGAGGGCCAGTCTGAGGCCACTGGGGCCATTCGAACAGTAATGTCAAAAGATACTTCGTAAAAAGGTGCGAAATAATGGTCAACGTAAACGGTCTGTAGCTAGACTTCATCGACGTGCTTGTTCTGCAAAACGGCGTAGAAATCGTGACCAAACGTTATCAATTTTCCATTTGATATAAGTGGTGCGGCTCCCACATTCTGCAACACACACAATACTCGGTTTAGAGTCACAATGTTGTTCGTTTCGGTACTTTAGTCTTTAGTACAGTCATAGAAGTTGGGCAAGTTATTAAGATGTTGCTATGTTTTTTTATATCCTGTTGTATTTATAAAGAAATACAGTTCTATCAACCAACTTTAAGCAACTGACTTTTACATTCTGCACATTCGTTGTTTAGTTACTTAACGGGAAGGTATACGATTGGTAATCACTCTGAAAATTAATGGCAATAAAAACTTACTCGGTTAGAAGTAGAGCAACTTTCGATAGTATTTTGAGAAAAATTTCAATTCAAAACACTGTGGATATGGAAAAAGATGTAAGTTTTTATCCCCCAAAATTTGAATCTAAGAAACGTTTCTGTTAGAAACGTTCCTCATAATATTGTGTATTCCTATTTGGGATTATTCTTCATGCGTGAACATATTCGCTGCGGATTTTGTTTCAAAAACGCGACCACCTTTTGAATGAAATTTTTACAGGTTAGTTTTGTTGTATATATCTACATTTATATAGGATTCAAACAATCAAACGGTCCCAAAAACCGAAGGTTTAAACTCTGCCTTTAGAGTCCCTTTGTGCTGTAGAATGTAACAATTACTCTAAACAACTCTTAGTATCTTACCAACGCCCTCAACATTATACTTTGTATACTTTGCCTTTAAAGGAACATTACAGAATTGGTTTTTGCTAACAAAACAGTTGCTGGCAGTGTAAGCACTTTATGTAATCCACCATATACATAAACTGACAAACCTGTAGAAGTTTGAGATCGATCGGCCATCTGGGTCACGAGAAAATAGTGAAAAACCGATTACACATTTGCATGAATTCATATAGATTCAACAAACGAATAAAACGCTCACCGAGCGATAAACTCCAATCGGAAAATTAGTTTATTCATTTCTCATCAAATATGGCATTTCAGACAAAAATATTTCAAGGGATGTTTTCGACTATCATCATCATTAGACCGTGTAAGTTTTATGTAAATCTGTGATCCAAAAGTATAATTTACAAGTTTTTTTCTTACCAATTCTGTAATGTTCCTTTAAATAGATCTAATCCCAATTGGAATGTCACAAAGGTTCAGTGACCCAACCCGGGCATTCCTTTTACTTGGGAATCTAAACGAGTTTGTGAATAAGTAAAATTCTTCTACTCATGCAAGCGGAACAGTGGGTTTCTTCTTCTTCTTCTTCTCCGTTTCCTAAGTTCAGTCGCATCCATTATTCCCCCGTTCATGTTATTGATGGCGAGACACGAACCGTCCACCCGATGTGCAGGAGAACATCTTGGTGAGTTCCGTTGGGCGTAACTTGTTTTGTTGCAAAGTGTGATAACCACATGTGATTTCAATATGTTAAAGACACTGGACACCTTTGGTAATTGTCAAAGACCAGTCTTTTCACTTGGTGAATCTCAACATATGCACAAAATAACAAACCTGTGAAAATTTGAACTCTATTGGTCGTCGAAGTTGCGAGATAATAATGGTAGAAAAAACACCCTTGTCACACGAATTTGTGTGCTTTCAGATGCTTGATTTCGAGAATTCACGCGTGAGGTCTCAAAATCAATTCAATATTTTACTGAGAAATTACTTCTTTCTCAAAAACTACGTTACTTCAGAGGGAGCCGTTTTATACTATCAACAGCTCTCCATTGCTCGTTACCAAGTAAGTTTTTATGTTAACAATTATTTTGAGTAATTACCAGTAGTGTCCAGTGCCTTTAAACCTGAATATTTTAATATCTTAATGACCTTTTACATTGCGATATGAAAAGATGTTTTATTCAGAGTGTATTTCGGTGAGTTATCCAAACGCTCGTCATTTTAGAGCACCGCAGAACATTCATTGATGGGCCTTAACATACTTTTGGTAACTACTCAAGAAATACACTATCCATAAAAAAAACTTACTTGGTAAGGAGCACCTGAGAGCTGCTGACAGTATAAAATATGAGAAACGACTCCCTCTGAAGTAATGTAGTTTTTTTGAGAAAGAGGTATTTCTCACTAAAATATTTGAATAGGAGAAAGGCTTCATAGGCATGAAGCCTTTCTCGGGCAGTTTGAAAGCACACAAATAATTATATGTAACAGGGGTGTTTTTTCTGTCATTATTTTCTTGCAACTTAGATGACCGATTGAGCCCAAACTTTCACAGGTTTATTCATTTGTTATGTTGGGATTCACCGAGTTAGGATACTAGTCTTTGACAATTACCAAAAGTATATCCTGCCTTTAAAGGAACATTACAGAACTGGGAAGATCAAAACTTGTAAAATATACTTTTTGATCACAGATTTACATAAAACTTACACGGTCTAATGATGATGATAGTAGAAAACATCCCTTGAAATATTTCTGTCTGAAATGCAATATTTGATGAGAAATGAATAAACTAATTTTCCGATTGGAGTTTATCGCTCAGTGAGCGTTTTATTCATTTGTTGAATCTATATGATTTCATGCAAATGTGTAATCGGTTTTTCACTATTTTCTCGTGATCCAGATGGCCGATCGATCTTAAACTTCTACAGGTTTGTCAGTTTATGTATATGGTGGATTATATAAAGTGCTTACACTGCCAGAAACTGTTTTGTTAGCAAAAACCAATTCTGCAATGTTCCTTTAACAAACAATCATGCCATGAATTATGAATACCGGATTAATTTAGTTGATAATCACTCTTGAATTTATGCTCGCCCTTCAGCTTGTCATAAATTAATGTGTTTATCTACTTACTAAATGCTATATAGCTAGTATAAAACAAAGACAGACAGTGAACACCAAAAGGAGAATGTGGCTGTAGCTGCCAATTCGGATAGTCGGCTTTAGTCATCGGGGTGTGGGTTCGAATCCCGGTCGTGACAGTTGTGTCCTTTAGCAAGTTGCTGAACTGTATATATAATTGCAATTCTCTTTCACACAGGGGGTATAAATGGGCATACCAGCGAGGGTAGAGGTTGATATTTTCGTTTGAAAAGGCCTTTGGAGCGCCTCGGCAGCCCGGGGCAGTAGAAGAATACAGGGAGAGGGGAAAGATTACAGGAATGTTGTTGGCCCACATGACCAGGGCACTGTAAAGGGCATTGACACGTTACTGTAATAATGCGCTACTCTGCCGATTTCGCATCGCTGAAAAGAACGCTTTAAAAGTTAATTGAATATCATGATGCTATTTGAATTATCATGCCTCAAAGTGGGATCAAATGACAGTATCAACTGAAGGAGTCACTTAAAGGCACTGAACACTATTGGTAATTACTCAAAATAATTGTTAGCATAAAAACTTACTTGGTAACGAGCAATGGAGAGCTGTTGATAGTATAAAACATTCTGAGAAACGGCTCCCTCTGAAGTAACGTAGTTTTTGAGAAAGAAGTAATTTCTCAGTAAAATATTTGAGTTGATTTTGAGACCTCACGCGTGAATTCTCGAAATTAAGCATCTGAAAGCACACAACTTCGTGTGACAAGGGTGTTTTTTTCTTCCATTATTATGTCGCAACTTCGACGACCAATTGAGTTCAAATTTTCACAGGTTTGTTATTTTGTGCATATGTTGAGATACACCAAGTGAGAAGACTGGTCTTTGACAATTACCAAAGGTGTCCAGTGTCTTTAATTACGAATGTATGACAGTGAAATAGAAATCGGTTGCATTTGTTTTGATAAAAATGACCGGGAAAACCTAGATTACCCATCTACAATTTCCACCCGTCATCTTCTTCTATGGACTGTCTTCTACGGGTGACAGTTTACTCTACAGTACAAAGCACCATCGTGATAAGTGAATAAATACCGCCAAAAAATATTCTTCACGCATGACAACCTATACAGAAGACTTGATTTTAAATTCAACATGGTCTCTAGTTAAAGTGACACGTTGCCTTGGTTTTGGGGGCTTTGGTCTATAAATAAAAGCGTTTGAAAGTGCTTTGTTACAATGAAGTGAATATGGTTGGAATGATGTTTTAAAAGTAGAATATAAATGATCCACACAAATATGCCTCGAAATTGTGTGGTTTTCCTATGTGAACTAACACGGTCCGCCATTTTGTGGAGTCAACTATTTGGTTATTCAAAATCGCGGACCGTGTCAGTTCACGAAGTAAAACGAGTGTCACACAATTTACAGGCATATTTTGTGTGGATAATTATGTTATATTTTAAAGACATCTTTCCAACTACATTCATTTCATAGCGATCGCTTTTTTATAGCCAAAATCGCCCTATCCAAGTCAACGTGTCCCTTTAAACCATTTTGATAATTTGAACAGTGAATGGATAGGTTTTTTTTATGACGTCAGCTGTGCCTTGTTACCGATCATTGCTTCGGGGCCTCTTATGCTTTTTTTTTTTTTTTTTTTCAAGAACTTTGTCCGGCGTTTGTAATCTGTATGGTCAATCGGTCAACGCATGCAGACGATTCGCCAAATGGCGCCGAATCCGTTCTCAGGGCCACTGATTGGTCCGGATGATGGATCGTTTTTAATATCCATGTTCACGGGCCATTGTCCACTGAAAAATCTGGCGTGTCGAATTGGTCAAGACGGCACTTATCTTAATAAACTTCCATCGACTAGTAGCAATCAAAAACAATAACGAAAACAGGAATACGGCTCTCAGTCTGACTTTTATAAAAGATTAAAGTAAAGCCAGTGGATTTGGGATTGTTTTTTTTTTCCCGCCACCTGGGAGTTCATTGTGATGAAATTACACAGCCCGTTCTTATCAATGTCGTCGCAACTTTCGTTAGTGAAATTGTTTCCAATGTGTTGTTGAAATGCCTGGCGTTCATAGTTTACGGTTTATTTAGAGAGAACAAAATCTCAGACCTGTGGTCCCAGGACCAAAGTGCATCTTAAATTCACAAATTCAAAAATACCGGGCAGATTCTCTGCTAGTTGGATTATTTTATTGATACTTTATTATTTTAATAACATTATTTTGATGACAATATTTTCACTTCAGAAAAGCAAAACCGACAGAACATGCCTGATTAATCATTTTGTGGTCTTGGCCTCTTACTTTTTGAGAGTGGGAAATGTAGCCGAACAAATTGCAAAGCACCATCTCGTTGTAATAGGTTTTTAAACTATAGGGGATTTATGATGTGTTTCTTGAAAACTAGAATTGAAATGAATGTCTTTTTGAAAAGCAATGATGTGCCATCCCTTTATGATGTTTCCTGAAAACTAGAGGATTGGAATGAATGAACTCTTCCAAAAAAAAATAATGATGTACCATCCTTAAATGACATGGTTCTTGAAGACTAGAGTATTCGAATGGATGTACTCTTCCAATACCCAATGATGTACCATCCCTTTTTGATATGCTTCTTGAAAACTAGAGAATGGATGAATAAATGCACTCTTCAAAAAAAAAAACGATGTACCATCCCTTTATGATGTGTTTCGTGAAAACTAGAGGATTGGAATGAATGTACTCTTCCAATAACCAATGATGTACCATCTCTTTAATATGATAATGTTTCTTGAAAACTAGAGGATTGTGAAACGAATGTGCTCTTCCAATAACAATGATGTACCATCCGTTTATGATGTTTCTTGAAAACTAGAGCATGGAATTAATGTCCTCTTTCAATAACCAATGATGTAAAATCCCGCTATGCAAGTTTCTTGATAACTAGAGGATTGGAATGAATGTACTCTTCCAATAACCAATGATGTAGCATCCCTTTTTGATGTTTCTTGAAAACTAGAGGATTGAAATGAATGTACTCTTCCAATAACCAATGATGTAGCATCCCTTTTTGATGTTTCTTGAAAACTAGAGGATTGGAATGAATGTACTCTTCCAATAACCAATGATGTACCATCCCTTTATGATGTGTCTTGAAAACTAGAGGATTGGAATGAATGTACTCTTCCAATAACCAATGATGTACCATCCCTTTATGATATAACTATTTCTTGATAACCAGTGGATTGGAATAAATTGACTCTTCAATGAACCCACCCATTTTTAATTCTTTATCCAACACAATTTTGCTTTAACATCGTCACCACACAATTGTTTTTGTAACCATTCAAGTTGTACTAATTAATTAAAACGAATGCTTAATTTCATCCTCGATATACCAGTTTATGACCGCGTAAATTATTCATTGTCTTTTTTGTTCAAACTGGTATGAATAATTCATCGACTTTTTGTTTAATCGAGGGACTTCAGGAAAAGTCTAATAAAGGGCCCAGATTAGACTGGTGGACGGGGAAAGTGGCCTATGTAGATGTGTTCCTACAGCGGCGGTACGCTACGAACTAAACACATATCGAAGACGCACGACTCGAGCACCAAGCTGCACATTGTTATACAGTCATTTCTGCACGATTGTAAAATAATTTTCAAAATATTATCAGTGATCAAAAAATTACAAATTTAAGAAGTTGAGGGCAGTATCAGCTTTACTATCTCCTGTTAAGTTTTTTTTCCGTTTGAATAACAGCCACATTTTGAAACAATATTGTCCAAAACACAGTAGTGCATTATTGCTGCAAACACCGAGAGAAGAAGAAAAAACATAGTAGCGTATAGACCTTTCTTTTTTTGATCAACAAACCACGCTGGTTGGCATGGAGGGCCGAATGTTAGCAAAACATTCAATCGCGAGTACAGATTTTGTGACCAAATTCAACATTTCTGAAAATTGACAAAAATCAATATTATACATCTTATGATTGGTTGCTTTTTATCCAACAAATGTAACACTATTTTTTGAATATTTGTGTAACATTGTTGCAAAATGTGGCTATCCGTTTCTGCTTTTGCATTTATGGCTTCCCATAGTTTTCCAACCTCGGTTGGCAAAACTTGTGGGCTGTGACGTTGCAAAAGAAAAGTCTATAATGGCAAACAGTTATCGTCTGCTCGGCGCACGGTAATCAAACTAAACTACCCCTATAATATCAACCTTGGCTTGATAATCTTTCCTCTTCTCCGCACGGGCCGACACAGAACCCTCTCTGTCTCTTGAGACAGCTGTGACACCCATTGTTACGCCTAATTTCCTCTCTATGATTTCCCCAAACTCATTTCAGGAAAATAAAGAGATGCCTTGGCGAGCCCGCCCATTGTGCTGTCCCATTCCCGGACGCACTAATTGCAACACTCAAGCTGGATTCTTTAATGTAACCGGCGTGTTACGAACAATATTGAGCGTATGAAATAAGATGTGGGGGGGGGTTGGTGTTTATTTCACCCGACGGATGTTTCAAGAAACATCACAAAGGTTGCTTGCTCCGTTGATTGAATAGCAACATAATGAATCAAACTTTAACTTCCCTGTAGCTATTTTACGGAGCTCCGGGAGTGCCGAAGATAACGAGGCAATTACCGCGCCAGGTCGACTTATTTTATGGGATAACTCGACTTGTCATCATACATGCTTCACCTATAGATAACTTGTTGAAACTAAAAAGGCGCCAAGACCCACCGACTGGCCTACTGTCTCAGTTTTAGTCGGTCGTTTTGGCGAGATAAATAAGTAGGACAAGTCGACATCTTAGCTTCAGTAAACCGTCTTGGGGAGATAAGGACAAGTCGACATTTTAGTCTCAGTAAAACAGTCATCATGGAGAGATAAGTTAATATCAAGGACAAGTCGACAATTTCATTGCAGTCGGTCGTCTTGTTGAGATAAATTAGTAGGACTAGTCGACGTCTTAGTTTCAGTAAAACAGTCATCATGGAGAGATAAGTTAATATCAAGGACAAGTCGACACTTTCATTTCAGTCGGTCGTCTTGTTGAGATAAATTAGTAGGACTAGTCGACATCTTAGTTTCAGTAAGTCGTCTTGGGGAGATGAGTTAGTGGGACAAGTTGACATCTTAGTTTCAGTAAGTCATCTTCGAGAGATAAACTAGTGGGACAAGTCGACATCTCAGTTTCAGTAAGTCGTCTTGGGGAGACAGAATTAGTAAGACAAGTCGACATTTTTGTCTCAGTAAAACAGTCATCATGGAGAGATAAGTTAATATCAAAGACAAGTCGACACTTTCATTTCAGTCGGTCGTCTTGTTGAGATAAATTAGTAGGACTAGTCGACATCTTAGTTTCAGTAAGTCGTCTTCGAGAGATAAACTAGTGGGACAAGTCGACATCTTAGTTTCAGTAAGTCGTCTTGGGGAGATGAATTAGTAAGACGAGTCGACATTTTAGTCTCAGTAAAACAGTCATCATGGAGAGATAAGTTAATATCAAGGACAAGTCGACACCTTCATTTCAGTAATTCGTCTTGGTGAGATAAATTAGTAGGACTAGTCGACACCTAAGTTTCAGTAAGTCGACTTTGCGATATAAATTATCTCGTTATCTGGATAAGAAGTAAGGCATTTTGGAGCACCGTATACTCCTACAGTATTATTTACGTCATTCTTTCTGAGATCAGCGTGATTAAGAATAAAACATAATAGAATAGGGCGACAAAATATCCTGGAAGCCACAAGTCTCATAGAGCTGTAGAGGCAAACAAATTGGCTTAGAGCAGAAAAAAACTTGCCATGCAGAAACAGGTACTACCAGCCCGAACACCCTGTAGTGTTTGTGACTGGTTGCCTGCTAAATTTGTTTATACGAAAAACATTTGCTGAGCATCAATTTCTCCTTAATAGCTTTTAAAATTCAATTGGGAAGGTTACCATCCAAATTGCTGCGTGGCTTATATACTGGCTTTGGCTGGTCACGACTGATTTCTGCTTTGAATTTAAATCTACTTAGCCGCTAAGTTGGGGAGATGAAAAGTTGCTAAATGGTTCAGGTCAACTCTGGCTAGACATGCATGTAATGGGGGATAAAAAAAACCCTGTAAAACCACATAGGACGAAAAAATCTGATACATTAACAAAAATCCTTGTTTTTACTGATATCTGAAATATTATAATTTTTCAATATAATGTCTATAATTATATTACAGGTTGCTAGAGCTGGTAGATATGCATAAAATAGCCGTCACCATTTTTGTTAGGCCAATGTATAGCCAAGGAATCACAATTTGTAGCGATGAGATATGATGTTAGCGTCTTTATTAGCTATATCATTTGCATAATTGCGCCATTGTGGTCCGGCAATCGATACGGGGCAGGAGTAAAGAGCGGGCAGCGGGCCCCCCTTCAATGGGATCGGGAGACGTGCCAGGCCCCACTCGGAAACGGTCCTAATGACCCCGGTCGCTCGTTGGTGTGAAGACGTGGCCCGGACTGGTAATTAGCGTGAATTAGAAACAATCACAAAATCCCCGCTAATCGCATTACGGGCACTCGTTGATGGCATTCAAGATGGCGGTCAGGAAGTGCTTGGACACCGGAGTGCGAAGAAGGGGCGGATGAGAATCTTATTAAATCCAATAAGCTCCACTTGATGATGAGATCATTGGAGGAAGAAAATACTTCCTCCGTGATGAGGTGGTTTAAAATTGGAAAGGTTGGGAAGACCGTAAAGTAGGCTAACTTTAAAGGGAGAGTATGCATCTAAACATGGTTGGAAAGTTGTTGTTTTTTAGGTTTTTTTAGATATCGCCCAACTCACAAGGCCAGACGGCCACTTCAAAGTGAGGGCTACACTTAACTGATTTTGGCTGTCAACCCAAATCAATTGTCACCAGCGGCACGTTGTCACCTACTCCTGGGGCTGAAACAGGGCTATACACCATTCACAGTCCGTAAGGGTGTAGGCACAGTCTACTAGGAGCCTGGCTGGTAGAGCAGAATTCACTACCTTGTTGGGGTTAAGTGCCTTGCTCATGGCCACAAGTGCCATGACCGGGATTCGAACCCATACTCTGCTGCTGACAACACCAGAGCTTGGGTCCAGTGAACTAGACCGCTCGGCCACGACACGCGATATCAGTAGTGAGCAAGTCGGTTTTATCCAAACGGAACTAACTTGACTGCACTGTTAAAAAAAACAGAAGATTTTACAGAAAAAAAATTACAGAATCGTTCTGTAAATTGTTTTATCTGGAAATTTACTGCAATTTAACAGAAAAGATTTGTATTAAAAAAAAAATTATTTTTTTTTACAGAAAATTTGTATGCTTTCAGACCCCGTATATAAATTTTCTGTAATTTACCAGAGTGCTTCGTATATTTAGAGTAATCTTCATTTGCAATGAAAGATCTGTTTTTTTACAAAAATGTTTTTTGAAGCATTTTAGCCGCAGTCCAATTTTACAGCAAAATTCCTGAAAGCAACGAAATAACTGGTTTTCAACAGTATTTTCGGTTATTTAACGTGAAATTTATTTAATTTCAGACAGTTCTTTCTTTTTAATAAACTTTCTTACAGGCGGTAATTTTTCTTTTGCAATTTAACAGAACAGATTTCAGAAAAAGAACGAAACATTTGTTTTTTTACAGAATATTTTTATCCTGTCATACCCCCAAACATTGATTTTCTGTAATTTAACGGAGTGCTTTGTAGATTAAAGAAATTTGTCATCATTTTTAATGAAAGATCTTTTTTTTTACAAAAATGTTTCGTGAAGCATTTTAGCCGCAGTCCATCTGTAATTTTACAGCAAAACTCCTGAAAGCAACGAACAACTGGTTTCCAACCGAATTTTTCAATTATTTCAGTTGAAATGCCGTATTTTCGGTTATTTAACGTGAAATTTTGTTAATTTCAAACAGTTCTTTTTTTTAAATAAACGTTCTTTACACAGGTGGTAATTTTTCTTTTGCAATTTAAAAGAACAGATTTCAGAAAAAGAACGAATTTTTTTTTTTTTTTTACAGAATATTTTTATCCTGTCAAACCCCAAACATTGATTTTCTGTAATTTAACAGAGTGCTTTGTAGATTAAAGAAATCTTCATAATTTTTAATGAAAGATCTGTTTTTTTTTAAGATTGATTTGTGAGGCAATTCAGCCGCAGTCCATCTGTAATTTTACAGCAAAATTCCTGAAAGCAACGAACAACTGGTTTTTAACAGAATTTTTCAATATATTCAGTTGAAATGCCGTTATTTTCGGTTATTTAACGTGAAATTTTATTAATTTCAGACAGTTCTTTCTTTTTAATAAACGTTCTTTACAGGCGGTAATTTTTCTTTAACAGAACAGATTTCAGAAAAAGATCGAAAAAATTGTTTTTCTACAGAATACTTTTATCCTGTCATACCCCCAAAAATTGATAGGCCAGTAAAACTAAAAGGAATATTATTTGGCACATTATGCTTTTTCTGCCACTGCAGAATATCCTCAGCTTTTCGATTCCACGACCCCTGCCACGAACAGTATCAGCAGGTCTAACGTTGGGCCAATTATTATGTTGCTGATCTGCATCATCGCTCACCTCATCAGAACCAACTAACTACGGGGGTCGTTGCCCCCTTGTCGATTGTGCGCCTTCGCGCGATGCGCGGCGAGTTCACCGTTTTCTTTTATGTTTCGTATACTTCACGTTAAAAGTTTACTAAAATACTAATCCGCTTGTGTCCCAACATCCACTACACGTTCCATTGTTGTAGCTCACTGGTTTCCCGGGGTTTGGTGACCTTCTAACGGCCTGCACAACTTTCAACAGGTAAACACACAATTTCTTTCTCTAACTTTTAAATCTCTGATTTTGATATATTCTATATTTATTTATTACTTTAAAAGGTACTCAAAGTAACAGCATATGTCTCATGATTTTTATGGGTGTAATTTTGGTGAATATTGATTAAGTACAAAGAGAGATTTTCGTCTTGGAAATTGTAGAGAATAACGTGTTTGTGAATCATGTAGGAATTAATATGGTAATGTGTCAGTGTCATGGGCGGCCCGGCCATGTGGTCATTCATACCGTTACAGTACACGACCTCCGTGATGGTTACACTGTGCACTGTAGTTTTGTTGTGCGTGTGTATTGGAGTGACCCTGTGGTGGCATGGCTGCTGCACGATGTTTAACTTAAACAGATAAATAAGGGTATTGCATTTTATTGTGGATTTAAATGGGACATATGAATGGGTGTTTTCCTTGGTTTAGATGGGCGGGGACATTGGACTTGGCCTTGGAGGCATGGGTTTGTGTGTTTGTTGTGTTAATGTTGATGGATAGTGGCCGGCCGTGTGTTACTGTTAGTGTAAGTTGACTTTAAAGTTATGCCTTCTTGCCATTTTTTTCTTTTTCTTTTACCTTCAGGTTACTGTGATGTGTGTGCTTCCTTGGGTCCCTGCATGCTTCAATCAGTGGCTGTTTCTTGACTTTGTAATGTAAGTATGTACAAGTGTTGTCACTGCCATTACAGATCAAACTCACCAAAAAATTATTCTCACCATTATGCTATTCATAAGTACATTAATAACACCAGTTTTCCCTGTGGTGTACCTGGCTGCACCAGGGCATTTAGGGTTTATGAAAGCTTCACTTCCCATCTCTCACGAGATCACTCTAACTATAGGGTTTCGCACAGTAGGCCTACCACTGAGAAAACATCAGATGCCTGCAGTTCTAGTCAAGGTCAGGTCAGTTCTAGTCATGGTCAACTTGGGCAGGTGGGCTTGGAGGATGAATTGGTGAATTTAACCTGCACTCACTGTAAAATGCCTTTTGGCCGATACAGTGTGTTGCTGGCTCACCTAAAGGAGCACATCAAGAATGGAGCTGTAGTTACCTGCCCTTACAAAGGTTGCACTTTAGAGTATAGGGTCATATCTTCTTTGACTTCACATTTGTCTCGTATTCATCCCACTTTGCCGAGTGAACCAGTGATGTCAAATTTGGCCACAGAAAGTGGTTCTTCTGTCATGTCTTCCTCTGTGGAGTGCACAGCTAATGATTGCAACATAGACACTGAAGGCAACAACTTGGAAGTACAGCAGCAACTTCCTGCAGTTGAGGAAGATGAAACTACTGATGAAAGTTTGTCTGATGATGTGTTTCTTGAAAGTGTAGCTTTGTTTTATTTGGGGCTTGAATCCAAGCAGCATATACCCCAGTCCACTTTACAGAAAATTGTTACAGGTGTTTGCAATTTCCATGATATTAGCCAAGAGCAGTTGCAGTTGCAATTGAAAAAAACCCTTGAAGAAGAGGGCATAGCTTTTGACCGAATCCCCCTTATAGTCAACAAAGTTTTCAGCAGTGATCTCTTTCACTTAGTGCACAACAGCCATGATGGCACTTTGAGGTCAAATTACTGCAGAAAAAAATTCTACCATGAAAATCTGGATTTTATTGCCCCTGTATCAGTACGTTTAGGTAGAGATGGGCAGAATGTAGAAAGGCATTATCACTATGTCCCCATAAGAGAGACAGTTGAGTCCTTCTTTCAAGATGCATCAGTGCAGAAGCAGTACAAAATGAAAAGAAATTTTGCTAGTGACATTTATGAAGATTTTCATAGTGGAGAGGTTTTCCAAAAACATGAACTGTTTGGAAAACATCCTGATGCAGTGCCTATTCTTCTTTACCAGGATGCTTTTGAGGTTGTCAATCCTCTCGGATCAGCCAGAAATAAGCACAAAATTCTGGCAGTCTATGCAACTTTTGGGAATTTACTCCCTCAGAATCGGTCTAAAATTGAACCAATGCAGTTGGTGCTTCTCTGCAGGGAGAAGGACTTCAAATACTTTCGCATGGACATGGTTTTTCAGAGGCTGGTGTCTGACTTGCAGGATATAGAAGAAAATGGATTGAAAATTGGAGGCAAGCAAAATGTACCCGCTTCTGTTCTTTTTATTCTTGGGGATAATTTGGGTAGCCATTGTATGGGGGGGTTTGTGAGAACTTCTCTTCACATCCTTACATGTGCCGATTTTGCCTGATCACGCAAGCTGAGTTCCAAGAAAACCCTCTCAATGATGCAGAACTTAGAACAGTTGACAATTATGAGGCAGCCATCACCCACCTTGAAAACCAAGAAGGGCGATTCAAGGGAATTACCAAGGCTTCTGTCTTCAATAGCCTGAGGTATTTTCATGTATGTAATCCAGGCTTGCCTCCTTGCTTGGGCCATGACCTCTTTGAAGGCATTGTTAGATATGATTTGGCATTATTCATTAAGGACCTAGTGAAGAAAAAATGGTTCTCATATGAATATCTGAATAGGACCATGAAAAGGACTCGGTTAAAAGGCTATGATGCAAATGATAAACCCCCAGAAATTAGAAGCTCAGGGGAAAAAATTTCAGGCCATGCTGTTGAGAACTGGTGCCTTTTGAGAAATCTTCCATTCTTTCTACATGCTGTTGTTCAGGAGCCAGACGATCAGTCCTGGCAACTGATACTGCACCTTAGAGAGATCGTTCAGTTTGTTTGCTCCCAAAGAATCTCACGTGGACAAGTCTTGTCTCTTCAGTCTTTGATTGATGAGTATTTGCTGGATAGAAAAGAAGCATTTCCTTTGGTCAAACTTAGACCAAAACACCACTACTTGCGACACTATCCTGAGCTGATCCTGAAGTGTGGTCCATTGATCAGAACATGGACCATGAGGTTTGAAAGTAAGCATTCTTACTTAAAATCTCATGCTCGCCACTGTGCCAATTTTATCAATATTACCAAATCATTAGCTGAAAAGCATCAGCTTCTGCAAGCTTTTGGTAGACATGGCCAGTATTTCAACATCGGCATTTCGGCTGAAAGATCTTTTCCATTCTATTCCCATCTGTATGCTCATTATTTGAATTCTGCTGTGGAGAAATGTGGGGTGCATATTGGTGGTGACATTCACATCTCTGACTCAGTTGATATTGATGGCATTCATTATTGCAAAGGGGAGTATATCATTATCAATCAGATTGGTGTGGATCGATTCCATCTCAACTTTGGTCTCATTCAATCATTCATATTGGGCAGTGACAATTCTGGTACATGCCATTTTTTTGTCTCGGTCATAAGCAGCAGTTACGACCCTGCACTTGGGGTGTATGAGTTACATGAAGCATCGGGTCTTGGAGCACCTGAATCAAACTTGAAATGCCTTGACAGACGGCAACTTTTAGATACCCAGCCTCTCCATGCCTACACTGTTCATCACAGAAAGTGCATTGCCCTGAAGCATTTCATCTGTTTCATTGATGAAGAACATTGAACTTAGATGTGTGAGGTAAATTTGTTTGAAATGAAGTCAATACTGGTTGTCAAAATTCGGCAAGAGTTCCATATACATGTAAGAAGTTCGCTAATTGTCCCCTGTAGTGACCTACATTGGTGTATAAGCCCCCAGAAAGTAACTTCATGTCATACAATTTTATTAGTGAGAAAATATAAGCATTTTCTTAGAAAACACTTGAATTTTTCAGACCAGTCTCATAGGGTTTGTACACAGGTTGTTAAGTGAACTTCTTATATGGAACTCTTTCCACCATTTTTGTCAGTGTTCTCCACTGGGGTTTTAGCAGGGCAGGCTGCCCTGCTAAAATTTAAGGCCTTAAAGAACACTGATTTTTAATTTCCTAGTCTGCCATGTCCTTTTACCTCCATTCGTAAATTATGATGATTTCAACCTCTATTAGAGATGCCTGCTTCAGGTTTGGTGATTTATCAGATGTCAGGAAATAAATAGGGGGACCCCCCCAAAAAAAAATTATCTTTAATTGATTGCAAGACATTGGGTTGGCAAATGTGGCTGTAACATTTCAAAATTAAATTTTAATCCTGATGATGTTTAGCCTTCTGTCAGCAAAATGGACAAGGAGGCAGCAGAGTTAACACAGTTCCTGTCACAGGTTTTCCCTACTTTGGACGATGAAAATCTTCAAGAGATCAGGATTGAACTTGTTGACAAACTTGGATGTGACGAAGTCGAATATCTGCAGCATGCTACAGAGGATGACCTGCACTTCCTAAAACCGTTACGAAGAAGGAAACTTTTGGCTGCTATTTCTGAAAGTAAGCATGGCATGGCTTCTTCAGTCCTACTACCAGTAAATGTGGTAAAGGGGCTTTACAAAATAAGATGTTCTGTTGTGAGTTGGGGACAACTGTCACTTAGGGTGGAATTGAACCAAACTATGCTATACTGTACCAATCATCAACTTATTGTCATCATTCATGCCCCCCGAATGTTTGGATTAAAACAAATAGCACAATGTGGCTTCCTTAAACGCATGCAGTCTAACTCAGATCGAATTTTATTGAGCTTAAACATTAGAAGGAGACATAAGTGGGTTGCAAGGTGGTTGCGGTGGAGGGAGAGGGGGGGGGTAAGTTAGCAGCTATTGGGTTTGTGGGTACATGTTGTTGGTAGGTTTCTAGCTAGGTGGTCAGTCTGCAAGATTTAAAGATTTCAGCGTGAAATTTCCTTGAGTTTGTTGAAGGCTCATTTATGTTGGTGTCAGGTTTGTGGGAATTCTTTTTGTGGGTTTCATTCATCACCTGAAGATCCAATCTCCAAATGCTAACTTTAGATTCCTCATGGATCCTACCCATCACAGTTAACTGTCAGCGAAGCACTAGGCCCATAGGCTTCTTATTATGTTGTTGATTTTATAGATTTTTCACTATTTTTTCAGGATTGGCTGCTACCTCTGGCACAGATCTCGATGAAAGAATTCTGGTGGGAGGTTCCATGTCCTCACCAAGCACCATTCCCGAGACTGATCTTGAAGAAACCAGTACGTGCAGCTCTACTCCTGAATCAGTCAAATCGGATTTCAGCATCCCATGGCATAAATTCCCACGCACTGTGATGAAAAAGTGTGCCAGTCGAAAGTGCCTTACTGCCTCAGAGACACGTGAAGTTAAGCGAATTGTCAGTGATGAAATGATGGGAGTGGGAGATACTAAACGTGGAGCCATTCGCAAGGCTGCCAAAGGCATTTGTGACAGATACCCTTGCTCCTTTCAAGACAGGGGTATTGGAGGAACCAAACTGGGCAATGGGTACCAGTCTCTCTTCTCTGGAATAGAGAATCGCATTTACAATGAGACTCATAAGATTCGCAAACGGAAAGCTGAGGTGCTGCAGTCAAAAGCTTCAGATGACAGCACGGAGGGTACTGCTGACTTTGATATGTATGGCTGCAAACAGGGCATGTGGTCACCAGACTGTCCAAATGAAGACGAGTCCAATGCCCAGATGGAGAAGAAAAAACAGCTGCAGAATCTAAAAGAACTACCAGACGGTGACGTTGAGGAAGTGACAAAGCTAATGACTGACACATACTATCTCCAGCGCAAAGATATTTGCAGTGGCATGCCTATTGTTGAACTCATTAAGGAGTGGCCTTTTCTCTTAACCTACAAGTGTCTTGTCAACCATTTCCATATGCTCACTGAAATAAATCCGCAGTCTGCGATGGAAGAGTCGCTTCATGCTAGAAACAAGGGTAGTCGCATTTACGAGTACGTTTTGTCAAGGCCACAGAAAAAGAAGTCTGGGGATCTGAAGCAGTGGATTCGCATCATAAAGCCGAGGTGGAGGAGACAAAGTCAACCGACCCTCAATGCCAAGGTGTTTTATTCCTGCTCCTGAACTACTTCGAAGATGAAGAGGATAGGCTGTTTCGCTTCTATGAAGTATGTAGTCACTTAATAGGGGCCATCCATTTACTATGTATGCACATTTTACCAAGTTTTTTGACCCCTCCCCCCTCCAACTGTATGCATTTCACATACAAAATAATGTACAGCAAATGCATTCGAGTATGCAAAATGGCATTGATTTTCATTCCACCCCCCCCCTCCTCCAATGCATACATACTAAATGGATGCCCCTTCTCCATGATTTGCCTTGAGTCATAATGACAACTGGGCAAATTATCACTGGTTCTGCTCCCAAATAACAGACATGCTGGCATCATTTTGCTATTTGCTGGCCAGCCCTTGGACCACCCCTTCTAGTGAATGGTCAGGCCCCATCCAATGAAAGCTACGATCCACCCCACTGTGCTGGTCACTGAGCAGTCCATGAAGATACAGAATGGTGCTGCCAATTATGTTGATTGGAAGCAGAACTAGTATCTTAAAACCTCAAGAACTCAGTGGATTTTGTTGCTCAAACTGGAATGTGATCCAAAAAGGCTATTTTTACTCCAGTCAGGTGAACAAACTTATGCACCGCTGTACATAGGTTACTGTTTTTTTTACAATGTCCTGGTAGTAGTGAGTGGGAAAACCGGGTTAGAGGTAGTGTTGGTAGTGACAACACCTGTCCTGTTGTTGCAGTGATGAGGGTGTCGACCATATGATGACACTGACATGGGGAATTGCTCTGGCCGAGGGGTCATGCCCACCTCTCCCAACCTCAGCAGTTATCCGCATCTGTTATGTTCTAAACATCTAAATGTCATTATTACAGGTTGATGGTAATAAGCAGAAGATTGACGATGACAAACTGAAGCCTCATACTCCATTCATTGCAATCATTGGTGAGTTTTGTGACTAACGCCAACGGTTTTGATATCTGGCGGACATTTGGCCATGGACATCTTACATGACATCCGGAGTGAATCTAGAGAGAAAGACTTTCGGATGGCGCATGTCCAGTGGCCATCAACATCATGTGAGATGTCCGCGGAATATCCACTGAACGTCCTGGGGATATCAAACTCTCAGGATAGTCAGCGAAAATTCTGAAATTTGTGTTCTTGGACTAGATTTCAGCTTCCTCAACCAGGATGTCTTGGGTGAGCTTTTACCAGCAGCATTGCATCCGATGTCATCTGTCTGGTCCTCATAACTAGTCGCTTACATGTACTACTTTTTCCTCTCTTATTTCAGGATCAAGGGAAGACATCTTCCAGGGCCGGAACCTGTTCTACCTCGTAATAGAGGAGTCCGTTGTCAATGATCAAATTGCCACCTTCAGTGAAGCTGTCATAAGCCTCTTCTCATGCTTTTACACGCTTTCTTTGGAGTATCCACCAGAGGCGGCGGTCACAATGGAGTTTATCCAAAGGTGAGTTTTTTTACTAACTTTTCTTAGGTTTCAATGTTATTGCTACAAAACTTGTTCGCGCTTGAAAGAGCATGATGACTGATGCACAACTAGACCAGTGGTGACATCGGTGATGCCATACACATTCTCCAAGTTCCCAGTGACGTCACAGTGTCATTACCCTGGTGACATCGTGATGTGACGCTATAAGGGTGGCCACTCGCAGACGATGAGACGTGACATCATATTTTGTGATGGCACGTCGGTCTCTGTCCAGGCTATGATGCAGTGATGTGACATTGTGTCTCGAGGATGTGATGAAATAATTAGGCCTGTCGGGGCCTTGTGAAATTATTATAATTTGTTCCATATTGCAGTACCCTTTGTTGTTAATTTTATTAGTAGACGATCACCTCTGGTGACCAAAATTTGTCTCGCCATGGTAATTAATCCCGGGACAGTATCTAAAAAAATGACAAGTTCCTATGCGCTGACCAGGGCATATAGTGTAGGGTATTCAGGGAAGCATCTCTGCCTATGGTATTCCTTATTTTCAGAATTCTCATTGTTCAAACACCCCCCCCCCCCCCAACTTTGTGGTGGTGTATCATACCCTCTGTGGCAGCTAGACCTTTGAGTTCTGCTATATTTAGAAATGTGCTGATTCTTACGCAAGATACATTTTCTGTTCTCGTATTTTCAGGGAACTGATTGGCATCAACCCAGAGGGGCCAGTAGTTGCGAAGAGTGGAGGCAAAAAGAATAAGAAATCTACTGTCGCTCCCAAGATTGTAGCCCTCCTTCGCGGGATAATGGAATTCGAGTCGGCGTACAGATCAGTAGAAGACTTGTTGCAATTTGTTTGCTCAGGACATTTGTACCCGTATCCAACACTGGAATTTGAGGCTGACTGGCGTACAGATCAGTAGAAGACTTGTTGCGATTTGTTTGCTCAGGACATTTGTACCCAGAGTATCCAACACTGGAATTGAGGCTGACTGGCGTACAGATCGGTAGAAGACTTGTTGTGAATTGTTTGCTCAGGACTCTATGTCCTTTGGGACCATGGATCCTGCAATTTATTTTTTTCAGTTAATTTATTTTTATATAGTAACTGTTTATTTTTTAGGTTTTTAGTTTATTTTGTATTTTTGTAGTTTTATTTCTTTTGTAAAGGTGATTCATAAAATAGGCAACTTTTCAGGACCAAATATTGGTCAATAGTATTTCAAAATGATTCTAATTAAGTAGAGTTATTGCGCCTAATCATGCATGTTAAAGCTAATTTATGCTTAACAGATTTTGTCAAAAGAAGTTTACAGCTTGGCATCATTTTTCATGCAAGATATCAAATTTTTCACAAATACCACATTCCTTCAGCAATTCATTTGTAACTTTGCACCTCCACTGACAGCATATGAAAATGTTATTGACCAGAATGTGGTCCTGATCAGTAACCTATTGGCAGAGATATAAGCCCTTTAATTTTGGGATATTTCCTTTTTAATCAGCCAACATTTAAAAAAAATGTTCTGCGCCTTGTGAGTAGTGCTGATACCAGTGTTATACCTTGCAATGCTATGGTATTCGATTATGGGGAAGGCTGTGTGCTTGAGTGTGTAGGAGTAAGCTTAAGACATGTGTTGGGCATCAACATATGTCTTGGAAAGAGTCAGACTTTCCAAGTGCGGGTTTCTGAGTTGAGTTTAAAATTTCAAAGATGAAACTGTTTCAGAGATGACCTGTGATGAAACTGTTTCAGAGATGACCTGTGATAGACATGATTCCAGAGTAAGTGCCAGTTGGCACAAACTGCATTACCAGAGTATTATACATTTTCTGTTCCATTTGACCATTTGACATGTTTGATACTTTTGACGTTGGTGTTTTTAGCGTTTTAGTGTTCGGCGTTTAGTGTTGATTTATGCTACATGCAGGTATAATGCTTTGTGGGACCCTGGATTCCTTGTAGAACATGAGTAAATGTTTCGTCTTGAATTAGTAATTATGTAATTAAGTTTGTTGCATATTATTGATGAATAAACCCTTAAAAATACAGAATGTTGCAGTTGTTTGATAGACTGGTGTTTCTGTAAATTTAAAGACGGTGCCTGCAGCAGAGTTTCGAGAACTTATGTGTTTTTACAGGTAAACTTTATTTATCACATGCAGATTTTCTGTTAAAAAACAGATGAACTGTAAATTGTGATAATAATTATGCAGTAAAATTACAGGAGTTCTCGAGACGCTGGTGCAGGCACTTTTCTGTTTTTTTAATGAGAAATTTCATTTATCACATGCAGATTTTCTGTTAAAAAACAGATGAACTGTAAACTGTGTTAAGAATTATGCAGTAAAACTACAGGAGTTCTCGAGAATGCTGGAAGCACTTCTTTTTTTTCATGGAGGAATTGTATTTATCACATACAGATTGTCTGTTAAAAACAGATGAACTGTAAACTGTGTTAAGAATTATGCAGTAAAACTACAGGAGTTCTCGAGAATGCTGGAAGCACTTTCTTTTTTTTCATGGAGGAATTGTATTTATCACATACAGATTGTCTGTTAAAAACAGATGAACTGTAAACTGTGTTAAGAATTATGCAGTAAAACTACAGGGGTTCTGGAGACTCTGCTGCAGGCACTTTTCTGTTTTTTTAAGGAAAAATTTTATAACAGTGTGCTAAGGCCCTATCAGTTGGTCACATAAAAGGATTTTTTTCATGAGTGTATTGGCAGGCACGATAAGGAATATTGACTTTCACTGTAGGGGTCAGTGCTGTGCTCATACTTATGTCATCACCCCGAAAAAGAAAGTGTTTACTTTGTATCTGAAATAAGCCTATAATGTTTGGAAAAGGTTGTAGTGGCGGTAAGCATCCTGCGAAACTATTTTGTCTGAAAGTGCCCCCGTTGATTAGAAGTCAATAAAAGTATGTCGACAATATTTGTATCTCCAAAGATTGCCTGTAGGCGACTTATTTTTTATTTGTGTGGTGTCCGATTGAATGGTGCAGATAATATATAGTACTTCTCGGCAGATTTAGAATAAAAGCAAAAACTAGTATATAACTAATGCGATGGGGTTCAAAATCCAAGTATTTGTTTCCTGAGCAGATAAACTATGCTAAGCACTATTTTCTACTTTTAGCAACTCGCAACGGTTAGAAGCCGTGTCTGCTAAGCATACAATAGAATTGCTTATCAGAAACCAAGCATCGCTTTATTATGGGGGATCAGGTGGGCTCGGTGGTTTCCACTACTTCCTCTCACCTTGGTGGACATGTCTTTCAATAGAACCCGGTTCGAATCCCGCTCCGGACCTGAGCCTCGCACGTAGATTGGGTTTTCAGCCCAAATAGAGGTTTTACAGTCACGCGATTTTATCACGTGACTGTGTGTTTGAGACGCCATATTGCCGGTCAATGACCAGAGGCAAGATCACAGTTACCGTAACCATGAACGGCATGATGGCTGCCGTTGCGGTAGGCGGGGCCAGTGACGTCAGCTGAAAAACCTCTATACCTGATTGCGTTGGTTTTCCCCTTAGAGGGTCCCACCCCCTCCACGTCTTAAATGGACATTTCTTCATCTTCTTCTCGTCACATATCTACCGTTTTGAAAGTTTCTCTGTGTCATTTTCACCCCTTTTATGGGTTTTCCTCCCACATCTGAAACTGACATGTCTGCGTCATCTTCTGTCTGCACGAGCTTCTTCAGGCCAGTTTAGCTGATTTATCCCAGTTTAGCTTCCTATGTGAGCTGTTTAGGGATTATTTTACTCAAGACTCAAGACTCAAGGCCCACGGGTTACACTTTCAAAACTCTAGGGTCAGAATTGACCCGGATTCCGGGTCCCAGGGAGTCGAACCCATTTCCGGTTAGGCTTAACTGAACATTTGTTATTTTAAAGACACTGGACACCTTTGGTAATTGTCAAAGACCAGTCTTCTCACTTGGTGTATCTCAACATATGCACAAAATAGCAAACCTGTGAAAATTTGAACTCAATTGGTCGTCGAAGTTGCGACATAATAATGGAAGAAAAAACGATCCTTGTCACGTGACGAAGTTGTGTGCTTTCAGATGCTTAATTTCGAGACCTCGCGCGTGAGGTCTCAAAATCAATTCAAATATTTTACTGAGAAATATTACTTCTTTCTCAAAAACTACGTTACTTCAGAGGGAGCCGTTTCTCACAATGTTTTACACTATCAACAGCTCTCCATTGCTCGTTACCAAGTAAGTTTTTATGCTAACAATTATTTTGAGTAATTACCAATAGTGTCCAGTGCCTTTAACTCGGATTCTGCGTCAGTTTTACCCATTTCTGGGTCATTTTGACACAGATTCCGGGCCTGGGTCAGGCTAATGGGACCCTGGATCCGGGTCGATTCATCCCGGAGCGTAAAATGCATGGTATTTTATTTATTTATTTATTTTTTTATTTTTTTATTATTATTATTATTTTATTTTATTTTATTTTATTTTTTATTTTTATTTTTTATTTTTTTTTTGGGGGGGGGGGTTCTTTTTGTTTCATTACCTTATGTTATAATAGTACATCGAATACAGTTTTCGAATTGGTACATCCAATTGGATTTTGAGTACCCGCTGGCTGTGTGGGTTGTCCCAATGTTGGGTTTTCCCCTACATCTAAAAATGGACAGTTCTTCATCATCTTCCCAAGTTCACGCAGGTTATCCTCAGACCCACGGGTCACCCCGCAATAAGGCACTTGTGAAGGTTCATTGTTGCAATAATATAGTACATCGAATGTAGTTTTTTTTAAATTGCTTGAAGTTTGCCTGGCGCTCTCGCAGTGTAATTTCAACTCGTCTTCTTTCAACAGACTCTCGGCTCTTTTTTCTTCTTCTTTTTTTTCACCCTTTCAGGCCATATTCCTTCCGAAATTTCCTCTATCTTTGCGATGATGTTGAAGCCAACCAATGCTGATCAACTTCTTCCCTCCACTATCGAATCACCGAAAACAAAATCTAAGGTTTGGAAACCTTTCCATCTTGGGTGTCGGTTATTAAACAAATACGTTCTATCTGGTGACAATGCACCCGGGGCTCTCGTGTCAAAGGTCAAAATGCTGAAACAACACAGTATCTTTCCTGTGGCCGAAAGGCTTGTTCAAACGGTTTTGTCGTGGAAACTGATCATCAAGTTTGGGTATTTTATTTTTTCGAACAACATTAAAGGTGAGGAGAATTTGTGGGGTGTTTTTTTTTCTCTCACTTAATTCCCCAAAGCAATTTTACCTCGCAATGTGGAAAAGAAAGGGATAATCAATTAACTAACTATTTCCTATTCTTGATTCTCCATTTATCTTTCTCATCGGCTTTTGCTGATTAAACAATGAACCTACTTAATCTTGTCCGCGAAACAATCTAAGGTGTTTCTTTACCTGATCAGTTCCTACTTTCTGCTCACTAGCCTTGTCACAGTTTCCGGTACTGTGTCTTATCTTGATTCAAAGATAGTAACCATACCATTACAGTAATGTTACCTTTATCACCAATGATGTATCCTGATTGTGATTAACACGGAGTAAGCGAAACGTTTTGCCAACATTTGCAGTGTTTTTTGTACCTTATCTTAATTCAAAGACATTACACGTACCACCAGTAAATAAGTTCATCCTCATTACCTATATATTGTACCATTGATTCAACGACTGTGTGTACATCAACAGCAGCAGTTTCACTCAACTTCAGCCACTATGTACCTTGTCTTGATTCAAATACTCTACCAATACCAACAGCAACGCGTGTTTTTTTGTCGAACTTATAGTCGATGTGACCTGTGACATCACATGTTAACAAAAGAGCCACAGAGCCTGGACTTCCTGCAGGCACGATTTGTACACAGCTCAATGAAAGAAAGCATAAAATCTTATATTTTATGGAGATTGCACTGTCTAATTCTTATCAACTTTTGATATGATGAAAGGGGGCACATCTAAAAACTTGTCCAGCTTTTACTTTAATAACTCTTGGTTTTATGTGGAAATTATGACACAAAATGTCAACTTTCCCATAGGACCAGTGTAGTATCTTGCCTGCCAGAATACGCAAAGAATGTACAAGGTCACACTTATTGTAAACAACGTTCACATGGTCTATTGCTACTGTACTTTACCTTGATTCAAAGACTGTATACATGCGAACGTTGGTTTTTATCGATATCATTATTACCTTCCCTTGATTCAAAAGAGCATCACTTGAAACAGTAAGTGGCAAGATGCTGATGTACCCATATCCTCGTTGTTCAAGGTGATTGAGCTCAAAAGTAGAAACAGGCTTTTCAGACATTGACCAATAATAATACCTTAATGTACATTACAAGAAAAAAAATAATCATGCATCACTTCTTCACTATTCTTTAATTGTGTAAGTTTACATTTATCCTTTGCCGTGTTTAGTGGTCAAATATCAAAGCATAGTTTCTTATGACCGATGAACACAGCATTAAACCAAAACAAAAAACTCAAACGAGACGAGATAACAAAGCATCCTCAGAAATACCAATTTGCCAGGACAGAAAGGGACTTTGGTCGCCGTCTCGAGAAGCAACGACGAACAAAAAAAAAACCGGTTTGAATATTGGTATAGAATAACCAGACGAGGGGAACTGGACGCTTTAGCCCGAGTGTCAACAACCGGGCAGATTTTTGCGAGAGCGCACAATTCTAGCGGATCGAAGTCCGCACGTGCTGTACCAAGCGGTGTCTTTAATTTCCCGCCACTGGGCCAACACGTCGATTTGTTAATTTCTGGGAGTCAGTTTACCCATCCAAGACTGGGCACGTATCCAATACGTCAAGATCCTAAGGGCGTTGCGAAACCATAGACTGGCCCTCGTAGTCGGTGACCCTCTGAGTCACCGCGCCGAGGGGGCCGCGGCCGTTGCGGTCGACGCGAACCGATGACATCATTTCGGGGAGGGACAGGCGGGGGAAGTCTACGTAAAGCAAAGCAACTATTCAGAGTGGGAATTAGAGAAAGTCGACGGGTTAGTTGCAGTGCTATGTTTTGTTTGACCTCAGGGAAAAACGATGCTTAATAATTTAATGGGCGATACATGAAGGCTCTCTAACTAGTATTGTTGAGCGGGCCTAAGCTAAACGTTGGTCCGGAACGGAATATTAAGTAAAAAAAATACTGTGAGGCATTTTGCATTTTCTATACAGGAAGTGATATTTCATGGGTTGAGCTTACGAAGTGCTGGGGGGGAGTATAATGTGGAGACATTTTGTCAACTGTCAAGAGTTTTCTGTTATGTGTTCCTTTGTCATGGCGTGTCCGTCTTGATTTTTCTCCAATCCAAATCATTGTAACCAAACTGAGGCTGGAAGAAGAAGAAAAAAGTCTGGCTCCATTTTTGTATGGACATTAGCATGAATAACTGTTTTCGGATACAGGGAACATGGCCAAGATGGTGACAGCATGACGAAGGTCTATACACTACCCTGCATTGATTTAACGGCCCTCTCTACTGACAAAGACAAAATCGGACTTTGTGTTTTTTGCAATTCCCTGGGCCGGGCTTATCGCTCACATTTCGCCGCCATTTTGTAGGAAACAATTGGCTAAAGTTGCATTTGAAACCAAGATGTTGAGCCTCAACTAAGTCTGATACGAATTTACTACTAGTACGGTTGGAAATGCACATTATAATTGATCTAGTCTAGCTTATTTATTTTTGTGTACCGTGGACCGGCGGAGTGTTTATCTATCTCTAGACGTTTTGTTAAAGTGTAGCTTCAAGGTCAAAGTTGAGTTTTGTGATGCACCCAATTTTCCAACAGATACAGTCTTCATGAAAGCGGAATTTCTGCACCAGTCACCAGCTCAAGGTCAATGCCGTCTTCACTGAATTCGTGAGTGAACTGAAATTCTATATTCAAAAATGTACTGGCCATAATTTGAAATGTGACGTCATCGAAAGTTTTTTTGGATTTTTGGAAAAATTGCACTTGAAGGGTAAAACCCACATTGGCATTTTACATCATTTTAACGTGAGGTTAGAGACTTGTAAATTTTCACCCGTTTTCATAAGGACTTTATTTATTGGAAAATGAGTCGATTACGAAACTGAATTTGACCTTGGAGCCCCTCTTTGAGATTACCCTGGGCTCAATGTTGACAAAGATGATCATAATTATTGATTTGTAATGTGACATCATACATTGCCTAGCAACTAAGATGGGCTCTACTTGTAAAATCAAACCCGGAACTCTCCAATCTTGAACGGTCAGACTTAAATACAATTTGCAGAGTAAAACAAGGGTGAGACGAGAGACGGTTTTTGAGCTTTTCCTAACCTCGTGGATTGAGTTTTGTTCAATCACATTCATAATACTGTTTAGTCAGCCGTGCTGTATACAATCCGTTGTAATAAACCACTAGGTTCTCATGATTAAATCCTGCTCTAGTCACTTTGTCTTTGTTCAACCCCAAATTATTCAAAACCCATTACAAAACACTCTAATCATGGAGGTTTTCCTTGCTCCAAATACGTCCCAAAAACGTCAAACAATGCCCTTTATAAGCTAAACATTATTTTATACCATGGCACAATTTTATTCAGCTCCTTATTCAGAAAATACTGCTTTAAAATGTTCTACTCAGTAATAAATAAAAAAAAAAGCAGAATACCGGTCACAGATTGTACATAATGACATGGTATTTTGGCGGGTAACCTTATTCTGGTAAGTATAATTGTGGTTGTGCTTGGCTACATTTTGTGCTTAGCATCTCTTTGCATTTAGGCCCAGGCGGTGAGGAGAAACAATGTCATTGAAAATATATGATGTAAAGGCGTTTGAGCGTGAAACCAGGCTTTCTGCTTGTTCTCACCCATACACTCTAGCTTTGCTCTGCGATAGTGCAAAGAGCCATTCCAACAGCTTTTTTTCCGCGTACTGCGTTTCTTTGGAACTCCTTGCCTGGTGCATGTTTCCCTCCATTCTACAATCTAGACTGTTTTAAGAGGAATGTCAATTCCTTCCTTCATCTCCCCTGAGTTATACGTTTTGTTCTTGTAGCTCCTTACCCAGAGTGGCTTTTAGCCTTGTTTGGGGGCGAACTTGTATTAACAAATTTAAAATAAATAAAATGAAGAGATGGCAAAAACACTCCAAGCAAAAGTGGTAATAAGTAAACAAGTAGGAAGGTTTATTTTCCATTCAATCAAGCAAAATAGATGAGCACAGTTTCATAACAAATGGTTGATAGACGAACTTTGTGGAGCTGGTGTCCATCCAGAAACCCATAGGGCTTGTGTTGATGACCCCCCTTCGAGGTGCCAATGGTTGTTTGGAAATACTAGTCAAATAAAACTGTTTAGAAGAATGTGGCCCCGGACAAAATACTCCAAAAGACAGACAGGTAGAACAAGGGAAATTGCTGACTCTACGTTTGGAAAGTACCAGGAGTGATCTGATTATTTTAATGGTGTCAGATTCCAGATCGGGGTCAAATTGACCCGGAATGAGTCAAATAGATGTGGCATATCTTTTAAGCATGAATCTCATGCATTTCTTGATTGATGCTTTGTCAGTTACAAGAATGAAGACTGGGGCATGCGGGGGGGGGGGGGTAGGGTGTACAATACATCAATTCAATTGTGGCACTAAGTCTAGTCTCCAAGACCCCATACGCTGATTTATCATTACAAAGTTGAATCGGACACAACTATTAACACTAATTTATTGTACAATGTTGGATCTTATTAACACATGAGGGCGCCATTTTATGTTAATATACTCTTACAAGTTGGATGTTGCTGCAGAAAGTGTTCACTCGTGCATTAGTATTGCCATCATGAGAATGTGCGCAAACAGATAATCAACCTATCAAACAAAACTACTTGTCTTTCTATATATAAACCCCCTTTAATCGCTAATGTCTGGCGACCAATCATGGCGTTTGTGTCACGCAGCCCACTCCGTCACGTCCTCTCTGCCGTGTCCAGCTGAGCATGGGCCCCGGCTCGCGGTGCCGTAACGCCGGGGTAAATGACTTTGTCGCTTCGCGGTCTCGCCCTGGAAACGACACCGTCACGACTGGCGACGGGCCAAACCATGGGCACGGCCTCTTTGATACAGGCTGGGACGTGAGGGAAAGACTTGGCAATTACTTTTTTTCTCTCTCTCTTTCTCTCTCTCTCTCTCTCTCTCTCTCTCTTTTCAAAGGAGCAGTTTGTTGAGGTGCAGTTTTTATGAGGTCATTCGAAGCAGAGAGTCCGTGTTTCAATTTCACAGTCCAGTTTGTACGCCGTGCGTTGCCCCGGTCATTAAATCCGCATACACGACGAAATCAAAACAGCACAGCGTAATAATACACAATGATGGAACAATGTTTGTTTGGGCAGCGCCCTCTGTTGAACACTGGCAGGGCAGCCAATTTTTATTTCATTTTTTGTACGGTGTATTGTATTGTAGATACTCTTTTTTTACAGTTTTGACGGCCGAACGCACTTGCATATGTTTTTTGCCATGGAAAAGTGTTGACATAAAAGTTAATCCACCACATTTTACAAATGCATCACTTCTGTAAAACCTTACTGGATTTCAAACTAACTGAGCAAACCATCAAATTTAACGGAAGTCAAACCCAGAGCGTGATTAGGTTTTTCATGATCAGGGCATCTGGGCATGGTTGTAAAAATTTAGGGGTCACTTTAACCCGGTAATAAGGTCATATTGACCAGGAGGTCATCGTATGGTGACCCCTGCAACCTTGATCACAGTCAACTCTTGGCATAATTTTTTTTTTTAATCCTGACTATAGTGTCCCTGACTTTTATTCGAACACCTTTAGTGGAGCAAAGTAGAGAGTGTTTTTCTTTTCCCATTGGTGTCATTTTTGTCCCGTTTATAGATTGATCCCCTGTTCCACAATAGTTTCAGGTTGTACGGTTTTCTGACTGGCATCCCCGAACGGAAGATATTTACAAGTTTAAAAGGAAGTTAGGGCTGGATTGCTCAGTTGGTAGAGCGCCGGCACTTCAATCCAGAGAATGCAGGTTCAAATCCCGCTCTAATCAATTGGGCTTTGTTCATCCAAAAATTGAGTCAGCTTCACCGCCGAGTCAATTTCCCTTGTGCTGTACTACTTGGTAAACAAAAACAAAACAAGTACAGCCCCTCTACCTAAAACACACCCCCACAATGTGGCACTCTCAGTGGTACTTTACTAAAGACAAGTCCTCACTAATTCCTACAACCCTCTAGCAGTCAATCTGTTTTACACGAAAATCACCATAATTAGTGTAAAGTTACAGAAACAATTATGATGCCAGTAGATGTTAATGTTGTTGTTTTAAATGGGGATTCAGACGTTGGTGTAACGAAGAGTAGATTAAGGCCAACAAGTCACGTCAGAAAGCACTGCGTTCTGGTGTTTTTTTTTGTTTATGTATGATGCTGTTGGTCTGGTTAGATTAATCTAGCCTGAGCTACTGATGAACGTTTAACAGTCAACTTCAAAAAGAAAATTGCAGGATTCGTAAATACTGGGACATGTTGATTACTTTCAATCCGAAGGCTCGTTGATTATATGAAGTCCATATCCAGTACCATTCCTCCAGAGAAATATGTCCGTCTGAATTAATGTAAGCATCTGAGGAAACGTCGGCTATTAAGGCACCTCAGGTCGTGGTTGGTTACTTTGATTTCAGATTCAGATTTCAGACTTGATTCCACAGTATTAAACCAAAGAATAAGTAAATCACAGAAAGTTACATCATGTAAATGCATATTATAGAGATGAGAATAAAAGTGAAAGTAATACTGCAGAGGGATCAATTATGAAGAAAAGCTTGTAGACAATGGTCCCTAAAGTATGCACGCGTGCATTGAGCCTAGAATAAGAAGGGAAAAAACAGAGATAGTCACAGAAGAGTTTGTGATCATACCAACGGAGGGACACTCACTGCACGTTGATAACATGAAATGATTGAAACATGCAGTTGTGAACAAAACCAAAAACTAGAAAGGTTAATATATTTCGCTATTTTATGGACACTGACTGTAACAAAAAAGGGAAATCAAAAGGTCTTCCTACTGTAATTCTTATATTAAGACCGGGGTGCTCCACAAGGAATTCTTGTATACTAAGTCGATGGGAAAATGTTAAGTACATGCCTGGACCAAAGAAAATGCAATTCAACTCAGTTTATTGTTCAATAAACAAAAATATAACTGGACTACAGTCCGAAGACCATACGAGTCAAGTTTACAAAGATAAAAAGATAAAAACCACAAAAGATGTCTCGACAGGGGTGTAAAAATTGAACTCTGTGGGCATGTACTACATTATTATAATAGGCCAGGGAAATGGATTTGAAATTCGCTACTAGCAGAAAGCTTCCAACATAATATATTTATATATAAATCCGTATACTTTAAACATTTTGAGGATTTAAGTTAACAGTAAATGAATTTCGCAATCGAAATAAGCCTATTAATATTGAACCCAACCACAAAATCCTCTGACAAAAAAAAAACCAACATAAACCGTTATTCTCTGCAAGCGTCTCAAAAAACTGTGACCGCTCAGTCGGCTGGATTTTTCACAGGTCGGCTGCATGGTTCGTTTATTGAAAACTAGAGAATGGTAATTAGTTTAGTCTTCGAGAAAACCGCTGAACGGTGTTCTTTCCCTTTAATTTTGCCGGCATTAATTTGGAACCAAATACCAAGCCACGAGTTCAGGTCTTGCCTCTTCGATTGACAGTTTTGTGAGAAGGTGTTCCAACTTCATACCGAGTGTATATACGTGTTCATATTAAAAAAAATTGGAAATTCTTCTTCTTCGTATGATTTTTTTTGTTATTACTAATCCTGTATTGTGTATTTAACTGTGAACCTGTTTCCGTTTTTTAAATTAAAACAATCAAGAGCCGACACGGCAGTTGCCCTTTAACCACAAGTTATGTAGCGGGACTCCAATACCAAGCGGTTGAGCGTGAAATGCAACAACGTCCACCGGCGGCACTAACCGAGGTGTCAACCCAACAGCGCCGCCATTTGGTGAGGTGACGGTATTTTGCTACATTTCCAAAAAAAATGTCCACGACATGACGCAGTGTGGACGAAACATTTTTAGAGTCTTGACTTTCATGGCGGGGTTTCGTTTTGTTTTGCTGGTCTGGGTCGGGGGTCACTCGGTGGAACATTTCGCGGCTCTATTAATGAGAGTTGTTCGCCATAAATCAGTTCGGGGGTAACGCGTGTGTGATGTGATAACCTTGGAAAGCGTCACCGCAGGTAATTATTAGTAACTGGCGAAATAACCGTTATAATGGAAGATTAAGGGAAAACGAGAGCGAATGTTGCACCACCACCGGGGGGGGGGGAAACAAAATGTGTAAAAATTTATTGGGGGGAAATTGTTCGGTGACATTCGCAGGCGTTGCACAGTTGGAGTCCGCGGGGAAAAGTGCGGGATAAACTTCTGTTGCTTTGTGGCAGGAGACTCAAAAGTGTCTGACGAACGCAATAAATAAAAAATACAGACATGCAACCTCTTTTTTCTCTCTCTCTCTCTCTCTCTCTCTCTCTCTCTCTCTTCTCTCTCTCTCTCTCTCTCTCTCTCTCTCTCTCTCCTCTCTCTCTCTCTCTCTCTCTCTCTCTCTCTCTCTCTCTCTCTCTCTCTCTCTCTCTCTCTCCTCTCTCTCTCTCTCTCTCCTCTCTCGATCTCTCTGTCTTCTTTTCTTATTTTGCGGATAATCACCGATTATTCATCACATAGAAATACAGCAAGGGTGTAAAAGGGTGTAACTTCGCTCGGTGAATATAGTTTATGAGTCAATGTAGGCCATAGGTTTTCACAATCAATTTCAGCAACAACAACAAATAATTTCAATTTCATTGACACTCATTTAAAAACTATACACATTTTCCCCTTATTCTCTCAAACTATGGTTTCATTTACCACTGCATTAAAGGAACATTACAGAATCGGTAAGAAAAAAACTTGTAAAATATACTTTTTGATCACAGATTTACATAAAACTTCAAACAGTCTAATGATGATGATAGTAGAAAACATCCTTTGAAATATTTCTGTCTGAAATGCCACATTTGATGAGAAATGAATAAACTAATTTTCCGATTGGAGTTTATCGCTCAGTGAGCGTCTTATTCATTTGTTGAATCTATATGATTTCATGCAAATGTGCAATCGGTTTTTCACTATTTTCTCGTGACCCGATGGCCGATCGATCGCAAACTTCTACAGGTTTGTCAGTTTATGTATACGGTGGATTACATAAAGTGCTTACACTGCCAGCAACTGTTTTGTTAGCAAAAACCAACTCTGTAATGTTCCTTTAAATTTCGCTCTCGTGCACACATGATTTCGCTCTCCTCTCGTTCGGACTCGTTCCATTCATTCGATTTCATTTTTACGGGGCACTCAAGACTACATTTGCACCATTCTTCAGTTGAATTTTCCACTGCCTACTCTACAGTTGATGAAATCGAACGGGTTGACAGGGCGTTTGCTGCTGGCTCTTTATACGAAACTGAATGATTTTTTGTTTCGACCTATAATGAATTTGAACGATGTGACCAGTGAATGCTAAACTGTTGAAATTCAATTTTCTCCTGTTGACTGTTGAAGGCTGATGCAATGAGCCAGGTGTTAAATTGAATGAGTTTGTATTTTTGAATTGGCCGCGAACCCCCCCCCCCACACACACACACACACACACACACACACACACACACACACACACAATATCTCTGTCTTCATATCAAATAAAATATGTCTTGTGCAATCTCTACAGTAAGTGTAGTTATTCGATGTTTTCTTCCGTTGGGCCTTTGTTAATCGTTATTGTTCCAGGCCTTGCGCTTTTTTTTTTTGCAAGCAGGTGATATCACGGTCTATAATTGGACGTGGATTTTAAAAGACGACTCAACGAGAGGCTGATCATGTCTAAAGTCCCATGCCGCTGTTGTTACGTAACTGCCCATTTAGAAATCCTAAAATGGTTAGAAGTGGGAAGTTACGTTATAATAACTATAGCAAAACCTCAACACAAAGCTGTAATTATCTGTGGAATTTGACCACACAATGATTTTAGATACCAAATCTTGGGAGAATTCGGATATGATTTTTTTTTTCTTTTTTCTTTACATTTTAAACTTTTCTATGATTGATCAGCTTGGCATGGACGGCCGAACATTCATTCAATCGTGTTAACAGATGTTGCGACCAAATTCAACATTTTCTGCAAACTCTCAACAACAACAACAACAACAACAACAACAACAAAAATCCCATGATTGGTTGATTTGTTTCCAACAAATTCATCCCAATTTTTGAATATTTGAATTTTTGTCATTTGAATTGTCACAAACTGTGGCTAGCCGTTTTTTTGCGTTGCATTTTTTTGCTTCCGGTAATTTTCCAACCTTGATTGGCAAAAACTCGGGCTGTGACGTTGCAATAGAAAAGGTGTGTAAGTGTTTGGCGCCACCATGCTTAACGGAACAGTAACAACTATTAATGTCTTTTATTGTTGCATGTTAGTTGATGATCTAGGCCGAATAAATCATAATAATGAATATTATAATAATCACAGCAGTAACCACCCCAGAAGGAGTGCCTAGCGATTTATTACCAGGATTATAGGGTCATGGATTGGTGGGGGGGGGGGGGAGGGGGGGAAACGTATTAAATGCTGATTTATAGGCAAAACTATTAATAGAGATACGGTAAAACAGTGTCTCCTTGTTGAGAAAACAGAAAAGAAAACAAAACTGTCTCGGTATTTTCATCAAAAACGTCAAATTCATCCACGTTTAGCGAGGTGACAGCGGGTACCAACCGTATTTCTGGCTGCAGCCAATTCAAACAGAAATTTGAATCTCCAAAACTCACCTTTTTTAAAGGAACATTACAGAATTGGTTTTTGTTAACAAAACAGTTGCTGGCAGTGTAGGCACTTTATGTAATCCACCATATACATAACCTGACAAACCTGTAGAAGTTTGAGATCGATCGGCCATCTAGGTCACGAGAAAATAGTGAAAAACCGATAACACATTTGCATGAAATCATATAGACTCAACAAATGAATAAAACGCTCACTGAGCGATAAACTCCAATCGGGTCACAAGAAAAATTAGTTTATTCATTTCTCATCAAATATGGCATTTCAGACAGAAATATTTCAAGGGATGTTTTCTACTATCATCATCATTAGACCGTGTAAGTTTTATGTAAATCTGCGATCAAAAGGTATATTATACAAGTTTTTTTCTTACCAATTCTGTAATATTCCTTTAAGTTTCAGATGTTTTGACATTCTATTGTTGATTGTTGATTTCTAATCAACGGGGGGCAATTCAGACAAAATAATTTGCTTACAACCATTACCCTCTTCATAAACAAGGAGGCTTTCGGATAGAAATTACACTTTTTTATTTAGGGTCTTTACCAAAGTATGACCCTAACTTTCAGCTTAGAAAAAAATGTTGCTTGTGGTTAGAAGCATGTCATAATTTTAATAGCTGCGAGGCAGTGATCACGAACGGCCGACATTGTGGAAGAGTGGCGGTACAACAATGGTCGAGAATAACCACTCTGTGTGCTTACAGAGTATCAAGACACAGTAGTGAAGTGTGAAGTCATTAAACTTCTTACAAACTAATTTAATAATCGAATTATATAGGCTGAAGATGATTTTCCTTCCCCTCCCCCCTCTCCAAAGAAAAAGGGGGTAGAAAAAAAAAACTGTTGTCTGATGGTTGAATTGAATAAAAACCTGTAGAGTAATTGCCATTGTGGTGCATCCAAACGGATTGTCATACTATCTGACGTGGAGATATCCGGTGATGAAAATATATAAAAGCGGTTTTAAAAGAGCCATACACAGGAAAATAAGTTGTGGACGAAGAGAGGTTCCAAGGAGAGGGTTAAGCATTTCACCCCACTAACAATCCCACCATTGTGGCTACTAAATATATATTAAGAGCTCTGGTTTCTGTCCCAGAAAGGAGCCAGAACGAAGCACATAGCGCACAGTACTACAATCTTTCCTGTTAATAAGGGGTGAGTCCACACACTGAAATAAATGCCGTGTCTTCAACCTTAAAGGAACATTACAGAATTGGTTTTTGCTAAACAGTTGCTGGCAGTGTAAGCACTTTATGTACTCCACCAAATACATAAACTGACAAACCTGTAGAAGTTTGAGATCGATCGGCCATCTGGGTCACGAGAAAATAGTGAAAAACCGATTACACATTTGCATGAAATCATATAGCTTCAACAAATGAATAAAACGCTCACTGAGCGATAAACTCCAATTGGAAAATTAGTTTGTTAATTTCTCATCAAATATGGCATTTCAGACATAAATATTTCAAGGGATATTTTCTACTATCATCATCATTAGACCGTGTAAGTTTTATGTAAATCTGTGATCAAAAAGTATATTTCACAAGTTGTTTTCTTACCAATTCTGTAATGTTCCTTTAAATGGCAATAAAAACTTACTTGGTTAGAAGTACAGCAACTTTCGATAGTATAAAAGCATTTTGAGAAATATTTCAATTCAAGAGTTGTGATCAAACAACGTAAACCTGCTTCTAGACATACAGCATTAGAACATTGGATTGATTACTTGAATATATGTTTGAATGATTTACGATTAGTGGACAGAAATATTTTGGACTTAAATGGTATAATGAAGGATTGGTATAGAGCTGATAAAATAATCACAGACAGTGTTCATGTTTTGTGTTATCAACCGTCAGTCTCCTGACGATGACTAGAGCAAGCTAGTCGAAACGTTGAGACCAAAAAGAACTCACATTCTTCGGCAGTGCAGTTAATTACGAGAAGTCCCCTCGATCCACAAAGCTAAAGTAGTAGTCCTGGCCGATTTCCTACCTCCCGCCCAGGTAGTAGTTAATAAGCAGGACAGTTCTTTTCAGAAATGAGAAGTCTCCCGAATTCCAAAAATCTACTCCGCGGTAGTAGAATAAATAGCAAGACAAGTTCTCTAAAGAACCAAATCTACACAGCAAAGTTGATATTATTTTATACACATGGTGTTACCGCAATATGTATGCATACCTCACCATGCAATGCCTCAAAAACCATATATCAACTATACAAGAAATAACAAACCTGTGAATATTTGGGCGTCATCCGTTGTGTGAGTCACGAGAAAATAGTGAAAATACCATGCACAATTTTCAGCATTGTAAACACGTTGTCCTTAATGTTGGTTGTATAACAACCAGAATCAGCTGCAACGGGCTTTTGTTTAGGTTTTCATAATGCATTTTTTTCTCGAAAATGACTTCATTTTAGAGGGAAACATTTCACAGAAAAAAATGGTTCTAGTATGAACTTCATAATCAGTAAGCTTTCAGCCTAAAATTGAAAACATTTAATTGTCACCCTTAATTACCAATCGTTGGTGATACCAGTACTTTAATGGGGGGTGTATACGCCCCGCCCCTTTTATCATCCTCTCACAAAGGCCAGGTCCACCTGCTGGAAATTCGTGTTAATTCGCCCCGTAGGTCTTTGCGTCTGTAAGTGTTCGTCTTCCAGCGTTGGAGACGGGAGCAAAAAACCTTCAATTCTTGATACTTTTCATTCGGATATAATTGGCGTTTGAGGCATGTCTTAATTTCTGACAAACATTATTGGGGGGGGGGGGGTCGGGGAAGGGTATGGAAATTGGGGTTTTGAAATTACCAGTTAGAAATAATTGATGGATTATTGTTTCAGGCGGGAAATAATGCCCCTGTGTATTTTGTAATGTCATTTGTGTCGCATTTTATCCCGATATGTGACAGTTACCAGTGTTGTTGTGTCTCGGGTACAGGTATACACATTCAAACCGAGGACGTAGAACAAAAGAGGACAGTAGTAGCGGGTACCCGGTCGGGTGAAGGTTCCCCAGTTGGAAAGTGTGTACAAAACCAATGGGAGCTGCTGCTAAAAAGTTAGTGTGCAAACACAACCGGGACAATAGGAGATCCCCGATTGGGTGTGTTTACATGAGTTTGTAGTGACGTTCAAACCGAGGACTTACAACAAAAGGGACAATAGGTCCACGTTTGCTATCACAAAGGAAAACAATGGGGGTCCACGTTTGTCAGGACAGAGTTGAACAAAGGAGGGTCCACGATTGGAGGTCATTGACACACTTGGGTGCGGTGTGTGTGTCTGGGCTTACGGATGGGCTCTTTGCGGTATTTTAACAACTGAAAAATGGACCCCGCAAAGTTTGTTGGTTTTTTTCCCCTCTTGGACCCCACAGAGGAATTGTTTCAAAGGGAATAATAGAACAACAATAGCAGGACCCCACAAACCCAATCCGTAACGTTGTATGGGTGTGTGTCAATGTTTTGTTTACTAAAATCACTGCATGTACACGTCTAAAACCACATGTTCGGGTGTAGCCCCAAGTCCATACTGCTTTTTCTCTCAACCGTTAATCAGCCTTCAGTTTAAAACAAAACAAAACATCACTCACTTCAGTGGCAATATTTCTTCAAAGCTACAGGATTGGAATCATTGAATTCTTCCAAACACCAATGATGTACCAACCCCTATGATATGGTTCTTGAAAACTAGAGGATTGGAATGAATGTACACTAATAAAAAAAAAAACAATTATGTTCTATCCCTTTATGATGTGAAGAGGATTGGAATGACTGTGCTCTTCAACAAACCAATGATGTACCATCCATTATGTACGTGTATCTTGAAAGCTAGAGGATTTGAATTAATGCACTCTTCCAATAACCATTGATATACCATCCCTTTATGTTGTTTTTCTTGAAAACTATAGACGATAGGAATGAATGTACTCTAACCATACAACCAATGTTGTACCATCATTTTAGGATATGTGTCTTGAAAACTAGAGAATTTTAATGAGTGTATAATCTTCCAATAACCAATGATGTACCATCCAAAACATACTTGGTATTGGAATGAACGTTTCTTCAAAAGAAAAAAGTTATGTGGTTACATAAGTTATTGTGTTCTTTTTTTTTGAACTAGATGATTGGAAGGAATTTTCCCTTTCAAAAACCAATGACTTGTCGATTATTCTGTCGTCCTTACGTCAGTGAACACCAACAAACGCACACGAGACGGCCGTGATACTGAATGCCATTAATTGTACATAAAGTGAATCACAAAAGACATGGTGTCACCAGAAAATCTCGTGGCTCGAGATCTTGCGTGAATTCACGTGATCTGTTAAATCACAACAGCTCATTCGGATCTCATTTTAAACAATCTGTCGAAGATTCGTCTCTTAAAAAAGTAAAAAATTGAATGAATGTACCTTTTTACAAGTGAGAGACGATTTAATATCTACTCATCCAATTAACAATATTATAATTTGCCTTTATCTAACTTTGATGAATGAGTTATAGACTATAACATATGATAAGGGAACTTAACACTTTTCGTGAAGTACCCCTTCTATTTCCGGAAAAAGGGTTAATAGAATTGGCTCAAAAACGAAACAAATATTCCAAACTGAAACCTTAAACCCGCCAAGGTATAGTGATAGAAAACAAAAAAAAGCTTCAAACTCTTAACGAAATCTACCGGCATCGTGCGTCGGTGGACAAGAATCGGGGAGGCTCCGTGCCATAACGGTGGGGCTGTGATTGAATTCCACACAAGCTGCCGGGCCATGTTTGTTCAGTGATTAATTACGGCCCCGTAACGCGGTCAGTGGCAGCCGGCTTTATACCATTAACGTTTATGGGTCTTCGGCCGCGAGAAGGGGGGAAGACAAAACACGGCGAGACGAACGTGACAAATTGAGAAATCCGCAGATTTGTGGCGAGGGGTGGAGGGAGTGAAAAACAAAAGACTGTTGTGGAGTTAATGGCGACGACGGCGATGGCTTGATTCGTCCGCTTGGTGGCGCTTGTCGGCTATAGAAGGGGGCCATCACGTAGGCGGTTTTAGGTTAACGACAAGCGTGGGCTTGATCCCTTTTTACGAACAAACAAACTTATATTATATGAACAGTTCTACTGCATACAAAAACAAGTTGCCAAATTGATAATTTAATATGCTTGATACAGTCAAGTCGGCCATTATTATTGTCTGTCCATTTAACACTTGGAAGAACCAATCAGAGCAGTGACTGACTCTACACTGAAACCTCTGAACCTATATAACTAGACTAAACATGTCTCACACTCTTCAGTCCCCTGATGATGACTAGAGCAAGCTAGTCGAAACGTTGAGACCAAAAGAACTCAGTCCCCTTGATCCACTAAGCGAAAGTAGTAGTCCCGGCCGATTTCCACCGTTCTTCCGCCCAGATAGTATAAGCAGGACACTTCTTTTCAGAACTGAGAAGTCTCCCGAATTCCGAAAATCTACTCCGCGGTAGTAGAATAAATAGCAAGACAAGTTCTCTAAGAACAAAAATCTACACAGCAAAGTAGATGGTGTTACCGCAAACCGAATATACATTCAACACTCGTCACAATGTCAGTGCGTGGGTTCGAGACATAGACAGTCATCTATAGACCTTTATTTATCACGGTGAAGCCATCTTGGTCCTTCCCCATTCAAATCAGTGTAACCAAACCGAGGCTGGAAGGGCAAATAGGCTGGTTCATTTTTGTGCAATGAATATTAGCATCCATTACTGCTGTTGGATACGGGGTACGTGACGAAGATCGTAGCAGAATGATAAAGGTATTAATGTACTGTCAGATGACGTCACGGTTTGTTTGCTGCATTGCTAACGTGCACGTAACTGGGTACTGCATTACCGACAGTTGTGCACAGAGACACAATAGGTTTCCCCCTTTTCTTCTTCCTGGCGAATCATGACTTTTCGCTACGTCATTACCCAGTAAGTAGTAACTTTTAACTGAATTCTTGCAAGATGAAATATTATGTTGTAAGTAATTTCATCTAAAGTGTAATGACTTGACTTGCACGTTCACCGTGTCTTCTCGTAAGGGTATTGAGTGTCTCTTGAAGAGGATGGGAATAATTTGCATTTTCTGTAAAGAAAAATAATAATAATAATTAAAAAAAAGTTATAGATATATGTTATAGAAAATACACCATCCCTTTAATATTGTTATATAAAAATCCGATGAAAACACCCGTTCGGTGTAGTACATGATGGTTGGTCATACTACGTCATACGCGTGCGCATTTTTACCTCTTTGTGAAGCTTTTTTTTCGCTATTTCCGGGTCAAAGGTTAGCATACCGTTGTGCCTAATTTCTGCTTCTTCTTCTTCTATTGCTCCTTTTTACACCTCTACTGGCTCGGGACCCGGCTGGCTATAAATGTCAAGGGGCTGGTGCAGTCGTGTCACCGTCGAAAAGCAACTCTCGTGACACACATAAACAAAAACATGTCGAGAACTCGAGTAAACCTAAAAACGAAAATTTGCCCGACAAGTTTCCACGCATTTTCTCAAAAATCGTTGTGACCCCCCCAAAAACAAAACGTGTGAAGAGGGCGTTATGCGGGAATTACATCACACACAGCAATCCCACGCGTAACTGTTAAAAACGACGACTGTTTGATGGAGGTCGGGTCAGCAATTGCTTTTTTGTGATTGCTCTAAATTGGCAATCACGGGAGGCGGGAGAAAATATCCTTCGTCAAGCCACAAATAATTAAGATTAGAATTACCACCGACGAAAAGAAGCGATACTCATTAGGACATGCGAGATCAATTAATTGGGAAGGTCTCGTTCCAAAAACAGATTAGTATCAAGTCCTTATTGCTCATTGAAATAAAGAATAATCCTAAATAAATAGATTTCCACAAACAAACAACAACATTTTTCCACTTCTTTTTCGACTCTTAAGACTCCCGGGTAAGAATTGACCCAAATTTCGGTTTCCAGACGGGCCTGAAAATGATTTAAAATTTTGATTTTAACTCGGATTTTGCGTCAGTTTGACGCATTTCTTTGTCATTTTTGACACAGACTTCGGGTCGTACTGACCCTTAAATTTGTGGGGGGGTTTTTTTCTTCATTTTTTAAATAATACGATCGTCAGTTTGGCATAATTCCTAATTATTTACAGGGTTTAAAGGAACATTACATAATTGGTAAGAACAAAACTTGTAAAATATACTTTTGATCACAGATTTACATAAAAAACTTACACGGTCTAATGATGATGATAGTAGAAAACATCCCCTGAAATATTTCTGTCTGAAATGCCATATTTGATGAGAAATGAATAAACTAATTTTCCGATAGGAGTTTATCGCTCAGTGAGCGTTTATTCATTTGTTGAACCTATATGATTTCATGCAAATGTGTAATCGGTTTTTCACTATTTTCTCGTGACCCAGATGGCCGATCGATCTCAAACTTCTACAGGTTTGTCAGTTTATGTATATGGTGGATTACATAAAGTGCTTACACTGCCAGCAACTGTTTTTATTAGCAAAAACCAATTCTGTAATGTTCCTTTAACCGATGTGTTGTAAAGCACTTTATTCTCAGTGCGGGGAAAAAAAAACGTAAATTGTAAAGTTCTTACAAAAAAGGACAAGAAGAAGGCTGTGTTTTATGCATAAATTACGCTCTTTTCAAGTTGATAGGGTAATAATGACTCTTTTTACACCTCGCTAACAGAAGTTGTAATTATTCATGGTGTGTGTACTTTTGGTATAACGGAGCCAGAAAAATAGACAAAGATAACCTCAAAAAGGGTAGCTAAGCAAGCTTCAAGGATTCTTGGAGTAGATATAAATTTGGAAGAAGTCTGATTGTAGAGAGTATAATTACTCAAGTTGAGAATGTGGTAAAAAAGGACAACCATACCCTCAAGAATCACTTCAGAATTATTGGTAGTGGAAGGAGATGGCAGCCCTCGTAAGAACCAAATCAAACATGTTTTTTTTTTAACTTATCCGTTCCTTACATTAACGTTTTCCAAATAATCAGCACCGATGCTAACATCTTTTATCTTATCTGTTTAACACCTTCAAAATTTGCTGATCCGCCATGCCTCGTCTTGACAAGTTTGTGCATTTTGTTGTTGTTGAATTTTTTTGATATCTGTTGTTATTTTAATTCTGATCTTTTTCACTAAGCACTGCTGGTAAATAATATGTATAATAATTATAATTGTTTATTTTTATCAAGTCAACCTTGCTGTATGTTAGGAATGGTTTTTAAGGACCAATCAAATAAATTCGAATATGAATATATAGGAATACGACTATATGAATGTATATGAATATGAATATATGAATACATTTTAATACGAACATACTTATGAATATGAATGTATACAATATATATGAATATTGTATATATATGAATACCAACATTTATGTTTATACATATATATGAATATTTCAGATTTCCATATTTCTCAAGACAAAGAAAGGGAGTTAGCATTGATCGTTCATTCCTCCTATTCAAATTATTCCAGGCAAAATAGTCTGTCCCCATTTAGGTGTAACGGGAATCGGAGTATATACCGCTACTGTACACAGGGAACACGACAATTAAATATGGTGCACCACTCTCAAGATCAAGAGACCTTTCTTTTGCAACGTCACAGCCCACGTTTTTGCCAACCAAGGTTTGAAAACTATGGAAAGCCATAAATGCAAAGCACAAACGGATAGCCACAGTTTGTAACATTGTCACACAAATTTTCAAAAAATACTGTTGAATTTGTTGGAAACAAAGCAACCAATCATAACACGTATATTTTGTTTATTGAAAGTTTGCAGAAATGTTGAATTCGGTCACAATATCTGTACCCGCAATTGAATGTTTTGCTAACATTCGGCCCTCCATGCCAACCAGCGCGGTTTGTTGATCAACAAAAGAAAGGTCTATATACCGAGCGAGATCTGACCAAGGTGTCACTAACACCGTCAAATCATTCGTGAGATCAATTGAGTTTCTCTGATATTCATCCCCCAAACCAGGTCCATCAAAAATAATTATTCATTCCAAAAACATGACACTCTGACGGCCGATTCAAGAAACTACCATTGTCTCGCATGACTGCCCCGATGCCATTGTAAGTTATTGGATTGTGTTTCCCCCGCTGCTTGCTGCGCCCGAATGGTTCATCTAAACAGAAGCCCGGACTGCGTCCCAGTTTAAATAGAGCTGCGTCGTAAGTTTTTTAACTTTGTTCCCCCGTTTTTTTTTCCGCGCGCAATCCATCACAAAATAAATTGACCAGATTTTACTGAGGTCAGACTGCTCCTGCCATCTGCTGCGGTCACAAAATGTTCCCTCGTCTCGATCGTCGGGGCACCGGGAGACTCGAAAATCAGTCGTTTGGGACTATTATCTGCCTGCAATTCCACCCCGTTTTATTATGGCGGGAGATCAACTAAAGTAAACTAGCAAAGATTCGTAATTATCGAACACCTCGGTTAGTTTCAATCTTTGAAGCCGTCTAATTATAAATGTTATACCAGTACCAATCCTCCAGAGAAATAGCTTCTAGTCTCTCTATTATCATTCTGTCTGACACACCGTCGGAGTCGATAAGTCAGCATCGAGTCTTGAAGGCCTCAAATTTACATATTAGGCTTATTTGGATTACGGCAATCGAAATAAGGATGTTATGCTCGTGTGCTTAACCGTTTTGTCTGGTTTTATCACTAAAGGGTGATCACACATATTGATTGAAACCTTCACTGGTTGGTTGATTGGTATGTTTAGTGTAAAGTAAAGACATTGTGGTCTATCTTCCCCAAAACGTTACTCTGCTTTGCAAAATAAATTGAGATGGTCCATAGCTGATATTTTTTATTGGCCTTTTCACGGCCAAGTGTATATAGAACATCCTACTCCAGCTCTGGTGTTTCTGATCAGCAGAGTGTGGGTTCGAGTCCCGGTCGTTACACTTGTGTCCTAATTTAAGCAAGGCCATCATTGCTGCGTCCTTCGGATGGGACGTAAAGCCGTAGGTTTCCTGTGTTTGTGTAATGCACGTAGAAGAACCCAGTACAGTTATCGAAAAGAGAAGGGGTGCCCCCGGTGTTCCTGGTTTGATTGGTGCGCCACAGCACCGTGTAAACCATTACATGGTGCTATGAAAGGGAAAAGGTCTCATACTTCAAAACGAATCTCCACATCACCTTCCAGGATAAATACCGTAGCGCTTAGAAACGTAGTATTAAGCACGGTATAAATCGAAAGTATTTATTATTCATTCCTGAATATCGACCAGCCGTAAATGGAAACTGATGGTTCTTGAGCTAAGTTCACTGAAACCTCATCGGCTGGTGGTCACTTGAGGGATTTGTGCAAAACGCATGTTCTCCTCGCTGAGGTCTGTTTTTGGCCTTAACCCCCCCCCCCCCCGGGGGGATCTGGGTCAATTTTGACCTGGGAAATGGAGTGTAACTAAAGGCATGGTTACATTTTGGTATAGACCTTTCTATTGCAACGTCACAGCCCGAGTTTTTGCCAACCGAGGTCGGAAAAACTATGGAAAGCCATAAATGCAAAACAAAAACAGATCGCCACAGTTTTTAACAATGTTACACAAATATTCAAAAATAGTGTTGCATTTGTTGGAAACAAAGCAACCAATCATGAGAGGTACTTTACTTCGTTGAAAGTTTGCAGAAAACACGATTGAGTGTTTTGCTAACATTCGGCCTTCCATGCCAACCAGCGCGGTTTGTTTATCAACAATGGAAAGGTCTATGTACTCATCAAGTTTAATGGCCACAAGAACTTACTTGGTAAAGAGCACTGGAGAGCTGTTGACCTTATAAAACATTGTTCGAAACGACATCCCTTTGAAGTAGGATTGTAGGTAGAGAAAGAGGCGATTTTTCACCCAAAAATGTTGAATCTGAGAAAGGCTTGAGACATAATCCATTTTTTTTTCTCAGGCATCTGAGAGCACACAATCTTGTGCAACAAGGGTGTTTGTTTTTTTTTCTCTTTTTTGTTCTTTCATTGTTTCCATGCAACTTCGATGACCAATATTGAGCCAAAACGTTCACAGGTTTGTTATTTTATGCATTATGTTTGGAAACATCAAGAGAGGATACTGGTCTTTGAGAATAACCCAAAGTATACCATGGCTTTAACTCCAAGCAGCTCACATTAATTGAAACATTGAGACTCGTCTCTTAAACCACATTTAAAAAAGATTCTCACAAAAGAGATTTCTATCCCAATTGCTTGTAATCTGTCAAACCTATATACTCGATTCTTAAACCATTTCAAAGCTTCAAACTTATCAAAATAAACTTGAAGCTGTCATGGTAACCCGTCGTTGATACGGCGGCAGCGGGAGCTATCAAGAACGAATTGAGACTCGTATCATACGAATAGACGTATTGCCACCATGAATTCAAAAAATTTTCTTATTTTGTACTTACACGATTACATTATCGTGTCGTACACGAAGTACTAAGTTTGACTTATGTGTACATACACGAAATAGGAATTATCGTGTACGTACATGATAAGTTATTGTGTACGAACATGAAAGTTATTGTGTACGTACATTATCAGTTATTGTGTACGTACATGATAAGTTATTGTGTACGTACTTGATCAGTTATTGTGTGTACATGATAAGTTATTGTGTACGTACATGATCAGTTATTGTGTACGTACATGATAAGTAATTGTACGTACATGATAAGTTATTGTGTACGTACATACTAAGTTATTGTGTACGTACATGATCAGTTATTGTGTACGTACACGAAAGAGAGTGTTTTGTAATTCATGTGGCGGCAATACGCTTCCATTGTTTCATCTACAGCACATCACTGCTTAAAGGTAGGGCCATAGAGTGGTAAATACTCAAAACTTTATTGAACATAAAAACTGACTTGGTGAGAAGCAGTGCAGCTTGAAAAGCACTCTGAAGAGAGAGTTCAAGAGTACGTGAAGCCGTCGAGAAGCAAACGGGAGGGCCGCGCAGCTGTTGATAGTACAAACTATTTTGAAAAAGGATTCCTTCGAACTGATTTCGGCTGTTACAACCAAAATATTGTGTTAAGGCCTACATGCTGAAAATGTGCATTGGTTATTCACTATTTTCTCCTGACTCACACAACGGATTAGGCCCAAATTTTTCACACGTTTGTTATTTCATGTATAAGGTTAACCACACTGTCTGCGACTTTTGTCAGCTCTTCCAATCTTGCAAAATACCAAACCGATTCGTCCCGGAGAGCCAATGCTATCTTCCCTTCGAAGCAGTATGGTTTGAATAATGTTTCACCCAAAACCATTTGAATCTGAGAAACGATTCACGCATGAACCGTTTCTCAGATGTCTGAGGGTTGGTTTTCCGCTCGTGTGAATGCTTCGGCCAGAAATGCGGTTGGTACCCGCTGTCACCTCACCAAAGGTTGGATGGCATCGACGTTCTTGTGAGAATACCGGGACAGTCTGTTGCTGTTTTCTCAGCAAGTAGACACTGTTTATTCAGCTGAAACTTTCACATGTGACTTTTATTGTATCTCACCTGATAGTGCTGCCTACAAATCAGCATAACGTTGACAAAAACCAATCTATGACCTACCTTTAAAGTAATAGCACTTCTTTCTGTCTTGCTTTATCTTTCGTTTTTGTCTCAAATATAAGCTCATCATGTTTTTATTGATTGCTTGACATGAAGAAAATTGTGCAATACGAGAATCATTTAGCTCAGTAGAAGCCAGATTAATTGAATGTGCATCCGGGCCTTGCGTATACTCAAATTGTGCATACATAGTAGGCACTTAACATCATTAAGACTAGAACACTAATTGAACCATAGGAGCCGTTGAATCAGATTTATAGGCTTGTTTTTTTTTAAGAGTATAAAAAATACGACTAGTCTGCTTTTACAGACGACGATGGGGAGCAGAGCTGCTTACGCAGCCTACATTAATGCTTACCGATTTTAAGCAATATAAACGGAAACCAGGCACAGTTGGTACATGTGACATGGTATTTCAGCTGGTAACCTTTACTCTAGTAAGCAGTAGAACTGCTTTGTGTTGTGTAACTTTTTGTACAAAAACTGCGGGTGCTCGTTTTACTGTTCGTCAGTGGTTGGTTTATAGTAAGTTTACCTGTGACTTTTACCAGAGATAACAGTTTTTCTGCATCATCATTTTACAGACCCCCATCTTCGAAAACACGGCTTTCGGCTTCGAATCTGGCTTAGGCTCCTTCAGTTATATTTAAATGATATGCACACTTGGTACAGAACTTTACTCCTGTGAGTCGGAGGTCAAGCCGAGGCCTCGTTTTCGAAAAGGCCACATATTAAAAGCATTGTATTGTACAATAGATTTACGTTTCTTCTTAAAGGTGTTATACAGGATTGGTAGGGACAAAAAACATCTTTGTTTAGTTTTGGTCTGAAAGCTTACCTGATTATGAAGTTCCTATACTAGAACCATGTTTTCTGTTAAAATATTTCTTCTGAAAGGAAGTCATAGTCGAGAAAACTGTTTCTGAAAACCTAAACGAACGCAACAACTGATTTCGGTTGTTACAACCAAAATACATGTGTTTTATTTTACATGCTGAAAATGTGCATTGGTTATTCACTAGTTTCTTCTGATTCACACAACGGATAAGGCCCAATTTTTGCACAGGTTTGTTATTTCATGTATAAGGTTAAAGGTAGTGGACACTATTGGTAATTACTCAAAATAATTATTAGAATAAAACCTTACTAGGTAACGAGTAATGGGGAGAGGTTGACAGTATAAAACATTGTGAGAAACGGCTCCCTCTGAAGTGACATAGTTTTCGAGAAAGAAGTAATTTTCCACGAATTTGATTTCGAGACCTCAGAATTAGATTTTGAGGTCTCGAAATCAACCATCTGAAAGCACACAACTTCGTGTGACAAGGGTGTTTTTTCTTCCATAGTTATCTCGCAACTTCGACGACCAATTGAGCTCAAGTTTTTACAGGTTTGTTATTTTATCCATATGTTGAGATACACCAAGTGAGAAGACTGGTCTTTGACAATTACCAATAGTGTCCAGTGTCTTTAACCACACTGTCTGCGACTTTTGTCAGCTCTTCCAGTCTTGCAAAATACCAAAAACCGATCCGTCTGTGAGAGCCAATGCTACCTAAAAACCCACACAAAGATGCGCAAATCGTGCTTAGTACATAATCTGGTGCGAAACAGTGCCTCATCAAATATTTTGATTTATTATTTGTTTTCTTCTTTCTTTCATTTTCCCCCCCCCCCCCATTTTGGACTGGCAGGGATCGAGCGCGCGACCGGCGCTAATGGTATGTCGGCGGGCCAAGTGTCCCCTAGGGAAGAAACGGCATCTCCGCCAGAGCGAAACGCTTCCGTAGACACCGAGGCGACGCCAACGCGTGCCCGCCCGGGACTGAAGCACCGATAGACCGGGCCACTTGTCAAGAAGTTCACACTTAAAACTGGATTTTTCATAATGCCCGGACAAGTCATTTGAATGTTGTTGAGAGAGAGAGAGAAAAACAGAAATACAATTTATTTCAGACAAATCGTTTCAACGGCCGAACCACGACCAAAACCTGTCCTTTTTTTGTATGTAACACGAACGATATATGCGGAGGCTTTAAAACAAAAGAAGGATTTTGCATAAACAAATCAATAACTAATCTACCTCTTAAGTAGAATTGATCAAAATCTGGGACTTTTAAATAAATATCGAAATATGCTTGGAGGCTTCTCCGGGAAGTGACGTAAGGCGACGTGTATCACGTATTGTGACGTCACTTCCTTTTGAGGCTTTCCATTAACTCCCGTCCTATATGGATCGAGAGAATGATGGTTTACTTCTTATAGACTGTTTGCAACTACCTTTATACCGAATCGGTTTTTTGAACTTTTGTTTCTGTCAATAATGTTCTGGACCTCGACAGAATGCCCTGCCATTAAAATTGTATGGCAGACAACCGGAACATTCCCAAAGTAAGACGTATCATTGGGAGCTGCACTAGACCCCAATTAGCCGCTGTTATTAATTTTCCCTCGCAACCATTTTGAAGCCGTAAGTCCGCAATGACGGGATATCCTTAATGCACATTAATGACGATCGGTTCCAATATGGGCCTTTTTTCCCATAACCTCGGTTCTGGCTCCGGCTCCGGCTCTGGCTGAGGATTTGGCTTCGGCTTAGGGTCCTACCTTTGATTCTGGTTATAGACCAGGCTTTGGAACTCGGATTCAACACCGACTGTAGGCTATCCTGTCCCAGTCCTTGCTTCGTCACAGCTATTGTAAAACTATATGCTTTCGGCCTGAACTTCGGAGCCAGGAAAAGGCAAATCTAAAACGAGGGTTGTGTCTATTGCCGTGTTAGCTCATTTCACTGTATGCCAATTCGTTGAGCCTCCATTATTGAAAGTACACCTTGAGTAAAATCGACGAACATAAAACTCCTCAGAGGTTTGGAAAATTGAGCTATTTGGTGTACATTGTTTAGGCGGATCGGTTTCATTTTCGATTGACTTGAGGATACAAGTCTACTATTTTGACGACATGGAACAGTCGTAAACAGCAGATTGACGAAAAAAAATAATGAGCCTCAATCAAGTCATAGATATCTTTGTCATAATGTACCCAATAGTCGATCATGTAACCTTAGTTTACCAAAATAGAGACATTATGCATTCCAAGGCCTTTCTGGCAGGCAAGATACCACACTGGTCATGGGTGAATTTTTTACATTTGGTCATAATTTCCATATAGATTCAAGTGTTACTAGGCTTAATAGCAGTGGACAAGTTTCTAGATGCGCTCCCTTTCTTAATATCAAAAGTTGACAGAAGTCAGACAGTGTAATCTTCAAAGTACAACAATTATAAGGTTTTTTTCCATTGAGCTGTGCACAAACGTGCCTGCAGAAATTCCGGGGTCAGCGGTTCTTTTGTAAACATGTTGTGTCACAGGTCACATTGTCAATAATCAATTAATATTAAAATGATTCCAGTAATAAGAAATCGTGATTATGTTTATTACTATTTTGCCTTTCAGCATCGAACTAGTTACCTTGTTTTTTACGAAAGGAAACAAGATGGGTGTTTAATAATGAATGTAGTTTTTCCCAAGAGAATTCACAACTAAGCTTCTTTCCTTTTTTTTCTCTCGACAACAAATCTTAATGTAGCAATGTAAATTTAGCTTTATTAAAGTTGCATAAGTCCTTTGGCTGACGGTAACTTAACCAGTTTGTTCATGGTTGGTCCTTAAAGTAACGTTGTGGCAACTGGTTAAGAAGTGTTTGTTTGTTTTATAATTTCATCTACAAGAGTTGCTTTTGATTTTGCAATTTTGCAAGTTCGAGTTTCTTTATATTATTATAACCGAGCTTCTTTTCTTTCTTTTTTCAACCGGGATGGGGTGCGCTTTTGCAGCTGTAGGCCTATTCAATGACTGATTCGCTCGTTGGCCAATTCAACCGAAACAGTTATTGGTTGCGACCGCGAAAAGGCACCCATGGCTTAGTTTTTGTTGATGAAAACGGATGCGATGGGATGATTGTGTTTTTTGTGTATCCCGTGGTTTTTTTCTCTGGCCATCATCATCAGCGTACAAGGTCCGTTCTTTCGTACCGTCAGTTAGCGATCTTTTCTCCACGTGCCTTTCCCCCCATCACCCCGAGTTAGCTCGGCCTCGCCACTCCACGTCCAGAACACTCAACGCACATTAGATCCCAAACGAGCCATGGCTGGGCCCGACAAACGAGCTTAGAATTATCACTGCCCCTAATTAATTACATCGTACACGGGGCGACTTGACGTCTTTCCGTTATTGGATGTAATCTAGGATATCATTAGCCACCGGATAGGTGTAATAAAGACCAAATTTAACCCCCTAAACGAGGCCCGAGTCTTATGGGCTTATACACTGTATAAGAAATTCTATAAAGTCGCTTACCTCTAATGCACATTTGGAGCAATATGGCGGCCGAGATTTGTCGAGCGCCGAAATCGTAACTGGCAACTGGAGTTATTTGCAACCACAGACGACAGACGCCGAACTGTCGTTTCACATTTCCCACCAAAATACAGGTTAAAAAGCGTCCAGTTAAAATCCGAATCTGAGACGAGGCAAATTAGAGCTGTCATTTATTTGAACGTAGTGGAGTAGCCTTCTTTAAAAGTAATTAGTGTAACCAGTGTGTACGACCATTTGGCCGCCATGAATTATTTGCCTCAAAATTGTACTTGGAGGTGAAAAAATGGCGGGAAGTTATTCCGGACCGTAATAATGTACACCGTACCTTCTCTCTTATCAGGCTTTGTAATGATAATGGCATGTATACGGCAGTGAGGGTACACTCTTTTCGCTGCCCAATGGGTCTTGTTTTATGCAGTGGCACGACAGTCAACTAGCAACACTCCGGGATTTTTTTTTTCAATGAATATCGTGCATTTTAATAAATACACAATGGAAAATCAGTTGTGCAAACTAGCCTCTGCTCATACATAAAAACATGTGTTTGGGCTGAAGGACAGTGGGGAGTGCACACGGGGCTGGTGTAGAGAATGGTAATGACTTTCACATTAGGTCTGTTGTTGATGCATATATTTCTTGGGTATAATGACGGAAGAGGGGGGGGGGCATGCATGCCGTCCACATTGTGTATACTCCAGATTACTGGGTCAGTATAATGCGCGGGAAAGTAGCCGTTGCGTTTCCCCACGTGCAGACGTTTCCGTGGAATGAAACAGCCACTGACATTCCGGTCACGAACTAGACTTGCCCGTAGTCTCCGCATGTTGCTGACTCCCCTATGAGTACTAGTGGCAGTACGTGTGGGCTATTTATTCCATCCAAACGATAATAATCTCATTTGCTGGGGAGATTTTTACAAAATCGCTGAGTTTTTTGGCTTCGACATAGTTTTTTTTTCTATAGAGATAAGCTGACGAAAGGTACACTGCCCTAGGAGCTATACACAAATAAGAGCTTCGTTTTGATTACGTTTATTTTTATTCAAAATGTGCATACATATTCAGCATTTGTTAAAGGAACATTACAGAATTGGTTTTTGGCAACAAAACAGTTGCTGGCAGTGCAAGCACTTTATGTAATCCACCATTATACATAAACTGACAAACCTGTAGAAGTTTGAGATCGATCGGCCATCTGGGTCACGAGAAAATAGTGAAAAAACCGAGTACACATTTGCATGAAATCCTGTAGGTTCAAAAAATGAATAAACCGCTCACTGAGCGATAAACTCCATTCGGAAAATTAGTTTATTCATTTCTCATCAAATATGGCATTTCAGACAGAAATATTTCAAGGGATGTTTTCTATCGACATTAGACCGTGTAAGTTTTATGTAAATCTGTGATCAAAAAGTATATTTTACAAGTTTTTGTTCTTACCATTTCTGTAATGTTCCTTTAATCAATGTACACCGCCACGTAAAGTTTTGTAATGCCGAAGGAACCAACAAAACCGATCGAAACAAATCAACAATCTAAGCCAACCATAATTTCACACAAAACTCTGGGACGTCAAAAATGTGTCAGTGCTCTGTTATGTTGAAATAAAGTCAACTCACCAAAAAAGGCCTGTATATTATTTTGGGGACTGTTATTATTTCCGCAAATATGGGCACAGTTTCAACTGATCAAATTTCACGATCAAAGATTATTGCTTGTTGTCATATTATTCAATTTAATTTCTTCTTCCTGTGCTGTATCGACAATTAATGGGAGATTTTTTTGCACTTCGCCTTTTTTTACCGAGTAAAAATTATATATTATTCATTCAAATTCTGACCTTTGATTTCATTTATGACGTAGAAAAGCCATGGTTATATGTGGGCGGTTTGATTTGAATTGCACGTGACATTGGATAGTGTTTTACGCACTTCAACCGTGAGCGGGTTGGTTGCAGTACAATGGTTTAAAGTCCAAAATGGGATTTTGGACACGGATTCTGCGTCAGTTTGACCCATTTCCGGGTCATTTTGAAACAGATTCCGGGTCACTGACCCCGAGAGTAGGGACCCACGGGACCAGGAACTTTGTCATTTCCTACCCAGGAGTTTTTTTAGGTTGTGGTTTATATTATGCCTGCTGTCCACTGACACAGACTTGAGATGTACATTGTATTAAAATAACCCAAATAAGTAAAGGGGAAGAAAGGTGTGACTATTAAAATCAATTGTTTTTAAAGCACATGTACAACATTGGTAATTGTCAAAGACCAGTATCTGCACTGTATGTGACCCAACATATACATTAAATATTACAAACATCATCGGTCATTGCAGTTATGAGTAAAAAAAGTGAAAAACCTTCTTTTATGTTTTCTCTGTTTTCAAACATCGAATTTTATCACCGTGATAAAGACTAAAATTGTTTTACTCATTTCCTAAAAACAATAGCATTTCAAGTAAAACTATTTCAAGGGAAGTTTTCCACCATGACCATCTTTACACCATGTAAGTTATGTGCAAATATGTGAACATTAATTTTAGTCCTTACCAATGTTGTACACAGTATATAAATTGTGGTTGTACTAACAAACCCCGTAGTATTAAAAGGCACAGTACACGTTTTGATATTAAAATGACTCTGAAAATTAATGGCAATAAAAACTTACTTGGTAAGAAGTACAGCAGCTTTGGGTAATATAATGAATTTTGTGAAACTTTTAACTTCGAAGAACTACGGTTATGAGAAAATATATCACTTTTTATTCCCCAAAATTTAAACGCTTCTTAGACTGTGTATTCTTATGGGGAATATTCTTCCTGCTTGGAAATATTCGCTCCGGTTTTTCGGTGATATCTCAAAAACGCGACCACCTTTTGAAGTGAAATTTTTACAGGTTAGTTTTATTACATGTACCAGATTTAATATAGGAATAACACAATCAGTAGGCTCCAATTACCAAACGTATGCAGCACCTTTATACAGATCACTGTTTCCCATTAGGGTTACAATTACAGAACCGGCACATTTTTTACGTCCTATGCGTCGAGGAGAGGGTTTGTCATGCTGTCAACAAAATAATGCGGCCGTTTACTGCACCATTGAGTAGCGAAAGAACATAGCCAAACTATATAAGATCACATTGACTTGATCGGTCGTAGTAGTTTTCACTAACAAGAGGTATTGGATCATGGATGAAGTAATTCTAACCAGTGTTCAGAGCTGGCCGTGGTCTTTTGACGTCTTTTTATGGCTGTGTGATAGCCCTAAGGTATTGTTCGGCAGCCGGCATTGGACGCATTGATCGAGCCAAATTAGCCGTTGTACGAATTGACTGGCCTTCCTTCTGTGGCGGCTCGATGACTGCTGTGGCCATGACAAGCTATAGCCGTAACTGTGGCCCGATAGCCACACACGGAGTCTCTCTGCAATGCTGCCTCATAAATGCTGTGATTCATCCATTCATTTGGCTTTACAACGCAGATGCAGCTTAGCCTTAACTGTAGCCCTAGCCAAACACACAGTCTCTCTGCAATACTGCCCCAGACGCTATAATCCATGCATTCATTTGGATTTACAACGCGGATGCAGCTTAGCCTTAACTGTAGCCCTAGCCAAACACACAGTCTCTCTGCAATACTGCCCTAGACGCTATAATCCATGCATTCATTTGGATTTACAACGCGGATGCAGCTTAGCTTTAACTGTAGCCCTAGCCAAACACACAGTCTCTCTGCAATACTGCCCCAGACGCTATAATCCATGCATTCATTTGGATTTACAACGCGGATGCAGCTTAGCCTTAACTGTAGCCCTAGCCAAACACACAGTCTCTCTGCAATACTGCCCCAGACGCTATAATCCATGCATTCATTTGGATTTACAACGCGGATGCAGCTTAGCCTTAACTGTAGCCCTAGCCAAACACACAGTCTCTCTGCAATACTGCCCCAGACGCTAAAATCCATGCATTCATTTGGCTTTACAACGCGGATGCAGCTTAGCCCAGTAGCCAAACACATAGTCTCTCTGCAATGCCGCCTCATAAACGCTGTGATTCATTCATTCATTTGGCTTTACAATGCGGCCTGCAATGGAAACAACTAAAGTTAACTAGCTTTCCCCTCCCTGCCCCCCCCCCGCCTGTAGTGTACCATCGTCTACCCCACCGGGATCAAAGAGTCATTTAGCAACACTCTCAAATACCTTTAGACAACAAAATTTATCTCACCCACGGGAAGAGAAGTCCCCATCCCCGTCACATTATTATCTTAGTCCACGGAACAGAGAAGACTTCCCCTAGATGAATACCTCTTAGATCAACCTAAAAGTGGTTTTCCGAAATTCAAAACTATTGGCCAATCCCCTGGTTTTTAGCTCGCAGTGAAAGAAGAGCAAACCTTGAAAAAAAAAATAATGAACTGATCGCTTTCTTATTTTTCATTCTCGTTTATTTTTTCCTTTCATTGATTATTAAAAATGAATTTAACGACAAGATTTTACATGATGATTAGAAAGGATTCTAAAAAGAAGAATAGAAGAGATTTATCGAAAACAAGAGCCCGGGGTTGTTCCTTCAAGTACTACGTGTACCGATAAAGGGCGCCACCAATTGGGCAAATTAGGCTGTTCTTTTTCCAGGGCTCTTTTAAGACAATTTATTTCAGGGTGAAAACGATAATAGTCTTCAGTAGTGAAGTAAATTGATTATAATAATTGATAAATAATTTTACACGTATTTTATACGAAAGCGAAAGATAATGCTCTAAGAAAAAAAAGTAAAACTTGTTACTGAGCTTATAACACTTTTACTGTTCTTACGAGGAACTGTGTCTCCCATGCGGAAATTCAAGAGCAGACATCGTCTAAATTCAGCATGGCGGCTATTTCTAGAGAATTAAGCTGACATTGTAGTCTGTCAATTCTACATTTTAACCTCCTAAAGCCGCAAGAAATTACGTTCTTCATGCAAGCACAGGCTATAAAGTTGGGTCCAAGCACCTTTCCAGTGATAGAGAGTGTGAGGTAATTCCGGTAATTGTGCAGGAATAGCTAATTTAATGTAACGCTGAATCTACCTAGTCCTACGCAAAGCAACCAAACTATCTATTCTATGGCCTGATGATGTGCTCTTTCACAGTACAGAGTGTCGTATGTAAAGTGTGAATGGCGCCGGACGGCTACACTACGATGGCCACGCATTAAATTCATCACTATTATGGATTTGTGTGTGGGAAAAAAACTATTGGAACAAGCTTTTTAATGCTTGCTAAATCTTGTCAGAAATTTATTAATTATCATGTTTCCCTTTGCTTTTGGAATGTCCATAGTTTATCGAGTATTTTAAACAATTTTTTTGTATTGTTGTTAAAAGGATGTGTTTGCTTATTTACTTTTTACAAATGTTTTATGGACAATTAGCCATATCAGACCTCCACTTTCAACTTTTGACTTTACTTTTACTAAGGCGGCTTGTGCGGTTCACCTCATTATTTAATTCCCTTTTAAAATTAACGTGCAGCAGCAATGAGTAACACTAACCACTAACAACAGTGTAACATGCTGGAGCGAATATGGAACGATTTACTTATTCTAAAATAAGGCACAAACATGACCAGATGACAAGCGTTGAGCCTAATTAGAAAATGTTGACAGAGAAAGAGTGGAGGTTGGATACGGGAAGTTTACCAGTTATATTTTACAATGACAATTCGTACATGGGATGGGTTATAATTGTATGTGTACCCAACTTCAACTTGTTGTAATTGTATGTACTGTTTCTAATTTAATTGCAATAAACACAGACATAACAACAGCAGTGGCAGATCCGCCAAGCGTACTCCTAGAACTATGGAGGTTTGTTCCGTTAGACCATTGCGAAACAAACCTCATAGTTTTAGGAGTACTCCATCCAAGCAAAACCCCTAAGTCCAACCACGTCTCGGAGTAAAAACATGTCCTATAAAAACTTTATTTAAATTTTAAATCGGAATCGTTTTCCCTGAAATAGTCCTCAAAGTTGAGTCAAAGTTGAGGTAAAGCCTATTATTTAACGGGCATTCTTTCAGACTCTAACATTTACCAATTAGTGACAAAAAAAGTGACATTCTGTGAATCTAGCTAGTCCCAGTGAGTTAATAATCGGATGTGGTTGTTGTAGCTATGTAGTTATTGTAAGGCTTGAATTATTAACAAAACAGGTCAGTTTTATTCTCGGCAGATGAACCAACTAGAACAATGGAGTAATTAACATTTCAGAAGGTTTATTGTGGTCAACCATTACACCCAAGTCTTGATAAAATGTTTTTTTAAACAAAATTTTGCAGTTTTGATTATTAATTTTGTTAAAACAGGTCATGTAAGTCATTGTGATGTCTTTAATTAAATAAATTGTCGTATTGCTTTGTTATTTTTATTTTATTTGTAAAAAAAACTTTGAGGAGGGGGAAGGTTTTCATCCGTTTGTTTGATATTCAAATAATGCAATTTGTGACTGCTTAATTTTGTATGCCTAATTGACACATATTTCTACCCTACTCGCCCATTCCAGACAGGTACAGTACAAAGGTCTACCTGACCTCCGACCCCATCCAGGGTCGGGTCAGAGGGGTCAAGTAGTTAAAGGTCATTGATCTTCTGTATTCACCATTGGTATCAGGTTAACACTGTGCATAAAATGTGGCCCGCCCATCACGGGGGTCAGTGGGGGGCTCAGGCCCAGCAACAATACTTTGCGAACGAAGGTGAGTTGAATTATTATGTTCCAACCGTGAAAGTAATTTACTGGAAGGACTAAGTTGCCAGTCCAAATTCCCCCTGTATAGGGCTCAAATTTTACACTGGACCACTGGCCCGAGGCCAGTAATTTTAGCATTGGGCCAGTAAACTCATGTCCGGACAAGTCCGGCGGTCTTGTGTTTGTGTTCAAATGTTGACTTTCAGTCTGATAAACACAGTTCTGTTGATTACTGAAGACTTCTAACCCATAATATGCCAATGAGACAAATCTTCTCCTAGTGCTTTTCAAATTCAAACAGTTCAATTATTGTAGGCATTTTTTTCTTCTCACTTCAATTCTGGTCTTGTACTCAAAATTCCGGTCCAGTAAATCTTTTGAGCTACAAGCCCTGCGGTCTTGTGGGTTTTCCCCCCAAATTCTAGCCCTGCTGGGAACGAGTCCGACTAGCAACATGTGTTGTGCACACTAAATGCTTTTGAGGTTAGGATTTTTGAGCAGCAACTGACACAGGCGTACGACCCAGGGATACGGAGGGGGGGGGGGGGGCAACAGCCTGCTCAAACTCGAGCAAAATGATGGGGGAAATTCGGGCACAGCAAGAAGAAGGGAAAAACGGACGGAGAAATCAAAAAGACTTTATAGGCATAATTATATGTGATTTCTCAGGAATTTTCCTGATATGGGGATTTTTCTCCTTGAGCCTTTAAAAAATAAAGCAGTCGCCAAAGGGAGGTGTTAACTTTGGGTATCAAAGAGCAGGTCTTCTCAATTCTTGCGTTGATTTTTGTTTAGTTGTTGCGCTTTACAATTTACCAAGACTATTCTTTAGTACAAGACCACCAACTGAAACTTGCAGCAACCTGTACTTTGTACACTTGATAATGCCTCCAAATACTAACGCAACGTTGTTCTTCGTTTCTAGGAACTGATTGGGGAGCACTTGCTCAGGAATGGATCCGGCAGCGTATCGTCGTCGACAACCTGGCCCAGGAGGCCAGAGAGCAGGAACACCATCATCATCCGCCACCACTCCCCCAAGAAACCCAACGTCCTCCTCTTCCAGATCAGCCCCCGCCTCCATTGCCAGGGGATCGTCCAGATATCCCACATCCTCCCCCGGAAGAAGAAAGAGGTAGGACTTTTCGTTTTATTTTGTTTATTTTTTTATGATCAGGGCCCAATTTCATAGAGCTGCTTTTAAAAGCAAAAAATAGTGCTTTACAATTTTCTGCTAAGCAGAAATCAGCATGTGCTATGTGACATGGTGGTAGTTTGGCTGGTAACCTTATTCTGGTAAGCGTAATTTTGTTGTGCTTTGCTACTTTTTGTGCTTGATAAGCAGCTCTATGAAATTGGGCCCTAAGCTCAAAATTTGCACTGGACCGCAGGCCTGAGGCCAGTAATTTGAACGTCGGGCCAGTGAACACATGACCGGACAAGTCAGTGATGTTGTTTCTTGCAATTGAGTAATATTACCTCACTGTGAAAATCTTTAATAAAAAAAAAACTTTAAAATGTTGTTGACTTTGCGTCTGATAAATATCTTTCAAATATGTTGAGTATCGGAAGTGTCGGTACGCCAAATGACTTAAATCTTCTCTCCGTGCTTGTTCAAGGAAAAGACGAGCCGGGTAAACTGTCCGAAAAGTTGAGACCACACCGGCTCTTTTCAGAGCCACCACTCTCACAAAAGAGATTTACACATGGTTGTCCCCGCAAGTTTACTATTTATTTATAGTTCCTTTCCTATTTTTCCACACGATGCAAAGCTTCAAACAATACTCAAGTGAAACCAGCTCGGTAGAGTCTTTTCCTATTTAGATTCTGGTCCAGTAAAGACGTTGAGCTACACAGGCATGCAACGCTTCTGCGTTTCCGCGGATTTCTGCGTTTAAAAAAAATGATCAGCGCTAAAAAAAAAAAATCATAAAAAAAATTATATATATATATATATATATTTCTTTAAAGCCTAATATATGCTTGGCAACAACAATGTACAACTACAATAATGTGAAATAAGCCTAGTTACTGGATCGATGGGGTGCCTCAAGTCGACCAGCGTGAATTTGTGACGCGCGCTCACTTGACGTTCCACGATCATTCTTATATCATAATAGTGTTTCAGCTCTTTTTTTAAGGGTCCATTCACAGGCCTGTACATGCTGAGAATGCACCTAATAGCCTAATAAACCTCAACATTTTCTAGGGTACCATTGTGGGTCTCATGTCCCTTGGCGTTTTGGCTGCCTCGCTCCGCGCTTGCGTTGTGCCTTTGAAAATTTTCTTCCTTTTTTTTTTTTTTTCATCGGGCAGTTGCATGCCTGGCTACAAGCCTTGCCGTCTTGTGGATTTTTTTATCCACATTCCAAGCCCTGTCAATGATTTTGAAAGCTCCATGCGTTACATGGGATCAGGCACGACACCATAATCAGTCCAACAGTTTGGATGGTGGGTCACTGTATGGCCGTACAGCTATAGAGAACAACTTTGCTAAAACAACTGCGATAATACGCACACAATGGAAAGCATTATGGAGATACATAAGCATGAACAATCGTGCAAATAAGATCGTCTTTAGACACTTATTGGAAACATGACTTGATAGCAATGATCTTGATCGGAATTTTGCAAAAAGAATTGGGCCATGCAACTTGAAAGAACTCCACCGGTACCAAAGAGAATTGAATACAACCTCCTCGCATTTGTCTTGAAAGCACTTTACGACGCTGCACCTGGCTACATCAAAGATCTTCTTGAAATAATAAGGCACTATCGATACCCTTTCCGTTGTACTCCTTCAACCCAGCTCGCAGTCCCTAAATCTTGAAATGGCGATCGTGCCTGCTCTCACATTGCACCAGTCTGTAATTCTGTAATGTTCTTGTGGAACAATCTGCCCAATGACTGACAAACAGGGCTCGCCCTTAACACTAGCCCGGCGTACATTGTCTAGTAAACACCACTTCTCAACTTGCTCTGTGGGCTACTAAAAACTGTGCAACCTACTTGTTTAAAATGCTAATTTCTTTCTTTTCGAATGTGAATAATTATTGTATAAAATGTGTTAATCGTTATTGAGTGTGTGAATTTAACTTCATTTGATCATTACACTGGTAGTGATCGTTAACATTAACACATACAAAAAATACATTTATGGCAATTCCTGTTTAAAATCTGGGCTACTTAAACTTCCTGGGGGCAAGTAAAATGCACAGTTTACTGGCCTGGCGGGCTACTTTACAAAAAGGTTAGGCGCAAGGCCTGGACAAACCTGTAGAAGTTTTCAGAAACATTCACTCTCAAATTAAGAATTTTCTGTTTCCCTGCAAGTTATTTAAGGAACATTACAGAATTGGTAAGAAAAAAAACTTGTAAAATCTCAAACTTCTATAGGTTTGTCAGTTTATGTATTTGGTGGATTACATAAAGTGCTTACACTGCCAGCAACTGTTTTGTTAGCAAAAACCAATTCTGTGATTTTCCTTTAACATTCATGTTATTGGGTGTAATATTCTATAGACTGATAGAGAGCTGTGATACTCTGTAGAATCTTTTTCTGTAATGTCAGGAGTAATGTTATGTTACAAAGTGTGCTTCATAAGTTCTTATTATTGTTATAATTTTTTTTCTTCAGGACCTGGTTCCTGGAACCGAGAGGAGCTGGTAATCCATCACCAGCCTCCTCCTCCTCCTCCCCTCCTCCTCCTCAAGGTTTCTTCCACCATGACAACTGGGAAACCCATCATGCCCATATACCACCCCCTGGGCATCCGCACGAGGCCAAATTCACCATGATGCCCTCCATGCATCACCCTCCGCCGCCTCACCACCTCCCGCCCCCTCCACTTCATCCTCCCCCTCGACTACCGCCTCCGCCGCCTCTTCTGAATCAGTCCTCCCCGCATCACCCTCCTCCTCCCCCTGAGGAGAAGCCTGTGGTGCAGACCTTCGATTACGGCCACGGGAACAGCCACGGCAACAGCCACGGCAACAGCCACGGCAACAGCCACGGCAACAGCCACGGGAACAGCCACGTTGCTCCGCTGACCTTCGAGCACAACCACGGCATCACGGCGATCAAGTCCGAGTCGAGTCACTTGGATTCCCCGAATCATCCCTATGAGTACAGCAACCAACCACGCCCTGCGGATAAGACGCAGGAGCCTCTTAAGCACGGGGATCCCTATCAGCACTTTCATTCCCAACCTCCACCCCATCATCAAGAGATATACCAAGAAGAGGTAAGTATCATCGACTAGATTCCTAAGGAAGCTGAGATTGAGCCAGAAATTTGGTGTCCGAATTTGTTGAAGAAGAAAAATAATGATGTTCGGATTGCCGACTTAATCCTCCTACTCATAGGCTGTATCCGAATTGGCGGCTTCAGCTATGGCTGCGACTGTTGCTAAGGGTGTTGCTAAGGCTGTCCTATACTTCCCTGCATGATGATATGGAGATCCAGCCGTAGCCGTAGCCGTGGCTGCCAATTCGGATACGGCCTTAGTAACATTTTTACCTGTTTGAAACCATTCAACAACACAGGTTGTGTATGGTGGCACAACTGCTCAGATCTGACCTTGTATACGAATGTACTGTATAAATGCACATGGTACACATTGCAGGCTGGCACAGTTAATCTATCAATCAAAACCACAGCGGATGATATCGAAAGGTCAAACGGTAGGAGGGTTGACCGTATACTGAGTAGATGCATTCACTGCTGGATGTCATTTTGCAGGCTGGCATAGTTAATCTATCAATCAAAATTACAGTAGATGATACTGAATGGTCAAACGGTAGGAGGGTTGATCGTATACTGAGTAGATGCATTCACCTCTTGTTATCATACTACAGGCTGGCATTGATTATCTTTAATTGCAAACCGCAGTGGATGATGTTGAATGGTGAGACGGTAGGAGGGTTGACTATATGCATTGACAACTTGATATTATTGTAGGCTGGCATAGTTTATCATTTAAAACTATTCAGATGATATTGAATGGTCAGGAAAATCCTGAGTTTAAAAAAAATCTTTGTTTATAAATTAACTGTTTTCATGAAGACCTTACTGTGATATCAGCTGAAAGCAAACATGTTGGTTATTTAATAAATAATGTTAGGATCATTAGAGATCTGCACTTTTAGAAAAACTAGTTGAACATGACCAATCGACCATGTCGTCTTCCACACAGGGCTACGCGCCGACCCAAGACTACTTCTACAAGCAGGACTGGCACCAAGACCCCCACACAGATAGTCAACACCAGAGTCGCGACAACGGACGAGGGATGCCACCTCACGTGGACCACATGATGAGGATGGACAGGCACGGCAACTACGTCGAGGACAGACACAATCGACGGAGCTACCCGAGACACGGTGCTGAGGAGAAGGAGGCGCTGGCCGCTGCGGCGGAACTGGGTAAGTCAGAAGGGCTGCCAACCTCTAATACTTGATTCTTATATAGCGCTTTATCACATCCCAATGGGCGTATCAAAGCGCTCAGTATGTTTTCCTGCAAGTTAAGGGAGCTGTATTTTTGAAGTATGAGGCCTATTCATTTATAGCACTATTTAATGGTTTACAAGGTGCTGTGGCGCAATGTGCTGGCGATCAAACCAGGAACACCTGGGCAAACCCCTTCTCTTTAGGATAAGTGCACTGGGTTCTTTGACGTACATTACACAACACACGTGACCTATGGCTTTACGTCCCATCCAAAGGATGCAGCAACAATGGTTAAGTGGCTTGCTTAAGGACACAAGTGTCACGACCAAGTGTCAACCCACACTCGGCTGATCAGAAACACCAGAGCTTGAGTCCGGTGTTCTTATCCGCTCGGCTGTGACACGCCCTCTCGAGGGTAACATTTTGTGTGAAGGTATAAATGGTTAGGGTTAGAGTCTAGGCTTTATCTCTAGACCTTATCTCTAGACCAATAGATGGATTGCACATCACGTCATTGACCACCATCTTTGATGAAAAACGATGGAAACGTGCTACGCGCTGCAGCCAATGATAGCCCTTCACACCTGCACGTTTCATCAGCGATTGCGGCCAACGCATGGGGTCTATAGTAGTCTTGATTGGTGACGTTCATTTTGTTTTAGCGATGTTGATGGCAGTCAAAACATGAACTACTAGATGAATCGTATTTAAATCAAACCAACATCTGTCTCAAAACCAACATCTTGGCACTTGGACCTGACCACGGTTTTTTTCTGATTGTGATTCGAATACGATCAAGATCTAGATTTCAACAAGATATGTGGAGTTGTCCAGTCCCTCCAAGCCAGTCGATGGTTCCCCCTCTACCAGTGACTAATACAAAAACTAGCATTGCCAATCAAGACGAGACCTACAGGATCCTATTTTCCAATTTTCAGAACTTTTCATTTTCATATAATTGCACACCTGTAGATATTATCTAATTATTGCCCCTCTCAAAACTTACTATACTTACAGATGCTGTCAAGCGTAAGATGCTTCCAGCTTGGATACGGGAAGGGTTAGACAGTATGGAGCGCTCGAAGCAGAAGAAGATGGAGAAAGATCGGCTGGATAAAGAAAAGCGCGAACGTCAGGAGGCAAGAAAGAAGGCAGAGCAAGAGGTTGAGAATGAGATCCGTCTGGCTCAGGGGCTTCCTCCTAAATCAAAATACGATGTGAGTCACATTATGCCCCCCCCCCCCATTTTTACATTTCGTTGAAAACCGTTGAAAGGAAAATGCAAAATTAAATTTAAAAATTAGGAGAATGTGTGGTGGTCGGAAACAGAGAAAATTCTGCCTGTGATGGTTGGGGAATCCTGAGTGCCATCGGGATTTCCAGCACCGACCACTGTGGGCAGAACCCTGCACAGAAATCAGTTTCAACTCCTTGATAAGAAGGAGCAATTTATGGCACTGATGCTACCAGAGAACATTGTGTTGTACTCCCAATTTATGAATCTTTTACAAAAAAATCACAATTCAAGCTTCACAGTTTTTGGTTTATCTCCTTTGATGACTGGCAGGACAGCGATCAGGAGTCCGAGACCTCAGTGACGTCTGAAGTGTCCGACGATGAGGGGGAGACGAAGCCCAAAGAGGGGTCATCGTCCCCAGCGCCCAAAGGCTCCGGGGGGGAGGAGGAGCAGCAGGTTGAGGAGGAGGAGGAAGTTCCCAAGACGGAGGAAGAGAAGAGATTGGAGATGGTGAGACCCTTACAATTGTACTGGAATTGGTAGTGTTATCTGGGATGCCAGTTTTCTGGTTATTACCAGAATAATTTTTCTGAAGGAATCCGGCACTTCATGTTTCATCAGACCAGATAGATACATGTATACAACACAAATATTGACTGCTTTGAGTGCTATGGTTAAAACTACGACTCCCGAGGTGATCCTCAAGGCGTTCTATTTTCCCCGTGGCGAAGTGAATAGAACGCTCTTGGGATCACCGACTAAACCATAGCATGAGTAAAAGCAGTAAATATTTGTTATATAACACCCCAAACATATATTGTGCCTGGACGTATAGGTTCCAAGAATTTGCTGGTAGCTATGGGTATAGGAATTGTCACATTCCTCAAATCTCATTTCTGAAGAAAAAAAAACAAGTTATAAAGAGCAGATATAAAGAAATCCTGCTCATTGATCTGCTTCTCTTGTGCTGAGGATACTGTTCCTAAAAGCTCCTTGAAAGACTAGAACTCCAGGGGTCGATTTCACAAAACTCTTCCTAACTTAGGACTAGTCCTAGGCAGTGCTAAGAGATAGGACTAGTCCTAAGTTAGGACCAGTACTTAGGACTAGCCCTATCTCTTAGCATTGCCTAGGACTAGTCCTAAGTTAGGAAGAGTTTTGTGAAATCGACCCCAGGGGGTTACGAAAAGGTGGAAATGCCATCATTTTTAACCCTCTTGCTGTCTGACCATTCAATACCATTCACTGTGGTTTTGAATGATAGATTAAATATGCCAGCCTGCAATATGATACCATGAGGGAATGCATGTACACAGTACACAGTTAGTTCTGTGCACAGTTGTGTCACCGTACACAACCATGGTTTCAAATGGTTGGTCAACTCACTGGAAAATGTTGCCAAGAGTCACTGACAGTAGGAGGGTTAACATACGTCCTAGAATTTGGATCCTTGTTTCAGACCTTTCTTTTTCAATCATCAAGTTAAAAGCCACTAGGGAAACTGACTGGGTAAATTTTAAATAATTTGGGGTTGAACAAAGAAGAACTGAGTGGAGCAGGACTTGAACCTACGACCTGTGGAATAACGTGCCGGTTGCCCAAATGTTGGCGTTCTCACTATTTTGTCAATATTTCCGTTCGGGGGTGCCGGTCAGAAGCCAGTCAACCTGTAACTGCTATACAGCCAGGGATCACACCCAAGTTTAAGATACAACCCGGGAAGCGGCAGGAGAGGGTACACGTTGCCTTGGATCGAGCGATTTGGTCTATAAAAAGCGTTTGTAAACCGTTTGTAAAATGCATATGGTTAGAAAGATGTTTTAAAAGTACAATATAATGATCCACAAATATGCCTCGAAATTGCGTGGTTTTCCTTTTACATCGTGAAATAACACAGTCGGCCATTTTATGGAGTCAAACTTTTGACTCCATAAAATGGCCGACCGAAAGTTCAAGGAAAACCACGCAATTTCGAGGCATATTTGTGTGGATCATTGCAGTCTACTTTTAAAACATCTTTCCAACCATTCATTTAATAACAAACGGTTGCAAACTCTTTTTATAGGCCAACTCGACTGATCCAAGGCAACGTGTACCTTTAACCCTTTCAGCCCCAAGGGCGACTATAGTCGACTGTGCACTATACCCTGCTTGAGCCCCAAGGGCGACTATAGTCGCCCAAGATAACACACAACAAAGCACTCAAGCCTGGGCACAAAGGCCATTTGTTAAAAAGCTGTAGTTTTGTCCATGTTCACCCTCCATACCCAAGCTTACCATCATTTGGAAAGAGAAAGATCGGATCTTTCCAGTGACGGTAAAATAAAATAGGATTGTTATTTTGCAATTGCCTCAAATTAGAGTAGAAAGATCCGAAATGCAAAACACATACGGAGCGCCATTAGGTTGTGTGCAAAAAAGTGTTTGGGTTTTCAGAACACACTGAGGAAACAAAGACCAAGAACTTAGACAGTGTTTGGCTGATTTCAATGATTTTTGAATTATATGAAAGAAAATTCAATGAGTAAGACAATTTGTATTACTCATTATGCTCTAAAATAAAATCTTCAAGGTAATAATAGAGTTTGTAAAATCAAACTTTGAACACCAGCTTCCTGTTGTGTGTGGAAGTGTGCTTCACGCTTGAGTGGTCAAAGAACTTGGGCTCCAGCGGTTGTTTATGTCAAAAGAACTTGGGCTGAAAGGGTTAAGGGGATGCAACTTTTTATTTCAAATATCAAGTTATAAAACCACAAGGGAAAACCGAGTAAATTTATTTTAACTTTGTTATTTGTTTCCCCTAACACTGACTCTCATACCTGATTATTTCTTGTCAATAGATGATGAAAGTGAAGCAGCTGATGGTGGAAACTCTGGTGACCGTCACGTCGGAAGAAATCCGAGCGGTGGCAGAGGAGGTTTACAAGAGAGAGAAGATCAAGGCCAAACAAGGTAGGTATTCACGGGATGTATTCAATCGAAATATAACACTCGAGAAAAAAGGAGGCACATTTTTTTATTCTGTCATGGTTTTTCCTTTTCAGCTTTTCGCTTTTTATTTTCGTTATTTTATTATTAAATTCTTATTCACTCATGAAGAAGTTGATATGTCATACGGCCGTAATGTTTCCAACTTCATTTGTTTGATTTTATGATGATTTTTATACTTTTGAAATGTTATTTTCACACGAAATTGGATGCTGTTGCGGAATATTAATTTATCAATCTACATGAGAACAGAGGAAAAGATTCAGCTTTATACGGTATTTTGTGAATGTTTTTTACACAAATTATTTAAAGATGTTTTAAGTTTTATCGTATGTGAAATCTTTACCTCTTCTATGGTTTGAAAGAAACACAAAAATAAGCGCACAAGTTTTAACAGTTGTGTATTGTTTCTTTTTGATGTGAAGTGTTTCAAGTTTTCCTCGATGCACTTGGATCCAAAGACATGTGAACTGATAACGGTTTTAGTTAAAACCATTTTTAGTGCCTTTACCTCTTATTCGGGACCTGAACTTTAAAAAAACCCAGTTTTGGGTGGTGTTGGCATCGTTGCTAGGTGTTTCCCACCGATGCTTAAAAAAGAAATTGTTTAAAGAAGACATTTTATTTTTTATCACTAGTAAGGTGTTATAGATTTCACATTCCCCCCCTACCTCTTTGAGTTGACCCGCTTGTGGCTAAACAAAATATGGAAGCTTACGCTGGTGGAGAGTACACACATACTTTCTAGTGGAGCGTCCTGAATTTGTGGCGAGGTTCGTTACCAGTCATGCAATTTCTCAGCAGACTAACTGATTCCCTTCTTTTTTTAATGCCATAGACAACTGAAATCAGGGTACAAATTTTTGTGTCGTAAGGCACAACAGTTTCGTGTTTTTTTTTGTGTGCAGAATTTACCAGTTGCATGTCTGCATTATCGATGTCGTTTGAAAGCATGTGGTGTCCGAGAAAAACTCCAGTAGTAAACTCGTGGTTACAACCATGTATACAACTCTTTTGGGAGAGAAGGGTTGGTTCGAGAAAATCGATGTGGTCTGGACGTTTCGAACAGTATACTCTGCCCGCCTTCGGGAGAAACTGATGCTGCTGACTTTTTGTGTTGATCGAAGGCGTCAGTAGAGGTGCCCGCTTCATTTGATAAATAAGCTGTGTATACTGTTGAAACGTCGAGACCACACCGGTTCTTCTCAGAACTAACACACTTCTCCCAAACGAGTTTTATTTCTACGGTTGTACCGAAAGTTTACTACAGTAGTTTTTCTTATAGTCCACAACATATCCACACCATGCACAGGCCTCGAACTTCGTGTTCAAAAGGGCACGGCAATTTCCCCCAAATGAAGGGCACCCAGTGAGGAAAATTTGAATTTGTATTGAAGGTTTTTAAGGGCACCCACAGCAATTGTGGTGCCGTGGCGAAATTTGAGGCCTGCATGCAAAGCTTCAAAGATTACTTATGTGGTGTCCTCTTCACCAGCTATGCATGTGATATTTATGAGGGGGGGGGGGGGGGGAGTGGTGGGAGTGAGTACAAGGTAAACATTTCATGTGCCAAATTATTCTCAGAACTTTACTACAATGAATATGATTATTTGTCTTTGTTGCTAATATTTCATTTTCCCCTACAGCGTTAAAATAAAGGGACTATTAACAAAAGTTTAGTTGATTGTAGACTGTTTTGGACTTGATTAAATGTAGCCATTCCGTTGGGGAGGGGGGGAGGGGGGAGGGGGCGGGGTATACCAACAACATCCAAAGGGGTGGCAGAAAGTGTGCACTGGGGCTTGTTTAAATTTCAGTGTATGTTCATTTACTTTCTGTATGTTATCCAGGGTTTTGTAGACAAGTTTGTCTCAAATTAATTTTGTCTCAAATTAATTTTCCCTGTTAGCAGACTTGATGCTTCGTTTTTGAAAGGACAAATGTAAATTTTGAAATAGTAAATTTATATTGGATCATTTAAAAGGGGCACCAAGGCAATGACCAGGGGCGGTTTCCTCAGTTGCCTCCACTAAGTATCAGACCCGAGACACTCGTATTCATACTGCAGCAGCCTTGCGGCAAAAGCCCTGAATGGTTGTGAATAAAAAAAACACGGAAAACGTTGGATCAATTTGTGTGATATCATCTGTCATACAGCGATAGGGTGCAACGTTGATGAGCATACTTTGAAATCTGAACAGTCCAGGGGTCCCCACCACTGGCTTTGTGTTTGACACGTGTCACACAAAGTCACACCATTCCCACCTCCTTTCACCACAGTTTGTGTGCATTTATAAATGATGATGATTTTAGTGTTTTTTGAGACTGTATGTATATCGGAGAGTGCTTGCATAACTAACGGCTGTTACTGTACGTTGTCATGTGACACTAAAGCCCAGACCAAGGTGTTGTCAGTGTCCACCACGTCCGCACTGGCCTCCATCACAGGACTAGGTGAGTGTTGAACCCGTTACCCAAGTTTTCATTTTGGCCATTAACCCTCCTACTTATTCGCAACAATGGGAGACATTTGAGACACTAGAGGGCGTCCCACTTGTAGGTCGTTTTCCATCGGCGTGTCGTGGCCGAGCGGATAAGAGCACCGGACGAAAGCTGTGGTGTTTCTGTTCAGCAGAGTGTGGGTTCGAGTCCCGGCCGTGACACTTGGTGTCCTGAAGCGAGACACTTAACCATTATTACTGCGTCTTTCGGATGGGACGTAAAGCCATTGGTCCCGTGTGTTGTGTAATGTACGTACAAGAACCCAGTGCAGTTATCGAAAAGACTAGAAAGGGTTTGCCCCGGTGTTTCTGGATTGATTGGCAGCATATTTGGCCACAGAACCGTAAAGCACATTTGGCCACAGAACGTGTAAACTATTACATGGTGCTATGTAAAGGAAAAAGCACTCAAACTTCAAAAACGTAGCTCCACATACCTTGCAGGATAAATTATATAATAATGTTGGAGCGCCATGAGCATCACTGAGTGACGGATTTGAGCGCTATATAAAAAGCCACTATTATTATTATAACTAATATTATTGTTAATATTCTCAATGAAGAGAACAATAGAAAAGGACCGGTTAGTGGGGCGCCCTCTTTTGTCTCAAAAGTATCCCATTGTCTGTAAGTTGACCAACCCATTTATTGAATGGATTGTGTATGGTAGAACAACTCTGCATAGATCTATCTGTGTAGAGTGCACTGTGTTTATATGCATTCACCGGGTGATAGGAGGGTTGACTATGTACTGTGACTCATTCACCAAATTGCACACTGGCATAGTGAATATATCATTCAAAATCAGATGGATGCTGTTGAATGGTCAGATAGTAGGAGGGTTACTGGCCAGTCAAGGTGGGGCTACAAGAAACAAATAGGGGCAGACGAACAGGAACGTCACAAAGAGAAAAGAAAATCACAATGTACCCACAAAATTCTTTAGATTATCAGTTGAAATTGAACAAATAATAATGAACAGTGCCCCACAACCACAATGAACAGGTTCAATTTCATAGAGCTGCCTATATACAAAAACTTGCTAAGCACAACAAAATTATGCTTACCAGAAAAAAGGTTACCAGCTAAAATACCAATGTAGCACATGTGACTGGTATCCTGCTTATTGTGGCTTAGCAGAATTTTTGTAAGCAATGTTTGCTGCTTAGCAGATCTATGAAGTTTGGACCAGGGTTCAAGTTCATAGAGCTGCTTAAGAAGTTCAAACAGTAACCCGGGCAAAACAATTTTGCTTACCAGATTACGGTTACCAGCTAAATACCATGTAACCTGTGCCGCGTGTGACTGGTTTCCTGCTGATGTTTTGCTCAGCAGGAAGGTGGTAAGCAAGTTTGTCTGCATAAGCAGCTGTATGAAATTGGGCCCAGGTGTTTGTATGAGGAGGTTTTAATTATTCACGAGTACCAGGGGTCTAAAGAGGGGCTCCAAGGTCAAATTCAGTTTTGTGATCCACTCACTTTGCAATGGAAAGAGTCCAGGGCTCGAACTTGGGGGAAATATATCTACAAGACCGCAGGTCTTGTAGCTCTGAATGATTTACTGGACCGGAATTTTGTTTACAAGACCAGAATCAAAATGCGAACACAGCTGTATAAAAAAACTATTTCATTTGAACAAACACTAGAGAAATTTGATTTCTTCTGTTTTAAGGGTGAAACTCGGCAGAATTGAAAGATATTCATAATTCAACATTTCAGCATACAAAAAAAAATATTAAAAAAAACATATTGAATTGAAAACAAGACAATTGGGCTTGTCTTTTCTTGAGTTTACTGGCCCGACGCCGAAATGACTGGCCTCGGCCAGTGGTCCATTGTAAAATTGAGCCCTGGAGTCCTTATGAAAAACAACGGGAAAACGTTTATTGGGATCAAAAGACAAGTTAATTTTGGAGGTAGGCCTTGCATCTAATAGTTATAAATATCCACGTTATCACGACTTAAATGGAATTGTCCTCCAGGTGGTCTGACTCCTACGACTCTGACAGTGACGACGGCAGTGGCACTGACGAGGAAGATGACAAGGAAGTTGACAGCGACGAGGAACTTCAGCTCAGCATCAGAGAGAAGCACAGAGCGTGGGCCACGCGGAAGAGAGAAGGTAACGATAGTACGCAGTTCTTGAGGGCATCTCAAAGCGCTCGTTATTTTTTTTCTCCAAGGTATGCAGAGGAATAAGTGATGTTGGAAACTTTGCATGGTGTGGATCATAAGAAAACTATAGATAGTTCCCAGTAGACGCCATCTTTACGGGCAAATTGCATTTTGGCTTGGAGGTGCGTCAAACGCTCAACTTATTAACGCAGCCGCGTTGTTCACTGACCAATCCTGCAATGAGTTTCGTGAAATGCGCGCGTGTTGCAAGCCGTTCTCACACGAAACGCACGACTGTTTGTTCTAAACTGCCCGTAAAGATGGCCGATTTACGTCATACTGCAACCTATCTATAGTAAACTTGCGGGTGCAAATTTTTTGGGGAAGTGTTGACGTTTCGAACAGTTATACTCTGCTTGTCCTCGGGAGCCATGTTTGAAATATAAGCCCTATTTATGTACATGTACATAGCACCATGTAATGGTTTTCAAGGTCCTGTGGCGCAATATGCGGCTAACCGTACCAGAAAAAACAGGGCAAACCCCCCTTCTCTTATCAATAAGTGCACTGGGTTCATTTACTGAGTTGCGCAACACACGGGACTTGCTGCTTTGCGTCATTGTGTTATTCCTGGGGTTACTTCTGCGCTTGAGGGATATGCCCTGAGTTAATCCCAAGCCAGTGATGAATAGTGTAAAGCCAGTAAACTCATGACTGAACAAGTGCGGCACTCTTTTGTTTTAAAATTTGTAATGGTAACACCTAACTCCATGTTTAAATAAATTTGCAATAGTGATGTTGACATTTTTACTTTGAGTCTGATAAATATTTTACAATTCTGTTTAGGTATCAAAGTATGCAGGTGCTTTTCACCAAAAAGGCAATTGAGATCAATCTTTTCGTATAGTGTTTGTTCGATTAAAAACAGTTTAATATAGTAAACTGTGATGAGAAAGTTTTTTTTCACATTTTCATTTTGGTTGTGTGAAGAAATTTCTGTTTAAATTTTCGGCAATTAGGCCCTGTGGTCTTGTAGAATTTCTCGCCACAGTCAAACCCTGTCAAGTGTAATAGATCTCCGTTAGTTGTCAAAAGAAGTACTTAAAGGAACATTACAGAATTTGTTTTTCTAACAAAACAGTTGCTGGCAGTGTAAGCACTTTATGTAATCCACCATATACATAAACTGACAAACCTGTAGAAGTTTGAGATCGATCGGCCTTCTAGGTCACGAGAAAATAGTGAAAAACCGATTACACATTTGCATGAAATCATATAGATTCAACAAATGAATAAAACGCTCACTGAGCGATAAACTCCAATCGGAAAATTAGTTTATTCATTTCTCATCAAATATGACATTTCAGACAGAAATATTTCAAGGGATGTTTTCTACTATCATCATCATTAGACAGTGTAAGTTTCGTGTAAATCTGTGATCAAAAGTATATTTCACAAGTTTTTTTCTTACCAATTCTGTAATGTTCCTTTAAAGGACATGAACTGACTGCCAAGAACCCTTGGATCTTCGGTGATTTAATCTTGAACCAAGAAGAGATCACAAGACATTTTTTATATTTAGTTTTTCCTTTAAATGCAATCTCACCCATGAAAAAAGAGACAAGTGATTTTGAATAATTAATGGTAATCCTCACCCCAAATAATAATGGTGTTCAAATTTTTACTTTGAGTCTGATGAAGTTTTTAAAAGACATGCACTGACTGCCAAGAACCCTTAGATTTTCGGTGGTTTAATTTTAAACCAAGAAGAAGTCACAAACATTTTTATTTAATTTTTTTTTTCCTTTCCATGCAATCTCACCCATGAAAAAAGTGACATAAATGATTATGATGTTTTGTTTTCTATAAATCACTTTGTAGTTGAGGAAGATTCTGAGGAGGAAGAAGAACGAGAGGTGAAGAAAGAGGCCAAAAAGGAAGAGACAAAGTCGCCAGAAGAGGAAGCAGCTACCAAAGGAAATGAGAAGACTTCAAGTCCTGCAGCACAAGCCAAATCAGTGAATGTCTCTAAAGAAAGCCGCAAAAGCAGCCGCGAAAAGGCAAAGCGGGCAAAGCGAAGAGAAAGCTCACAAAGCAGCAGCGGTTCAGACACTGAGAGCAGCTCAAGCGAGAGCAGCAGCACAAGCAGCAGCAGCAGCAGTAGGTCGGGCAGCCGCAGTAGTTCACACAGCAGAGAGCGGTCCCGCAGCAGAGACCGATATAAGCGCAAGAAGAGATCGCGCAGCAGATCCAAGAGTAGAGAGCGAAAGCGGTCAAGAGAGAGGCATCGCAAGGAGCGCTCCCGATCCCCGGAGAAACGCCGTCACAGAAGCAAAGAGAGAGAACGGAGGAGAAGTCGAGACCGAAGTAGATCTCGCTCCAGCAGTCGGGAGAAGTCTCACCGCAGCAAGCGGTTCTCACCATCCCCTGAACTCGAGAGAAAACGAAGAGAGTCGCATAGAAGCTCCCATCGTAGTCCGACTCCCAAATCGAGTAAAAAGCGAAAAAGCAGCAGCCGCAGAAAGCGGGAGGACTCCGAAGAGAGTTCTTATAGCTCCTCCAGCGCGTCCAAATCCAGCTCAAAGCGCAAGAAGCGAAGCAAGACGAGCCGGCGCGACAAGGAGGAGAAAAGCAGCCGCGGCAGATCGTCACACCACGACGACAGCAAATCCAGAAGTTCGGACAAGAGAAGCCGAGAACAGAAGGGACGGAAACGTTCCAGGTCGAGGTCTACGGAGCACAAGTCATCGAGGAGCAGCCGGAGGGACAGGTCCCGGTCAAGGAGCACAGAGAAGCCACGGTCCGATCGACACAAGAGGAGGAAGGAAAGATCAGAGTCTAGGGAAGGGTCACCTGATAGGGCACGTAGGAGCAGCACCGGTAAGAGGTCTGGTCGAGAACACAGGGATAGCTCCAGATAAAGGTGGATATGATTTTACTCTCGGTAAATGTCTGTTCTATCAGTAAAGGTCGTCACTGCGCTTTGGGTTTCAAGTCATTCTTATGCGCTGAGGAGAAGAGCGTGGTTCAATTTTAAGTTGCTCTAAATCTTTTGTGATTGTAATTGCTATACGTGACACCAAATAAACGTCAAAATGCTTGGATGTTGAAAGTAATTAGCCTTTTTGATATTCATGTATGGTCATCACCATAGGTGTACATCATTTGGTTTGGGTATATACAGACGGATTTACCCAATCCAAAACAGTGCAATTACAATGTGTCCACCATATTTCAAAATGGCTTCTGGGCCTTCTCTTCTTGGGGGAAAAAAAGGATCTTGAATTGCCTTTTTGTCTGGTTAGATTCTCTTAGATTTACTCTTAGTTGGAGTAATTTTGGGTTGAACATAGAAAAATTTACTAGAGCGGGACTTGAACCTGCAACCTCCAGATTAATGTGCCGGCACTCCACCAACTGAGCTATGTTGGCGATCTCCCTATTTTTTATATATTTTGTTTTGGGTGCCAGTCCGAAGCCATACAACCTGTAACTGCCGTATAGCCAGGGATCACCCAAGTTTACGATACAACCTGGGAAGCGGCAGCCAAGGGATCTTCTTAGGGGATAAGCCGGCACGTTAATCCGGAGGTCGCAGGGTTCAAGTCCCACCCTAGTCAATTTTTCTTCATTCAACCCGAACTTATTTTAAAATGTACCCAGTCAGTTTTTCCCTTTTCGTTTATCACTTGATTGAAAATAAACGTTGTTGTCTCTGTTTTTGTTTTCAGAGCATCCCTTTGGGAGACCGTCTTCTTTTGCGCGGTGCTGACTCCTACCATGTGAGTAAATATTGACTATACACAGTGATGGATCCATGCCCAATAGTCACAAATAATATTGACAGTAATTCAGTTTTGTTTGGGTACGTTCCCCTGGTGGAAGGGGGAATCTTCAGTCATTTTGAATGGAAATCAAACCTTGGAGTTTGATTTTCGAGACAAGACGATTTCAAAGCAAACGTGTTTAACATTGGTAAGAGTGCAAGTATAAATTTTACCGTATGATCGCGCATGTAGTTGGCAAAGTTTCTTGCTGTTTTTTTCTCAAAATGAAATTCACATCAAATCAAATCAAATCAATTGTTTCACAGATTTTTACACAAACTGAATACATGGTATGGAATTAATAACGCTTGAAATGCTATAATCTGTGAGAATTGAGTTAAACCAGTTTTGATCTCGTAAGATGTTTGAAAACAGTTGCAACAGTGATGTGGTTTTTCTGCTATTTTCTTGTGACTCCGATAACCGTTTGAGCTGAAACCTTCACAAGTTTGTTATTTCATGTATACGATGGGTCACACAAAGTGCGGATACTGGTCTTTGACAATTACCAACGTTGGCCGTGGTCTTTTGAAACGCTAGTCTACCAAGCTGAGAGCAAAATTAGCGAGATCGTGATCTTGATGGAAGGATGACGATACTTGTTTTGTTGTTGAGTTGGGTTCGAATCCTGTACCGTGCACTCGGCCACTGCCACTTCCACACAGATCCAGATGACCAACTGTCTCAAATCGGAGCTTGATTTTCATGAGAAATATCCTTAAAACTACAAGAAGACCAGAAGTTCATGTACTTGTTTATCCTTAATAGTTGACAACTTGATGGATAAATTAGTAACACTAAGAAATGTGCTGCATGTGTTTTTGCGATGGGAGGAAAAAACACTGGACTTGTTTTTTTTTGTGTGAGGTTCTTTACCCAACCTTTAAATTCCTGGACTCTTGCTGGTGGGGTAAATTTTGACACTAGCCTATAATGGCTATTTTGGATCCATCACTGTCCTCACGTACAGACAAAGTTTAACATCATTGTCTATTTCTGTCTCGAGGTACATTATTAAAAAGTAGTGTTGAATTTAAGCTTACTGGTTGTAAAGTTGACATGAAAAACAGTTGCCATGCATTGTGCCATATTTTCGGCCATTTTTTCTGTGTTTCGCTGCAAAAAAACGAAATGACTTTATTAAAAAAAACACTGGTATAATAAATGGTAATTTCAGATGCTTTCAAAGGGATTTGTGAACATGTAATCTCTAGACCATGTAACCTTTGCTTTACTAAAAGAGTGACCTGTACATTCCAGGCCTTTTCCTGGCAGGCAAGATGCTGCACTCTTCATATGAGAAATTTTACATTTTGTGTCATAGTTTCCACGTTAATTCATGAACTATGAAACTAACAGCTGTATTGTTTTGAGATGTCGGTCTCCTTTTGAGCTGTGTACAAATCGTGCCTGCAGGAAGTCCAGGCTCCGTGGCTCTTTTGTAATCATGTGATGTCACAGGTCACATGGTTTCTTCTCATTTATTAAATTGCTTAAACATACGGATTGTTTTCTCTTTTGCGTTTGTGGAATTAACCCTTCTACTCATGGGAATATTTTCCAGCAAGCTTGAAACCATTTAACTGCATGGGTTGTGTAGGGTGGCACAACTGTGCACAGAATTATATCGTTGTACTGTGTAGACGCATACACTACATGTTATCAGATTGCATAGTTTATCTATCAGAACCACAGTGGATGATATTAAATGGTCAGACAGTAGGAGGGTTGACTGTGTACCAAAATGTGTGTTTAAACAAAACCCTCTGAACCTATCATTCAAAACCATAGTGGATGATATTGAATGGTCAGACAGATAGGAGGGGTGACTGTGTACTGTGTGAAGCATTCCACTTGTTAACAGGATTGCAGCTGAAATAGTTTTAGTTTATCTATCATTCAAAACTATAGTAGATGATTATGAATGGTCAGACAGTAAGAGGGTTGACTGTACAAAATGTGTGTTTATACAAAACCCTCTGAACCTAACCACAGTAGATGCTATTGAATGGTCAGACAGTGGGAGGGTTGACTGTGTACTTGTGTCTGTATTCACCACATGATATCATTGGCAGGTCTAAATGGTTTATCTATCATTCAAAATCACAGTAGATTCTATTGAATGGTCAGACAGTGGGAGGGTTGACTGTGTACAAAATGAGGCAGAGGCAGACACAACCAAATAAGCATTCTGTGAATTGTGTGAAAATTGATACAAAGTAGAGTTACAATTTTTCGCACTGACGCTTGGTACGTAACCACCTGTCATACAATGAAAGCCATTTTTAATTGTCTTGGATGCCTTGTTTGGTCACAAGTTATTGGTCCAATGGTGTTGCATTGCACAGGTTGTTTGTTTGTTTAAATGTTTGTTGTTTGTTTTGTAACTTTGGGCTTTTTCCATACAATGGCTTCGTCTTAGGCTCTGGCTTGTAAAAAAAAGTCCGGCTTGGGCTCTGGCTTGGGCTGTGGGCTCGGCCAGTGATTTTGGAAGCATACACTTTCGGTGCGTGGCTTCAAACAGGCGAATGGTGCCTACTAAGCCGGAGTCGAAGCCTAAGCTGTCATTTTAAAAAATGGTGCCCCTAACCATGTGACAGCAACACTGGATTTAGTCTGAGGACTTCCAATTTGAGCATTCACTTGTGACCGAACAAGGCATTGTACCAGACATCCTTCAAATCTAACTCACTAATTGCTCATTCAGCGTGCTAAAAATGTCACCCAAAGCCCTGAATAATTTTGTCCACACTGTCAGTGTCAACCACAGCCGTAAGTAATAAGCTTGCTCTCTTTTACAGGGAAAAATTGTATCAATGCAAGTGTTTAAACTGATGTTAAATTTGCATAGGGGATAAAGAATATATTTTTTGTTTTTTAAACCCGGATGTGTGTCAAGCACTGTATAGCCTACTCAGTACTTTCCTGAGTACTATGAAAAATAAAAACCACAGGCATTGTTACTCGGTGGGATTCGAACCACGGCTTTTCCCAGATATCTTGTCGCTCTAAACCACCAGGCTTTCTCAGTAGCTAGAGGCAGTTTGAATCCTTATTTTGTTTAGTGGTGGACTGTTTTCGCAGGACTCGGGAAAGTATGAAGTATACGGTGCTTGGCACACAGGGGTTTGAGGGTAAAAACACGTAATATCATAACGTCGATGCAGTTGGTTGAAATTTCCTTAAACTATTTTGTGACCTAGGAATTGAATTTTCACCTTTTTGATTCTGGATTAATATTCAACTAGGTAGGATTGTATTTAGAATGAAAGCAAATTGTGAAAGAGTTGTAAAAACGGTAACGGTGTAAGCAAAACAGTCATTTTGGATGAATTGAGTATGCAATTTTTACTTGGGTTGGGTTCAGTGTAGAATGATGAATTTATTTAAAGAAATTCAAGTGTTTTTAGAATGTCTGTTCTTGGCAGCCTTGATTTGGTGTTAAAAACGTTTGGAAGGCGCAGATGTTGTTCTTGCATCAGTTGTAGTCGAGATATTATTTTAAAGTTGCATCGCCTGGTTTTTGCCGAAAGACCACAGATTTTTCTCCAAAATGAAATCAATTTTTGTCAGATGGCTGTTGCAGAACTGCCAATTCTCCCTGATTCTGCAGAAAGTTCCTTTAAAAATAAACCAGTCTTTCCATGTTCTGATGCTGCAGAATTCTGTGCTTATGGCGTCCCGTTGGCCTGAAGCACATAATGCATAATTCTGCGGTAAGCAGGTAAGCCATGAATTTGGACCCTGGGCCCAATTTCATAGAGCTGCTAAGCACAACAATTTGCTTAGCATGAAATTTCTTCCTTGATAAAAACAGGGTTACCAACCAAATTTCCATATGTTGCATATTGCTTGTTACTGGTATTCAGCTGTTGTTTGCTTATCCTGAAAATCACGTGGAAATTTGGTTGGTAATCCTGTTTTTATCAATGAAGAAATTTCATGCTAAGCAAGTTGTTGTGCTTAGCAGCTCTATGAAATAGGGCCCTGGTGGGGAAATCAGCTGATTTGTGTCTGTTGGCTAACTACACTCATTGTTGATGTTTTGTTTTGTGTGTTGTTGGTTTTTTTGGGGGGGAGGGGGTTTGTCAAATGAAATGCTGTAGCTTCTTCAAATTAGTTGGATGTGCACAACATTGGTAAGATTGAAACTATAATGTTCAAGGATTTGCTCATAACTTACATGTACATGGTAGAAAGATGGTCATGGCGGAAAGTTTTCCTTGAAATATTTGGGCAGTTTTTGAGAAATTAATAAAAAACAAAAGTCTTGATCATGCAAGTCCAAAACCTGATGTTTAAAAACTATATGAGGTTTTTTATTTGTTTTTGTTTTCTTATTAGTGAGTGATTGGGCGTAAACTTTCTCAGGTTTGTTATTTCATGTGTATGTTGGGTTGCATACAGTGTGGGTACTGGTCTTTGACAATTACCAATGTTGTCCACATGCTTTTTAGAAAAATACCTGCCTAAATATTTAAATCTTTTTCTAACTGTCTATTTTGGCAAACAATCTGGAGATGCATCTTTAAGTGTTGCTCATACGATGCAGGAGGAACACACTGAATCCAACTACTCTTTATTGAAAGAATGTATGATATTTAGAAAGTTTAAACGCAGTGCTTTCAGAGTCCAGCTTGGGCGTTAGAAGCTATCGCAGTCAACGAAAATATGAACCACGGGAGTGATGCACATTTGTATAGAAACCATTTTCTCGTAGTAGTTGGTTTTGGTTTGTTTTAGAAACTTTGTTGTGTTTTTGCAGATCACAAGCCAACGTGACTGACAAGGACGTATGAGGACTCTTTGGTTGGGGGGAAGGGGGGGGGGTGGCAAAGGGGTTGCCCGAAGTGTTACACTGTTGAAAACATACGTACCAATTTCAAATGACCTATCCACTTGGCCGCATCCCCCATAACTAGTGAGAGATTACAAATTTTAACTAAATTGAGACGGATTTTTGTTATGTCTGCTTGGTGGAGAAAGACATGTGTTTACTTCACATATAAAGAAATGTAGAAATCATGCTCTTTGACCTACTTCTGTAGTGCTGCAGAGTTTATTGAAAGGTGGAACTCGCGATGATTCAACATGCCTCAAAAAATTAAGATTCTAGTTTCAGATAATCTTGTCAGCGACAATTCTCGCCCCTGCGTTTTATACCAACTGCACCGGTGTGGATAGCGTCTGCACCACACACAGGAGACAGGACGCAATCAAAGTGAGGGAAACATTTTCACATTGTGTGATGTAGTTTTAACGTGGTTTGGGGTTGAACAAAGACAAATTGACTGGAGCGGGATTTGAACCAACGACCTCCGGATTAACGTGCTGCCGCTCTACCAACTGAGCTATCTAGCCCTATAATGCTGGTGGTCTCCCTATTTTGTCAGTATCTTTGTTCGGGGATGCCAGTCAGAAGTCATACAACCATTAACTGCCGTGTAGCCAGGGATCACACCCAAGTTTACGATACAACCTGGGAAGCAGCAGCCACGGGATCACCTTGAGGGGATGCAACTTTTTTAGTTTAAATGTCAATTTTTGAACCACAAGGGGAACTGACTGGGTAAATTTCAAAATGGTTTGGGGTTGAACAAAGAAAATTTGACTAGAGCGGGATTTGAAGTTTTAACATGTCAGACCTTTGTCAAACTTATGGGCATGTTGCCGCTATGTGATTGGTTAATGCATTGAGGGGCGGAGCCTATAATGGACCAGTTTTGTTCCATAGAGTTTGGCCTCGTTTGTGTAACTGCTTCTAATACTGAAGTTTGTATGAACTTCGGCATAAGCATAAAAAACGTTATCTGAGCAGAAACTGGTTTCCAAACCAAATAATATCTGATGTACTTATTAAGTTGCAAATGGTTCCCTTTTAATTACCGTACTGTAGGGCCTACTTGGCAAAACAAAGTTTAAAAAATTGCCGAACAACTTGACAAATTGGTACAGGTTCCTAGTTTCATTTAAAAAAAAAAAAAATTATTGCCCCAATTAGTGTCAATAAAAATGTTGTCATAATTGATATTTAGGTGGCTGCTCTATGTTCGACACTCCTCTGTTTTGACAAGCCTCTGTTCCAATAACCCCTCGTGATCTACTTGCTAGGGTTAGGGTAATGGTAAGGGTTCTTGTTTCAATTTTCAAGAATTATCTGGTTTCAATGGTTTAAGGTTAAAGGGTTAGGATATTAGGAAAATACAATAGGGGTGTCGGAACATAGGTGTAACAGTTATTTAAACCTTGGCCCCTTTAATAACAACATTTTGTAATGCTGTGAAACTTGACTGCAATGACTCTTTGTGAATATTCCATTGTAGTTTAATAACATAATTATTTTTACCTGCTGTATTATTTTAATAGGCATTTTTACGACATACAGCCCTGGTGTGCGTGGACCTAGTGGAAATACATAGTTGAACAATAATAAAACTGTTGATAGAAAATAATGAAGCATTTCTTTGTCGTTTAAGTTTATTTTGAGTGTGTGGCTTAACCAAAGTTTATAAGAATGCCGAATAACTGGAAATGCTGAAATGTGAAATGGTTACTGGATGCCATTTCAGCAAGCATTTTTTTGAAGCTGCAATAGATTGGTGCAGACAATGACCATTGCTATCAATGATATAACAAAAGATTTGCTTGCTGAAATGGCTCCCATGAGTATTTCAAGTTCCAACAATAGCTAGAGCTCCTGTTCCCAATCTGGCACATTATGATCTTTGCTCAACTGAAGTTTCTAGGAAGGGAGGGAGGATGGTTTTCATCACTTCGGTTTTTATCTGAAATTTCAAAGAGACAATCTGAAGAACTGGGTAATTGCGCATGTGTGTCCAATGTGAAGTTTGAATACAAATTTTAGACTTGACTCCATAGTCGAGTCCCTGCTGTACCAAACGGTTACAGCTCGATAGTCCGAAGGTTCGATGGTCCGAAGGTTCGTTTGTCCGAAGGTTCGTTAGTCCGAAGGTTAAATAGAGTGAAGGTTCGATAGTCCGAAGGTTCGACACTAAGGTCCGATAGTCCGAATTGACAATAAGGTTTGATCATCGATTCGGACTATCGGACCTTATCGTCGATTCGGACTACCGAACCTTCGGACCAGTGAACCTTCGGATCAATGAACCTTCGGACTAATGAACCTTCGGACTATCGCATCAAATGTTCGGATTAACGAACCCTATTTCATTTTCGGACTAATGAACCCCCTGTTATGGGAAATTTGAGCGTTCGGACTATCGAACCTTCGGACTAACAGACCTTCGGACTATCGGGCGGACACCGTACCAAACACGGGAAATGGGGTAATATTTTTGTTTGGAGCAAAATTTCATTTTTGTAAAATTTGCAACACCCGAAATGATTGAGGAACCTCTAAATTGTGAAGGAAAGATTGGTCATCTTGAATGCATGCAGGGATAGTTCCCTACAATAGTATACTCGTGGTATAATTCATTTCTTTGGGCTTTCTTCGATAAACAAAAATTGCCCGACCTCATGATTTGTTTTTCACACGATGTATGGCGCCCTCCATTGTCAGTAACTAATACCACAGTGGATTGGATTTAAAGATGGCAGCCCCCATGAACCGAATTTGATGGTCACCACTACTCTGCAGCAAAGGAATATCTTAATTGTGGTTTGTCTGCAGATGTGCATCCTGTCTAGTCACGCCATAGTGAAAACATGAATACAGGCAAGAAAATAGAAGTGAATTCCTCCTCGGTAAGAACTCAGAGCTCGTTGAATGAAGTTTAACATTACTTTCTGACGATAATATTTTAATAATTACTAGTAAATTAGTAATAGTATGCAAAAAAACGTTTCGACCCTAGCACTAGCACTAATTCTACCTCCATGCACTAGTAGAGTCTTTCTCGAAGGCTAATGACAAGACAACACACTTAAGGGTGACAAGAGCAGTCAAGTGGAAATACATGAATAGAGAGAGTGAAGAGAGAAAAGCAAGCATTATTCAGAAGGGGCAGGGGGTAGGCAGGGATTATGGAGACACGGGGGGGGGGGGGTGGAGGGAGAGGGAGATGGGAAAAGTTTCTGGAGGCAGCCGCCTCCGGAATTTTACCCATTTCCTTGGATGTTCAAACCATGGGGCTGAATGGTCTTTATGCGCCATGTCCACAATTTCTCCCTACTCAGACGGACAGTCTCTCTGCGGAGTTACCTACGTGTAACTAGTAGTACTAGTACCTACTATTTTATAAACAAAATACTGAATAATTAATCCTTTAATATTATTAATAATAATAATTAATAGATCTAAAAAGGCAAAAGGCAGTTGACTTGATATTTTACCAGCAACGGGAAAAATTCTGAAACGCTATTTTACCGTAAGGCAATGTCGGGCTGCCATCTGACATGTCTGAAAAATCCTTAGGAGCCACAGATGCGCAATGTAATGTTGCATGTAAAGGAAGGGCATTAAATGCGGGCCACCACGTGTTAAAGATTTTAGTAAATGTATATAATTAATACCCTGTATTATATCATTTGGGCTATAGTCATCAATTAGGGGAACTAGGTTGGCTCACCGCTCAGTAGTTTCTTTCACTGACTTCTGTGGACCCCGGTTCGAATCCCACCTCGGACCCGAGCCTTGCATGTGGATTTAGTTTTTCAGTCCATACCTGATTGAGTGGGTTTTCCCCATTGGGGTTTTCCTCCCACCTACCTCTAAAACTGAAAATATTTTCTTGTTTCCTATTCATCTTGTTATTTTTGATTTGGTGCTATAAATTGTCCTGTACATAGGATGTGCAAAATAAAATCAGTTTAAAATTGTGACCCGCTCTGTGAAAATGAGTCAGATGTTGACAATTTAAAGAATTGGATTATATACATGGCTGGAAAGATCATACCAACAGCAGTAATTTGGTCCCTGGGGTGTATCGCGTTGCTGAGTTACTCCCGTTTGAAATTAGCCAATATATCATTTTTTGTTGAAAACGAATTACAAGTAAATTGATGTTTAAAATTACCATTTCGCTCTACATAATATAAGCAAAAGGATACAAATCAGACTAAAGTATGATCACAAATTGTTGTTTTGATAGCTTTATTGACTAAAAATTAGTGTTCTGAAAGTTTACCATGCAAATATAGATCTTAAAGGCCCTGTACACTATTGGTAAGATCGAAAAACAAAATGTTCACAGATTCACACATAACTTACATGATTTAAAGAAAGTAATGGTAGAAAGGGTTCCTTCAAATATTTCTGCCTAAAATGCTATCGTTTCTGAGAAACGAGTAAAACAATAGTAATTATCGCGCGCGACAATTTGATAAAACAGAAAACACATAAGATCTCTTTTCACTATTTTCTCGTGACCTCGATGACCAATTGAGCTCAAACTTTCACAGGTTGGTTTGTTCATGCATACGTGTAATCACACAAAATGTGGACACTGATTTTGAGCTGTTACCAAAAGTGTACAATACCTTTAAATAAATAAAAAATAAAAAACAAATAAAATAATAATTTTTTTTTTTTTTGATACTTTTTTCATTGAAATGTCCATTAAACAATAATACATTGGGCGACATCTGACTCATTTTCACAGAGCGGGTCACAATTATGCGTCAAAAGGGGGTACTATATCATTTACGATTGAATGATCATTTTGCATCATTTACCCTTAGGCCCCCAAAAACCAAACAAACATGTTTATTTAGCATCCCCGCCCGCTTCCTTTTTAGAGGCCGCCTCCTTTTTCTTTTTTTAAGGACCAGTTTTTACGATCTCTGGCGAAAAAAAAACACAGAAAAAAAGATGGCAACCATCTTGAAAAATATCCTGGCCGGTTGTCTTGAAAAATGCGCCAAGCGGCCATTAAAAATTTTTTAAAAGTCTGCCTCCTTTTTTACCAAAAGGCATGACGCTGCGCATGTTTTTAAGAATTATTTTGCTTTACTGGTAAAATATCCACTGCCTAATTAAAAATGGCCGCTCTTGTCTAACTCTGAGGTGCTCTAAAATAAATGAGTTTTTGTATATTTTTCCAATAAAGGCTATTTTAGATGTTGATGGAGCCCACAGGGAAATGGTATTTTTGCAAGTCCACGTCCACAACCTCGCACCAAAACAGGGCTTAAATAAAAAATATTTGACTTTAAAATTAAGCAAGATCACTTGAATTCTTTTATTGCAGCTTGTTGGTTTGAAGGCGGAGTTATTCCGCAAGCAAGAGGCACTCCGAAGAGAACGTCTTCAACAGAACTCCACTACAGTCAAGGCTAAACCTGCTCCTAAGGTATGTTGAATTTGACACTGGACCACCTCAGGCCGGTGGTTTTAGTGTCAGGCCAGTAAACGTATGACCGGACAAGTCCAGTGGTCTTGTGTTTTTCAATGCGCCGTATTTTTGACCGCGTGAGGGCGCTCTCAAAAATATTTTTATAACTTCCAGGGGGGATAACTTAAGCGATTACCGTCTGCTCAGCTAGCTGTGTACAGTTTTAACATCGGCGTTCTGTCACTTCTGTGCGCGATAGTTTCTCAGTTGCTTCTAGAATCTAAGGTGGATTAATAACCGCTCCTTTAAAGAAATAAAGAGCCCTGCATCTAATCTTACAATATCAGAACTGGCAATTAAGCGTGGCTCATCCTTTCCTCTTTATAGAAACAACTGTTCTCCGCAAACAAAAACTGCTTCAACTACTTCCTCCAGACCGTTAAGGACTGAAACACATTACCAGACATCATATCCATCACGGACAATAAGACCTTTAAAGGAGCCGTTATTAATCCACCTTAGATTTTAGAAGCAGCTAGGAACTATTTGCGCACAGAAGTGACAGAACGCCGGTGTTAAAACTGTACACAGCTAGCTGAGCAGACGGTAATCGCTTAAGTTATACCCCCGGAAGTGTTACAAATAATTTTTGAGAGCGCCCTCACGTGGTCAAAAATACGGCGCATTGAGTAACAATACATGTACCTCACCGTGTGGTCTAGTAGGCCTATCTAAAACAGAAACGAATTTGTTCAAATGTTGACTTTGAGTCTGATATTAAAATACCTTTCAGTTCTATTGACGTGTAATGAAGTATTGTGTAATAAAGTATTGTGTAATGAAGTATTGTGTAATGAAGTATTGTGTAATGTAGTATTGTGTAATGTAGTATTGTGTAATAAAGTATTGTGTAATGAAATAAGTGTAATGAAGTATTGTGTAATGAAGTATTGTGTAATGAAGTATTGTGTAATGAAGTATTGTGTAATGAAGTATTGTGTAATGAAGTATTGTGTAATAACCCACCACTTATTATCTTTGAGAGGTCAAGGCCTGTTTCATTTTCCCAAGTGCACCATTACAAAATCTTAATGTTTATGGGAAACTTTTGAAGGGGCACCAAGGCCAAGACCAGGGGCGACTGCTCGTGTGTCTAAAACACAGAGTGTTCTGCCATTTATATAATTGTTTTTACAGAAACCAAGTTTCTGGAACAAGAAGAATGCTGGAGTCCAGTCCCGAGCTGAGAGGGATAAAGTACTCACAGCAGAGGAAGAAAATGCATTGGATAAATCAAGGTAACTAAATAATAATAGTAATAGATAATAGTGGCTTCTTATAAAGTGCTCATATCCGTCAATCAGTGACGCTCAAGGCGCTTCAACATTCAGTATTTTCCTGCAAGGTATTGTGCAGCTCATTTTGAAGTATTAGACCTGTTCCTTTACATAGCACCATGTACATGATGGTTTACAAGGTGCTATGTCGCATCATGTTGCCAATCAAACCAGGAACACCGGGGCGAACCCCTTCTCTTTTCGATAAGTGCACTGGGTTCTTTTACGTGCATTACACAACACACGGGACCTGCGGCTTTACGTCCCATCCGAAGGACGCAGCAATAATGGTTAAAGTGTCTCGACACAAGTGTCATGACCGGGAAATAAGATGCTTGTTTCCCTCCATCTTTTGATGATGAATAAAGCACACTCATAAAAACATGTAGAATAAACTGAACATTTTAAATTAAAATCACTATTACAAGATTATCGCTTTTCTAGATTCCACCATTTTTTTAAATTTGTTTTTCTCAATATTTCTGAGGTGATACATCATTTCTCTTTTTGTTGACACTTTCTTTCATACATTATATGTATGTAAGGTGTATTTGATAGTTTTATTCTGTACAATCAATCAATGATTCGGTGAAACAGATCAAAGAAACCAGGCTGTGGATTATTGAAGGGAAACACTCAAATGATCTTGATGTTGTATTTTGGATGTTTTTTTGTTTATAAAACAAACCGACTCCGAAACATAGTATTTCAAGATCATATATATTCTAGTTGACAATAGTATACACGGACTGGCAATGAGGTCACTAGAGCATGTCTATTCCCCGAGGGACTGTGAGTGATCAGAAGGGACAGGCCCGAGAGGGGATAGACGTGCTCTAGTGACCTCATTGCCGGTCCATATGTGTTTTATAGCTCACAACTCGGTCCAAAATATGAAATAAGAAAAAGAAACTTTTCCTGAGGGCGCTGTAACCAGTCAAAATTTGTAAGTCTATTGCCAGCTTCGGGAACTGTTTCCCGCAAATTACGCGCGCGAGATGTCTTGACGCGCGTCTAGTTCACGGTGGCGCTAATCTCATGCACTAGCCTATATTAGTTAACCCCACGTGACCGTGTTTCTGCCAATCAGAATACAGAACTAGCAAGAGGTGTGTTAGTATTATATAACTCACACATAGATCCTTGTCGTTGGATTGGTGGAACACACATCATGTGTCATCCATTGTTTTGCAATTTATTTACTGCCTCGTCACTGGAAATTAAATTTAGGACGTGAATATTGCTCTTTGAGGCTTAACGCTCAGCGTCACTTCCCAAAACAATTAATCCTGTCCGTTCTTCCAAACGAAGCAAGGTTGTGTCACGGCGGACAAGGTTGGTGTCTACATCATACATGGAATCACATTTTTTAGAAGGAGGTTTTAGAGTTTTTTTAGAGTGTGTTTTTTTGTGAAACATTTTCAAATGACAAAGATCTAGATGTGTTTGTTAAATATAAAACAATAATTAAATGCTGGTCATTCGTGCATTGTCGCAGAACTGACTCACTCTGTTTTCACTCAGCTCCATTTCACTCAGCTTTGCCTCAAGAAATAGAATAGTCCAGAAGTCACCTTGTGATTATATTCGTTAACAATGCACTTACATGCATTCAATGTTTGTATATATTATTGTTTTGTTTCAAGACGTGATTTTTGCTGTTATGTTTCAGGAAAGCCTTGGAGGCCAAGACAAAGTTGTATGAGGAGATGTCAAAGGGATCCATTCTGACAGCAGGTAAATAAGGGAGGTGTGCATTTACGTTTATCTTCCTAAAGAATAAACAAAAAACTTGTGACTTCCCTTTAAAGATGGATATGAACGAGATAATAAAATACGCTGCATGTTTAAATTCATGTTTGCTGGAGTGTAATAAAGACGTTAGTTTCACTTACACAAAGTTTCAAAATTTCAGGCCTTTTTTTAAAAAGACAATAATTTGACGTGAATCTGTTGCATTGAAGCGGCCGTTTCGCAAAATGAGCGTGTTGTCATCACTTCATTTACATATCATGAATAAAACATTTCACCGGTTTTGATGACGTACAGCCGTGGATCGAGACTGGACCCTGCGCCCGTCCGTATAACTAACGCATATATGCCGTGAGGTGTATACGACGTACACAACGCATACGGGTCGTGGACTGAGACTCGAGAGACAAATAAAATAGTTGGCATTTTTCCTCAATAGAAGTATCTTTGGCGATAAAAAGACATGCAGTCTAGCATCACTATTTTATAAAAAACAGCATGAGTTCATGTCCATCTTTAACCGTTTAAGCATTTCTACTGATTCCAATCGGAACAATGAGCCCATCTGTTAAAGGAGCAGATGTCAACGCACTTTCAAGCATTAAAAAATAGAACATGGTAACCCAGTCTTTGCATAGTTGTGGGTTGAACCATAGAGCAAGTGTGGTTGAACAAAGACAAATTTACTAGAGCGGAACTTGAACCTGCGACCTCCAGATTAATGTGCCAGAGTTCACAGTCACAAATCAACAAACCACAGTGGGGTGGCGTACAAAGCAAAGTGTATAATAAATTGTAAAGGATTGAAAATAATGTATTTTATTTGTAGAGTTCAGATAAGAAACATTCCACCAAAAGAAAATGTCATTCATTCTCCCTGGATAGTGTCTGGGGCTACAATTGTTATAAAGAAAAGGGAGGTTTTCCTTTTTTTTTTTTTACTGTGGGACTTAGTTTAACCGTTAAGGAAACTTAAAAACGGTGAAATCCGTTTGTTTTTGGTTAACCGGTAAAACGTCCCAACCCTAGTTAATAACTTTTTTGTTGGGGATCTTTTTCAGACACTAGGTGGCAGCAGACTTACATGGTAAATCCGAAATTCTGGACACTTTCATAATCAGAAAAATTATCGGTAAACTACCAAAAATAAGTCACTGTCTTTGGCTGCACTGGCCACTTGTTTCTCTGAGCCTTCCATTGTCTGAGACAATGGAGATAGTGAAATGAAGTAAACGTTTCTATTTTGTCACACTTTCACTGGACAACAACTTGCATCAAATTCTCACCTTTGACCTGTGGCTCAACTTGTTAAAGCAAAAGCTGGTGAGGTTCTTGGATGCAGATTTTTTTTATGGCTAGAGCTAAATAAGCAAGGCAGTGGGTGGCATGATTGGCTGGTGCGTAAAGCGCTTGCCTCTCACCACTGTGGTCCTGTTTCGATTCCCAGCTGAGGCCATGCGATAAGAGTGATGCATTGGTTCTCTCCTGTCCACGAGTGTTTTTTCCCCTGCATCTTTAAGTTTTTTTTTAAATTGCTACTTAAATCATCTTGGTATATCCCGCCTTACAGATGATGACGTTGCAGATCACTTCCTGGTAGACTTTGAGAAAAAAGCCATCAGTGACATGAAGGAGAAGAGAAGAATCCAAGAGGAGGAAAAGGAGACAGTGGGAGCGGGGGCGGAGTATGACATGGGGGCCACGGATGTACCTGGCCCTGTCGACCCTCAAGACCAATGGTGAGGGGGGAGGGGGGGGCACTAGGATAGGTATCGATCATTTCAAAATATGTTTGTAGGGAAAGGTTGCCAGCCAAAAACACCATGTCATTTGTACTGTTTGTGACTGGTATCCTGCTTATTTTTTTGCTTCGTAGAAAATTCCTATTGCGCTCTTGAAGTTGGCCCCTGGCCTCTTCACCAGGCAAGTTCAGAAGGTAGCTCTGAGCTGTACAGTGTGGAAGGTTGTGGGTTCACTTCCCACCAAAGTCGCCTCTGGATTTATTTTTCCCTGGGACTTCAAAAACATTTATTTACAGTATTACGTTGATACAAGCGAAACGCCAAGATATCTTCACCATGGTTAAAGCACAAGGGCCACATTGGTAATTGTCAAAGACCAGTATCCACATTTTATGTGACCCAACCTGAAACAACAAGCCTGTGAAAGTGTAAGCTCAATCGGTTTTCGGTGTCACAAGAAAATAGTGGAAAACCCACTTATTTTCCCTGTTTCCAAACATCAGGTTTTGGACTCAAGAGATCAGAACCATAGCACTTCAAGCAAAAATATTTCAGAAGAAGTTTTCCACCATGACCATCGTTAGACCATGTACATGTAAGTTATGTGCAAGTATTTTATATTTTGAAATTGAGGAATGTTGTGCACACCCTGTAAGGAATGGTGTACATTTACAGTTTTTGGACTCAAGAGATCAGAACCATAGCACTTCAAGCAAAAATATTTCAAAAGAAGTTTTCCATCATGACCATCCTTGAAGACACTGGACACCTTTGGTAATTGTCAAAGACCAGTCTTCTCACTTGGTGTATCTCAACATAATATGCACAAAATAACAAACCTGTGAAAATTTGAACTCAATTGGTCGTCGAAGTTGCGAGATAATAATGGAAGAAAAAACACCCTTGTCACACGAAGTTGTGTGCTTTCAGATGCTTGATTTCGAGACCTCACGCGTGAGGTCTTAAAATCAATTCAAATATTTTACTTCTTTCTCAAAAACTACGTTACTTCAGAGGGAGCCGTTTCTCACAATGTTTTATACTATCAACAGCTCTCCATTGCTCGTTACCAAGTTAGTTTTTACACTAACAATTATTTTGAGTAATTACCAATAGTGTCCAGTGCCTTAAAGTTATACCATGTACATGTAAGTTATGTGAAAGTATTTTATATTTTCAAGTTGACCAATGTTGTGCACACCTTTTATGGAATGGTGTACATTTAAAGTCTATACTTCTCTTGTTCTCTTCTTCTTAGGGTGGACTATGTGGACACTTTAGGACGATCCAGACGATGTATGAAGAAAGATCTTCCTGAGCTCATCAACATGGATAAACGACTTAATCCTCAGGCATTTAAGTAAGTCCAGATTAACAGTGAATGAGTGTTCACGGCGGTCTTGGTCTCAGTATGTAACAGACAGTTGATGTCAGTGAATGTATGCGAGTCCAAATCCATGCAGTTATCACAAACTGCATGTTTACCACAAACTGCATGTTTACCACAAACTGCATGTTTACCACAAACTGCATGTTTACCACAAACTGCATGTTTACTAGTTGAACCACGTGTTAAACAAAATTGTGAAGGCACAAAATTGATGCAACATTTTGGGTTCAAAGGTCGACAAACTAGAGATTACACATTCCACAGATTATCAATTGTAGAGAGGAGACACTATGTCTTGAGTGAGGTCGCTCATACAGATTGAGTGAGTTCAATCAACTATAGATAGGTTGCAGTATGACGTAAATCCGCCATCTTTACGGGCAGTTTGGAACAAACAGTCACGCGTTTCGTGTGAGAACGGCGTGCAGCACGTGCACATTTTACAAAACTCACTACAGGATTGGTTAGTGAACAATGCGGCTGCGTTAATAAATTGAGCGCTTGACACATCTGCAAGCCAAAATGCACTTTGCCCATAAAGATGGCGTCTACTGGGAACTATCTATTATACATTTCTGAGAATGAAACCAAGAGACCCTTAAAAGTAACTAGCACTGTGACCCGTAGGCCTGAGGATACCTGTGTGAGAAATATGGTGAAGAAATGTTCAGTTTTAGATGCGGGGGGAAAACCCCAAATGATAACACAATGTGAGTGTGTCTCTTTGCTGTCTAGATTGTTCTTGTCCGAACTTGTCTTGTGTTTATTCTACTGCCAGGGAGTAATAATAATAATAGTACAGCAATTGTAAGACGCACTTTCCTGTAAACCATTCAAAGGCGCCGGTCTAGAAGAAGCTTAACTTAAGTTAAAGTATTAACAAATTGTTGGGAAAGCAAGCGTGAACAAGTGTGTTTTTAGTTTCTGCTGGAAGAGGGTGATGCTGTGCATTTGTCTGAGGTCTTCAGGAAGTCAATCTCATAATCTAGGGGTTAGTCTTAGTTCTGAAAAGAACTGTCCTGCTTGTTAAGTAGTCGCTTGGGGTAGGTTGGACAATCGGTCTGCGTTGTTACTTATAGCTTAGTGGATCAAGGGAACTTGTGGGTGGCATGGTTGGCTTGTGCGTAAAGTGCTTGCCTCTCGCCACTGTGATCCTGGTTCAATTCACGGCTGAGGCCATGTGAACAGAGAGGTGCGTTAGTTCTTTCTTGTCCACAAGGGGTTTTTCTCCGGCACTTTTTAGGGTTTCTAATTGCTACCAAAATCATCTTGGTATATCCCGCCATTAATAATAATAGTGGCTTCTTATACAGCAAGGTATATATGTGGAGCTACTTTTTGAAGTTTGAGACCTATTCCTTTACATAGCACAATGTAATGGTTTACAAGGTGCTGTGGCGCAATATGCTGCCAATCAAACCAGGAACACCGGGGCGAACCCCTTCTCTTTTCGATAAGTGCATTCTTTTTTACGTGCATTACACAACACACGAGACCAACGGCTTTACGTCCCATCCGAAGGACGAAACAATAATGGTCAAGTTTCTTGCTTAAGGACACAAGTGTCATGACTGGGACTCGAACCCACACTCTGCTGAACAGAAACTTCAGAGCTTGAGTCCGGTGCTCTTATCCGCTTGGCCATGACACGCCACGATGATGACGTTGCAGACCACTTGATGGTAGACTTTGAGAAAAGAAGTAGTGTAGTTGATCAAGGGGTGTTCTCATGACTAACTTGCTGCGGAGTGGCCTCAACATTTCGTCTAGCCTGCTCTAGTCATCGTCAGCACTCACACCACCCTTTAATCTTGACCTGGTTTTGTTTGAATACCTTAGGGAGAAGGAGGACAAAGAGAAAGTTATGAAGCAAGAGTCACTGCCAGATCTTCTCTCTAGTGACATGCATCGGGAGATGATGAGGAAGAAATGGGAGGCCGAAGAGGAAGAAATGAGGAGCCGTGGTCCTGGCCCCCTTCATTACCAGAATCTCAAGTTTGATGGTAAGGAGTATGGTTAGGGGTCGTTCAGAATAATCAATGATTCAAAATTTCATTTTATTTTCGAAATTTTTGGTGGGATGGTGGGTGGGTCAAAAGAAATAACTGAAAATCTAAATTCAGTGAACAATTAAAATATATGGTTTGGGGTTGAACAAAGAAAAATTGACTAGAGCGAGATTTGAACAATGACCTCCGGATTAACGTTCCGGCGCTCTACCAACTGAGCTATGTTTGCGGTCTCCCTATTTGTCAATATCTTTGTTCGGGGGTGCCAGTCAGAAGCCATGCACCCGTCAACTGCTGTGTAGCCAGGGATCACACCCACGTTTACCAACCTGGGAAGCAGCAGCCACGGGATCACCTTGAGGGTTGACGGGTGCATGGCTTCTGACTGGCACCCCTGAACAAAGATATTGACAAAATAGGGAGACCGCCAACATAGGGCTAGATAGCTCAGTTGGTAGAGCGCTGGTACGTTAATCCGGAGGTAGTTGGTTCAAATCCCGCTCTAGTCAATTTTTCTTTGTTCAACCCCAAACCATTTGAAATTTACCCAGTCAGTTTCCCTTGTGGTTCATTACTTGACATTTAAAATTTAAAAGTCGCATCCCCTCAACGTGATCCAATGGCTGCTTGTCAGGTTGTATCGTAAACTCGGGTCGTGGCTGAGTGGTTAAGAGCACCGGACTCGAGCTCTGGTGTTTCTGATCAGCAAAGTGTGGGTTCGAGTCCCGGTCGTGGCACTTGTGTCCTTGAGCAAGATACATTACTATAATTGCTTTGTCTTCGGATGGGGAAAAAAAATAGGTGAGGTGTACTAGGAAAACAAAGTCCCATTTTGTGAAAATGTTTGTTGTCCTTACTTGGTTGAAAGTTATGGTTTCAATTGTGACGAAGATATTCAAAAAAATGAAAATGACAACATTTCTTTGTGTTTCGTTTTCCATCTTAATGCTATTTTTGTTTTTGCTGTTCAGAGGTGAGAGAGATGGGCGTTGGTTACTTTGATTTCTCCAAGGATGAGGGAGAGAGACAGAATCAGATGGAGATGCTGTGTCATCTTAGAGATGAGGTAAGAAGATGGAGTGTTTGTTGTGTTGTTATATATAACTGCTCATTACAGACGAACAAGTTTTATATTGACCTGTAAGAAAATTTTCTATAAATGAAAAAACAAATCGGGATACAATACTTTTATTTACTCAATCAAAAGTTAGTTTGGAGATTTGCATGGTGTAAGTGGGGTATGCTCCTGTGGGAAAGCAGTTAGGGGATGCTGGTTTCCCTGCAACCTCAGGGGTTTGTACACACACCTTGTAGTTTAGCACCTGGGTAGGCATCACAACCCACAACCCACAATCCAAAACCCACAACCCACAACCATCAACCCACGGCCCACAGTCCACAGCCCACTACCCACAATTCATAACCCACAGCCCACAACCCATAACCATCAACCCACAGCCCACAGTCCACAGCCCACTACCCACAATCCATAATCCACAGCCCACAACCCACAACCCACAGCCCACAGCCCACAGCCCACAGCCCACAGCCCACAGCCCACTACCCACTACCCACAATCCATAACCCACAGCCCACAACCCACAACCCACAGTCCACAGCCCACTTCCCACAATCTATAACCCACAGCCCACAACCACAACCCACATTCCACAGCCCACTACCCCCAGCCCACTAACCTGAGCCCACTACCCACTACCCACAATCCAAAACCCACAGCCCACAACCCACAGCCCACATCCCACATCCCACATCCCACATCCCACATCCCACTACCCACAACCAATCACCCACAACCCACTACCCTCAACCCACAGCCCACAGCCCACAGCCCACAGCCCACTACCCACAGCCCACTAACCACAGCCCACTAACCACCGCCCACTACCCACAAGCCAACCCACAGCCCATAACCCACAGCCTACATCCCACAACCCACTACCCACAATCCATAACCCACAACCCACAGCCCGCATCCCACATCCCACAACCCACTACCCACAATCCATAACCCACAGCCCACAACCCACAACCCACTTCCCACAACCCATAACCACAGCCCACTACCCACAATCCACAACCCACAACCCACAGCCCACATCCCACATCCGACAGCCCACTACCCAAACCCATCACCCACAACCCACAACCCACAACCCACAACACAACCCACAACCCACAGCCAACAGCCCACTACCCACAGCCCACTAACCTGAGCCCACTACCCACTACCCATAATCCACAACCCACAGCCCACAACCAACAGCCCACTACCCACAACCCACTACCCACAACCCATCACCCACAACCCACAACCCACAACCCACAACCCACAGCCAACAGCCCACTACCCACAGCCCACTAACCTGAGCCCACTACACACTACCCACAATCCATAACCCACAGCCCACAACCCACAACCCACAGTCCACAGCCCACTTCCCACAATCTATAACCCACAGCCCACAACCACAACCCACATTCCACAGCCCACTACCCACAACCCATCACCCACAACCCACAACCCACAACCCACAACCACAACCCACAGCCAACAGCCCACTACCCACAGCCCACTAACCTGAGCCCACTACCCACTACCCACAATCCAAAACCCACAGCCCCCAACCCACAGCCCACATCCCACATCCCACATCCCACTACCACAACCCATCACCCACAACCCACTACCCTTAACCCACAGCCCACAGCCCACAGCCCACAGCCCACAGCCGACTACCCACAGCCCACTAACCACAGCCCACTACCCACAATCCATAATCCACAGCCCACAACCCACAACCCACAGCCCACAGCCCACAGCCCACAGCCCACAGCCCACTTCCCACTACCCACAATCCATAACCCACAGCCCACAACCCACAACCCACAGTCCACAGCCCACTTCCCACAATCTATAACCCACAGCCCACAACCACAACCCACATTCCACAGCCACTACCCACAACCCATCACCCACAACCCACAACCCACAACCCACAACCCACAACCCACAGCCAACAGCCCACTACCCACAGCCCACTAACCTGAGCCCACTACCCACTACCCACAATCCAAAACCCACAGCCCACAACCCACAGCCCACATCCCACATCCCACATCCCACTACCCACAACCCATCACCCACAACACACTACCCTCAATCCACAACCCACAGCCCACAGCCCACAGCCCACAGCCCACTACCCACAGCCCACTAACCACAGCCCACTAACCACCGCCCACTACCCACAATCCAAACAACCCACAGCCCATAACCCACAGCCTACATCCCACAACCCACTACCCACAATCCATAACCCACAACCCACAGCCCACATCCCACATCCCACTACCCACAATCCACAGCCCACAACCCACAACCCACAACCCACAGCCCACATCCCACATCCCACAGCCCACTACCCACAACCCATCACCCACAACCCACAACCCACAATCCACAACACAACCCACAACCCACAGCCAACAGCCCACTACCCACAGCCCACTAACCTGAGCCCACTACCCAATACCATAATCCACAACCCACAACCCACAACCCACAGCCCACATCCCACATCCACAGCCCACTACCCACAACCCATCACCCACAACCCACAACCCACAATCCACAACACAACCCACAACCCACAGCCAACAGCCCACTACCCACAGCCCACTAACCTGAGCCCACTACCCACTACCCATAATCCACAACCCACAGCCCACAACCCACAGCCCACTACCCACAACCCACTACCCACAACCCATCACCCACAACCCACAACCCACAACCCACAACCCACAACCCACAGCCAACAGCCCACTACCCACAGCCCACTAACCTGAGCCCACTACCCACTACCACAATCCATAACCCACAGCCCACAACCCACAACCCACAGTCCACAGCCCACTTCCCACAATCTATAACCCACAGCCCACAACCACAACCCACATTCCACAGCCCACTACCCACAACCCATCACCCACAACCCACAACCCACAACCCACAACCCACAACCCACAACCCACAACCACAGCCAACAGCCCACTACCCACAGCCCACTAACCTGAGCCCACTACCCACTACCCACAATCCAAAACCCACAGCCCACAACCCACAGCCCACATCCCACATCCCACAACCCACAACCCACTTCCCACAACCCATAACCACAGCCCACTACCCACAATCCACAACCCACAACCCACAGCCCACATCCCACATCCGACAGCCCACTACCCACAACCCATCACCCACAACCCACAACCCACAACCCACAACCCACAACCCACAACACAACCCACAACCCACAGCCAACAGCCCACTACCCACAGCCCACTAACCTGAGCCCACTACCCACTACCCATAATCCACAACCCACAGCCCACAACCCACAGCCCACTACCCACAACCCACTACCCACAACCCATCACCCACAACCCACAACCCACAACCCACAACCCACAGCCAACAGCCCACTACCCACAGCCCACTAACCTGAGCCCACTACCCACTACCCATAATCCACAACCCACAGCCCACAACCCACAGCCCACTACCCACAACCCACTACCACAAACCCATCACCCACAACCCACAACCCACAACCCACAACCCACAGCCAACAGCCCACTACCCACAGCCCACTAACCTGAGCCCACTACACACTACCCACAATCCATAACCCACAGCCCACAACCCACAACCCACAGTCCACAGCCCACTTCCCACAATCTATAACCCACAGCCCACAACCACAACCCACATTCCACAGCCCACTACCCACAACCCATCACCCACAACCCACAACCCACAACCCACAACCCACAGCCAACAGCCCACTACCCACAGCCCACTAACCTGAGCCCACTACCCACTACCCACAATCCAAAACCCACAGCCCACAACCCACAGCCCACATCCCACATCCCACATCCCACTACCCACAACCCATCACCCACAACCCACTACCCTTAACCCACAGCCCACAGCCCACAGCCCACAGCCCACAGCCCACTACCCACAGCCCACTAACCACAGCCCACTACCCACAATCCATAATCCACAGCCCACAACCCACAACCCACAGCCCACAGCCCACAGCCCACAGCCCACAGCCCACTTCCCACTACCCACAATCCATAACCCACAGCCCACAACCCACAACCCACATTCCACAGCCCACTTCCCACAATCTATAACCCACAGCCCACAACCACAACCCACATTCCACAGCCCACTACCCACAACCCATCACCCACAACCCACAACCCACAACCCACAACCCACAACCCACAGCCAACAGCCCACTACCCACAGCCCACTAACCTGAGCCCACTACCCACTACCCACAATCCAAAACCCACAGCCCACAACCCACAGCCCACATCCCACATCCCACATCCCACTACCACAACCCATCACCCAAACCCACTACCCTCAACCCACAACCCACAGCCCACAGCCCACAGCCCACTACCCACAGCCCACTAACCACAGCCCACTAACCACCGCCCACTACCCACAATCCACAACCCACAGCCCATAACCCACAGCCTACATCCCACAACCCACTACCCACAATCCATAACCCACAACCCACAGCCCACATCCCACATCCCACTACCCACAATCCACAGCCCACAACCCACATCCCACATCCCACAGCCCACTACCCACAACCCATCACCCACAACCCACAACCCACAATCCACAACACAACCCACAACCCACAGCCAACAGCCCACTACCCACAGCCCACTAACCTGAGCCCACTACCCAATACCCATAATCCACAACCCACAACCCACAACCCACAACCTACAGCCCACATCCCACATCCCAAAGCCCACTACCCACAACCCATCACCCACAACCCACAACCCACAATCCACAACACAACCCACAACCCACAGGCAACAGCCCACTACCCACAGCCCACTAACCTGAGCCCACTACCCACTACCCATAATCCACAACCCACAGCCCACAACCCACAGCCCACTACCCACAACCCACTACCCACAACCCATCACCCACAACCCACAACCCACAGTCCACAGCCCACTTCCCACAATCTATAACCCACAGCCCACAACCACAACCCACATTCCACAGCTCACTACCCACAACCCATCACCCACAACCCACAACCCACAACCCACAACCCACAGCCAACAGCCCACTACCCACAGCCCACTAACCTGAGCCCACTACCCACTACCCACAATCCAAAACCCACAGCCCACAACCCACAGCCACATCCCACATCCCACTACCCACAACCATCACCCACAACCCACTACCCTTAACCCACAGCCCACAGCCATAGCCCACAGCCCACAGCCCACTACCCACAGCCCACTAACCACAGCCCACTACCCACAATCCACAACCCACAGCCCACAACCCACAGCCTACATCCCACATCCCACAACCCACTACCACAATCCATAACCCACAACCCACAACCCACAGCCCACATCCCACAGATCACTACCCACAATCCATAACCCACAGCCCACAACCCACAACCCACTTCCCACAACCCATAACCACAGCCCACTACCAACAATCCATAACCCACAACCCACCCACATCCACATCCCACAGCCCACTACCCACAACCCATCACCCACAACCCACAACCCACAACCCACAACCCACAACACAACCCACTACCCACAGCCAACAACCCACTACCCACAGCCCACTAACCTGAGCCCACTACCCACTACCCACAATCCACAACCCACAGCCCACAACCCACAGCCCACTTCCCACAACCCACTACCACAACCATCACCCACAACCCACAACCACAACCCACAACCCACAACCCACAACCCACAGCCACTAGCCCACTACCCACAGCCCACTAACCTGAGCCCACTACCCACTACCTACAATCCACAACCCACAGCCCACATCCCACATCGCACTACCAACAACCATCACCCACAACCCACTACCCTTAACCCACAGCCCACAGCCCACAGCCCACAGCCCACAGCCCACAGCCCACAGCCCACAGCCCACAGCCCACTACCCACAGCCACTAACCACAGCCCACTACCCACAATCCACAACCCACAGCCCACAGCCAACAGCCCACTACCCACAGCCCACTAACCTGAGCCCACTACAAACCCACAGCCACAACCCACAGCCCACCAACCACTACCCAAAACCCACACCACACCCACTACCTACCCACACACACCATACCACAGCCCACAGCCAACAGCCCAACACAGCCCATACCACAATCACACCACAGCCCACAACCACCCACATACCACACTACCACAATCCATAACCCACAACCCACAACCCACAGCCCACAGTCCACAGCCACTACCCACAATCCATAACCCACAGCCCACAACCCCCAACCATCCACATCCACAGCCCACTACCCACAACCATCTACCTACAACCACAACCCACAAGCCCACCAACCACAACCACACCAACAGCCCACTACCCACAGCCCACTAACCGAGCCCACTACCCACTACCACAATCCAAAACCCACAGCCCACAACCCACAGCCCCACATCCCACATCCCACTACCCACAACCCATCACCACAACCACACACTACCCTTAACCCACAGCCCACAGCCCACAGCCCACAGCACAGCCCACTACCCACAGCCCACTAACCACAGCCCACTACCCACAATCCACAACCCACAGCCCACAACCCACAGCCTACACCCACATCCCACAACCCACTACCCACAATCCATAACCCACAACCCACACCACACACACCCACACCCACATCCAACACAGCCACACCCACAACCCATAACCAGCCCACAGCCCACAACCCACAACCCACTCCCACAACCCATAACCACAGCCCACTCCACAATCCATAACCCACAACCCATCAGCCCACACCCACATCCCACAGCCCACTACCCACAACCCATCACCACAACCCAAACCCACAACCCACAACCCACACACAACCACAACCCACAGCCAACAACCCACTACCCACAGCCCACTAACCTGAGCCCACTACCCACTACCCACAATCCACAACCCACAGCCCACAACCCACAGCCCACTATCCCACACCCACTACCACAACCCATCACCACACACCCACAACCCACAACCCACAACCCACAACCCACAACCCACAGCCAACAGCCCACTACCACAGCCACTAACCTGAGCCCACTACCCACTACCACAATCCACAACCCACAGCCACACCCACATCGCACTACCACAACCCATCACCACAACCACATACCTTAACCCACAGCCCACAGCCCACAGCCCACAGCCCACAGCCCACACCCACCATACCCACAGCCCACTAACCACAGCCCACTACCCACATACCAACCACACCCACAGCCCACACCACAGCCCACTACCCACACCACACCAGCACACCACTACCCACAATCCATACCACACCCACCAACCCACAGCCACCATCCACAATCCACAGCCACATACCCACAACCATACCACAACCCATCAACACCACAACCCACAACCACAACCACCCCACACCACAACAGCCACTACCACAGCCCACTAACCTGACCCACTACCCACTACCCACAATCAAAACCCAGCCCACAACCCACAGCCCACTCACACCCACATCCACTACCACAACCATCACCCACAACCCATACCCAACAGCCACAGCCCACACCCACAGCCACTACCACAGCCACTAACCAGCCACTACCACAATCACAACCACAACCACAGCTACAGCCCACATCCCACAACCCACTCCACAATCCATAACCCACACCACAGCCACATCCACATCCACAGCCCACTACCCACAATCCTAACCACAGCCCACAACCCACACCATAACCCACAGCCCACAGCCCACAACCCACAACCCACTTCCCACAACCCATAACCACAGCCCACATCCCACAATCCATAACCCACAACCCACAGCCCACATCCCACATCCCACAGCCCACTTCCCACAACCCATAACCCACAGCTCACTACCCACAATCCATCACCCACAGTCCACTACCACTACTCACATCCCTTGGCTCGAGGGAAGATGCTTTCACAGTTTTTAAGTTTTCATAAAGTGACGTATTACTTGTGCAACAGTATATAGGGAATTGTGTCACTTTGTGAAACTCACACAATATTGCTCTGTGTGGCCTGATCCATTCGGTCACTTTATGAAAAACTGGAAAAAACATACTAAACCATCATGTGTCACATGCAGTAACACATGCGCAAGGCTACAATCGGTCACATTGTGGAAACAAAATATTCCAGTTTTAACTCGATATTCAAATTTGGGCTGTAACTAAGCATCAAGATGTTTGAAGACTTGCTTATGGCAGAAAAAAAGCTAATAGTGAATACCTTCTAATTATTGGAAAAAATATATACATTTTGAGCATTATGTCACTTCATGAAAACTGTGACAAATTGATGGAGAGGGAACAAATTGTTTTCCAAGAATACAGTTGGAATAGCTTTCTGTACGATTGTTTCTTATTCAGACGATTGATCAGAGAACCAAGAGTGAACAGCTAAAGGCAAAACGCAAAGCGGCTCTCAAGGTCCGGCTGGATAAAGTGAAGCAGCGTAAACGTGCCAAGGGGGAGATGGTTGAGGATGAGGAAGACAAGGATGATGAGGAGGAGGAAGAGGTCAAGATGAAAGAGGAGGCGGAGTCAGCGAGACGGAGACAGAGGGAGGAGGATGAGAGGAGACTAGCGGAGAGGCTGAGCAAGACGGCACCGGCGAGACCATGGGATATTGGAAAAGGTGGGCTACCCTTCTTCATCTTCTTTTTCTTCTTGCCTTTTTCTTGATATGGATGGTTTTGTCAAAGTTTGAGACTAAAAGTGCATTTGTGATGCGATCAAGCTAAATGAATCGTTTGTCGGTAAATGCATTATTGAATAACAGGCCAAATTATGTCGACAGGGGTGTACATTTCTATAAATCTCTTATTTTGACTTCCATAACTTTTGAACCAAAGGTGGTATTAACATGGGGTTTTCATATCCTTAAAGCTGAGATTGTACTTTTTTCAAATAGATAAAAAAACAAAAATTGACAAGGGTCAACAAAAGACTCATTTAGCTTGATCACATCACATTTATGTGGATGAACAGATGAACTTGCCGTTACCATGTAGAGAAGACTTTACTTTGGATTTCAGCCTTGAACTGAGATCATTGAAGGGGCTGAGTCGTCATGATCAAAGCAGGCCTGTGGCTGTACATGGAATTATGAACTCTCATCCAGTTTCTGCACTGCATGCACGCACTCTCAGTAGCTCTGATATGGAGGGAGGGTGCTGGCGTGCAGTTACTGGGTGAGAGTTTATCATTCCACAGCCTCTTTAAAGTCACTGGACACTATTGGTAATTACTCAAAGTAATTGTTAGCATAAAAACTTACTTGGTAACGAGCAATGGAGAGCTGTTGATAGTATAAAACAGTGTGAGAAATGGCTCCCTCTGAAGTAACGTAGTTTTTGAGAAAGAAGTAATTTTGAGGTCTCGAAATCAAGCATCTGAAAGCACACAACTGCGTGTGACAAGGGTGTTTTTTCTTCCAATATTATCTCGCAACTTCGACGACCAATTGAGTTCAAATTTTCACAGGTTTGTTATTTTGTGCATATGTTGAGATACACCAAGTGAGAAGACTGGTTTTTGACAATTACCAATAGTGTCCAGTGTCTTTAACCCTCATCCTCCCAAATCCTTCTATATCCTCTTTGCCAAAATAAAGGATTCAGGACTGAGGGCTGTAAGCCCAAATAACAATTGCATTATAACTGGGTCAAAGCTGTGTATTGAGAGAGTTGTACCATGGAGGGACCAGTCTTCTTGGGTCACGTGGTCGCTGGACACCAGTCGGTCCAAATGTAGCACAACCCAAATGTGCAATTGGTGCTCGATATGGGGCAGAGGGACCCCCCCCCCTCCTATTGTGTCTTCATTGTGTGCTTGGAATCTCAGGAATTCTTTTGAGGATTTTAGGGGGGGGGGGGGAGTTCTATACAAGAGGAAAATAGTGTGTTATAGTATGGGAACATTGGGGGGGGGGGGACCCTTTACCCCATATCGGGCAGGCTATACAAATGTGTAGTCTAGTCTGGCACCCTGCGTGCACACATGTGGGTTTTTGGGGGGACCGAAAATGGCTTTCAATCGCAAGTTGTAGCCACTCTCTTAATACAGAGCTGTGCAGTGGGTCAGCAGTCCAATCTTATCCAAGGCTAAACAATATGGTGCAGAGTGATATAGGAGAGAAAGATATTGAAGGCCGGATTGGGGTCAAGTGGGCCAAGGGAGTATGTGTTAAAAGAAAATGTACATCATTGATTTCTGGGAGAGTAAATTCATTTTCATTGGCTACTTTTTCAATGAACTCATTATCAAGTCAGCCAATAAAATTCTACTAATATAAGGTGGGCAAGTTTATACTTTTATTATATATTTCTGGTAATGAAACCAAGGATGCCTCATAAGTGAACTTAATCACTGTAGATCACAAGCCTGAGGAAACATGTTAACATGGGAGCTTGCTACTGTATGTGAACCAACAACACAAGGGTTTCAGGATAAGTGTTCTGGGTCGTTTTGCTTGTACTACCAATCCTATGGGACCTACGGCTTAGTGTCCAATCCCAAAGGACAAAAGCAATTACTTGCTCAAGGACACGACCGGGACTCGAACCCACACTCTGCTGATCAGAGAAACCAGAGCTTGAGTCTGGCGCTCTTATTTACCGCTCGCCACGACACGACATGTTTGAGTGTTAACAACAGAAAAACACTTCATGTTTTCATGAGGGTTTTTGTGCACGTTCATATCGCGCTTATTTTGATTGCAGCAATCAAAATAAGCAACCTGGTGATTTGTGTGTGTGTGTGTGGGGGGGGGGAGCTTCAATTATTAATATCATTTCTTTAACAGAACAGTTGTCAGCTGAAGATATTGAAGAATTTGAAAAAGTATATATTGTTTGTGTTTGTGCAAAAACGTTCATCTCCTAAATTAGCACTTACAATAGGGGCGAGTTTGAAATTGTCAGAACGTTGTATCTCGCTTAAAGGAACATTACAGAATTGGTTAGAACAAAACTTGTAAAATATACTTTTTGATCATAGATTTACATTAAACTTACACGGTCTGATGAAATACTTAATATGGGTGCACGTTATTCTTAGGGAAAACAAATTATTTGTTTTAAAATCACTGGTTGTTTCACAGCGACAACACGGCCTATAGTTCCACAACTACGACAGGAACGCATGTTCCGTAAATTTTGTAACCCATTCAAATTAAATACTTGCCTCCAGCTCAGACTCAAAAATACGAACAATCCGCTAATTCCAAACTTTGTGCAATTGTTGAAATTTAAACTTAAAGGAACATTACAGAATTGGTAAGAAAAAAAATGGTAAAATATACTTTTGATCACAGATTTACATAAAACTTACACGGTCTAATGATGATGATAGTAGAAAACATCCTTTGAAATATTTCTGTCTGAAATACCATATTTGGTGAGAAATGAATAAACTAATTTTCGGATTGGAATTTATCGCCTCAGTGAGCGTTTTATTCATTTGTTAAATCTATATGATTTCATGCAAATGTGTAATCGGTTTTTCACTATTTTCTCGTGACCCAGATGGCCTATCGATCTCAAACTTCTACATGTTTGTCAGTTTATGTATATGGTGGATTACATAAAGTGCTTACACTGCCAGCAACTGTTTTGTTAGCAAAAACCAATTCTGTAATGGTCCTTTAAAATAGCCTGTATGTACACAAAACAAGTACGCGCCAAGATTCAATGTTTTTGCCTCAGGTAGCTTTAGATTGAAACTTATCATTAAATTTGTTAATGTTACCAATCCTTAACCATGAACAGAAGAGTCAAAATGGGACAAGGTGAAGAAGCAAGCAAGGGAAGAGCGCCCTCATGAGTTTGCCCCTCCACAACAGTACGACTGGACAATGTCAGCGACGAGACAAAATCCGAAGAAAAGCAACTTTGCAACCCCAGGAAGTTACGACGACACGCTCAACACGCCAAAACGGCCGCAGGAGTTTGCTCATCCCACTAGTTATGGAAGTAACTCTGCAAGGTGGAATTCGAGACAGGCTGCGCCTCCAAGAACTTCCCAAGAAGGGAGTTCGTTTGAGTCAATGAAATCAGAGGACCGTGGAAGACGGGATGAGGAATCGAACCAAGAACTGCAAAAAGCTGGAGAGGATTTCCAACACGGAGGGACGCGAGCAAAGGTAGTGAGTGAGGACTCTATAGCACAAGCTTTGTCGTTCTTCCGCAGTAACACCAAGAAGTAGGTTGCCAAGGCGACCTACATCCTCTTGTAAATCCATCCATAATTGACAGGGCATGACAAATTTTGTCCAAAACAACAGAATACATTTTGAGCTTGTGTTTCTTGTTTTACTCAGTATCTTACAATACATGGTCAGTTTTTTTGCAAATTAAAACATATTCAGTGAAAATATGTGGGGGAAAACTTTAATTAGAAAAGGTGGAGAGTTTTCAGAAAGGAAACAAATTGTTGTCTGATCTTACCTTGTGAAGTCTTGGTCCAAGACCTTAGCGATCTATCACATCGATACTGGGCCCAGTTTCAAAGAGCTGCTTCAGCACAAAAAGCAGCTAAGTACAACAAAAGTATACTTACCAGAATAAGGTTACCAGCCAAAATACCATGTCACACTTACCATTTGTGATTGGTCTCCTGCTCATTTCTGCAGAGCACACATTTGTTAAGCAATATTTTTAAGCAATAATGTCAGGCTGGATCGACAAACTATATGAATCATGGACTTGCTAAAGGACTGCTAACTGGACCCATTGGCTAGTCACTGAAAAAGATAAGGGCAAACCCTGACGCAACCAAATGTCTACTGGTTAATGCAAATTGATCAACTATTTATATATAACAAAGTAGGGTGTCATGGCCGAGTGGTTTAGAGCATCGGATTCAAGTTCTGGTGGTCGAGTCATCGGGGTGTGGGTTCGAATCCCGGTCGTGACACTTGTGTCCTTGAGCAAGATGCTCTACTATAATTGCTTCTCTTCACCCAGGGGTATAAATGGGTACCTGCGAGGGTAGAGGTTGATATTGTGTATGAAAAGGCCTTCGGTGCGCCAGGGCAGCTCAGGGCTGTATACTCCCCAGGGAGCTGAGAAAGATTACTGGAATGCTATTGACCCAATGACCAGGGCACTAATGTAAAGCGCATTGATACGATATTGTGAAATGCGCTATACAAGAACTGGTTATTAGTATTATTATTAGTAGCCACTGCATGTTGTTGGACGTCATGTGAAAGCTCTTTTCCTAGTGCATATTCAAAAGTCCTGTCTGTAAAACTGACACAAACTGCGGTTCGGTTGGAGTAGTGTTACCTTTCCTCACCTTCCACCTCAAGGACCCCGTTTGAATCCCACCAGGGGCACTATGTGGATTGGGTTTTCAGTCCCACCGCCTGATGGCGTGGGTTTTGCCCTGGACTAATGCTCCGTATTTTTGACCGAGTGAGGGCGCTCTCAAAAACATTTTTATCACTTCCGGGGGTATAACACAAGCGATTATTGTCTGCTCAGCTAGCTAGCGTTGCAATTCTGTGCGCGATAGTTTCTAGCTTGCGGACAATAAGACCTTTAAAGGAGCCGTTATTAACCCACCTTAGAAGCACTGACTAAACTGTCTCGCGCACAGAAGTGACAGAACGATGACGTTAAAACTGTACACAGCTAGCTGATCAGACGATAATCGCTCATAAGTTATACCCCGGAAGTGATACAAATAATTTAGAGAGCGCCCTCACGCGGTCAAAAATACGGCGCATTGTGTGGCGTTTTCCTCCCACATCTAGAACTGAAACTTCCTTCCTTGTCTTCTCTCCATGGGGTCCTTGGCTAGTGTAGTGATTCAAGTTTGCTTTTCTGAGAGTCCTTGGCTTCACAACCAGAATTTTAAAAATGAAATGAAACTGACTAATGAACGATCTAATATGCACACAACATATTTTATTTCATTTCAAAATCCTGTTTGGACGTTGGTCAAATCCAAACAAACAATAAACAAACAATATACGTTTTAGTTGACTTAAAGACAAATCAATATTTTCTTCTCCTTTTTTTGAAACTAAAAAAAAATAAGCAAAAAAGATTTAAGTTATTTTAATTGTGCTTCATTTGTGCATTTAATTACTGTCTGGATAGTTTGCAGAATAAATGTAAGAGAAATACAGATATGTAATTAAATTAATATAAGTTAATAAAACCACAGGAAACTGGCTTGGTAAATTTTAATAATTTGGTTTCTTTGGAATGAAGCCCAAAATGAATTAAATTAATGTGAACACTAACAAATTCTTGTACAAACGTTTTATTTGTTAAAGTCTTGTTTACTCCTTTAATTCGTTACTATTCACAACTTAAAGGAACATTACAGAATTGGTAAGAAAAAAACTTGAAAATATACTTTTTTATCTCAGATTTACATAAAACTTATACGGTCTAATGATGGTGATAGTAGAAAACACCCCTTGAAATATTTCTGTCTGAAACGCCATATTTGGTGAGAAATGAATAAACTAATTTTCCGATTGGAGTTTATCGCTCAGTGAGCGTTTTATTCATTTGTTGAATCTATATGGTTTCATGCAAATGTGTATCGGTTTTTCACTATTTTCTCGTGACCCAGATGGCCGATCGATCTCAAACTTCTACAGCTTTGTCAGTTTATGTATATGGTGGATTACATAAAGTGCTTACACTGCCAGCAACTGTTTTGTTAGCAAAACCAATTCTGTAATGCTCCTTTAAAGAGATTCTAATGTTATTTGGAAGCCAAACACGACTTATTTTATACCTTCAAAAGCCACAGTAATTTGGTGGGTCTTCAAATTCTATTTTCTAGACTTTGACAGTTTTTCAGATGGAGATAGTTCTCTAGAGGATTGGTACTGGTAAGAAGAAACTATAAATAAATAGTAATTGGTACTGGTATAAACTTGTCATCGGTGAGCGTTCAGATTGAAAACCGTTTACTTTTTCCCCCCGATAATGACAAGTCACATAACTTTGTCTTTAAACACTTTCCCAAGTCCTCAGTTTCCGAGATCTGGACAGGAAAGTGCACAGGCCGCATCCCCATTTGGGCCGCTTCCCCCTATTTGGGCTGCATCCAAACTTGGTCCACAATTGAACCATGAACTCTTCTGGAGTTAATACAGAGCTGCCAACTCTCCCTGATTCTGCAGAAAGTTCCTTGAAAATCAACAAATATTTTCATGTTCGGATGAACAAATTTGAAAATCTCCCTGATTGTTTTTTTTTCCATATTATATGTTGAATGTAATTCTAAATATCTCCCTGATTGTTTGTACAAAATCTCCCTGATTGCAAGGGCTTTCTTCAAAACCTGACGTAGGCTCCGTCTCCAGCTGCGGCCTCGGTATGATGTTGGAAACACAGCGCAAAATGTGACACTGCTTCCAAAATTGTTGATGGAGACCAAGCAAGAGCCCGGAGCCCAAGCCGAGGTTTGGAAAAGGCCCTGGAGAAGCAAATGTTGGCAGCTCTCATTAACATCTCGACCACCTCACCACAAACCTGGCCGGGTTTAAGGTTAAAAACAATAACAACAACAACAAAATGACGACAACAACAACAGTAATGTTTAATAAACAATTTCAAATATCTCCTTCCAGTATTATGTACAACCAAAACATTGCAACATCAAACTTTATCTCCATCCAGAAATACTCCTATAAATATACGCTCCTATTTGGACTGTCAAATTTGTACATTCCCGTTTCAAAACTAACTCATAAACATTTATAAATGGAAAAAACAGTGCAGCACACATTTGGCCCTCCTTCCTTTACATTACAGTAAAGTTCTCCTTCACCAACCAACCTGGGTCCAAGTTCTTAGAGCTGCTTAAGCAGAAAAAATTGCTAGGCAGAAATGAGCAGGATACCAGTCACAAATTGTACATGTGGCATGGCAGTTTGGGTGGTAACCTTATTCTGGTAAGCATAATTTTGTTCTGCTTAGCTACTTTTTGTGCTTAAGCATCGCTATGAAATTGGGCCCTGGTGTGTCTTATAACTATTTACAATTCTTAATGCCATGTCACCCGAGGCAATTTACAGGCAACTAGTTCATGGCAATCTCAAAGAAGAAAGATCATTCACCTTCAATTCTTCACTCAGTTTCTCTTGGAGAGTAAGAAACTGATTTGGTTTGCAGTAACACCACGTGATCATGTGGGGTGTCAAGGCCGAGCGGTTTTAGAGCATCGGATTCAAGTTCTCGTGGTTGAGTCATCGGGGTGTGGGTTCGAATCCCGGTCATGACACTTGTGTCCTTGAGCAAGATGCTTTACTATAATTGCTTCCCTTCACCCAGGGGTATAAATGGGTACCTGCGAGGGTAGAGGTTGATATTGTGTTTGAAAAAGCCTTCTGAGCGCCACGGCAGCTCGGGGCTGTATACTCCCCAGGGAGCTGAGAAAGATTACAGGAATGCTTTTGGCCCAATGACCAGGGCACTAATGTAAAGCACATTGATACGTTATTGTAAAATGTGCTATTAAGAACTGGTTAATTTTTATGATTATTATTATTATCATATCTACGTTGCTGTGTAGAATTGTTCCCATGAGAACTTGTCCTGCTGTTTGTCTACTTCTGCGGAGTTGATTGGGAAATTGGGAGACTACTGAGTTCATATGAACTTGTCTTGCTGTTTATTTACTGCCACCTAGTTATTGGAAAACTAAGAGACTTCTGCTTTCGCTTAGTGGATCGGGGACTAATTATCTTCACCGCCGCAAAGTGATATTGGTCTCAATATTTGGACTAGCCTGCTCTGTTGATATCGTCAGAGGAGATGAGATCACATGGTGTTACCGCAAACGAATAAATCCATACTCCACCATACAATTCCCTCAAACCACATACAGTAAGATACTATTCAGAAAAGTGCTACTTGTGTTAAAGTGAAGTGTTCTTTTTGAATGCATTAGACTTGATTATAACACACCTCTTGCTAGTTCTGTATTCTGGTTGGCTGAAACACAGTCACATGGGGTGAACTATTATAGGCTAGTGCATGAGATTTGCACAACCATGAACTAGACATTGCACTCGCGTAGTTTGCGGGAAATAGTTCCCGAAGCGGGCATTAGACTCAACATTTTTGACTGGTTACAGCGCCCTCAGGAGGTTTGCCAGGCTCATCTTAATATGAAAAATGGCGTTGTCTGGATCGGATCACGGTAGTTTCTTTTCTTATTTCATATTTTGGACCGAGTTGTGTTATAAAACACATGGACAGTCGTGATTCGGTCACTAGAGCTCGTCTATTCCCCGAGGGACTGTGAGTGACCAGAAGAGGGATCTATTTCCCTGTGCCGAAGGTCTCTCTTCTAGACGTGCTCTAGTGACCTTATTGCCAGTCCATAATGTGTATATTGTCCCCAAGTTGCCAGTAAATGTTGCCCTGCGTGAACGAGGGCATTAGGCAAACTTTCTTCCACATTCTTTGAAAACGGCAGTGAACTTTTCTACTCTAAAAGGAATTGAAATACAACAAAAGTAGAAATTGAATCTGCATGGTGAGGAAAATGTGGTAAATTTTTCATGTAAATTGTTTTCGATTCATTTTTAGATTTTACAAAATGAACACTTTTTTCGAAATGAACACAAATTCATAACATTCAAATGCAATTATTTACTTCTCAACAACAAAACAAGTACACAAACCAATCTCCCATGGGAAGTAAATACTCCTCTCTTTTTTGGCAAAAACTCTTCAAATATAACAAATATAACAAAGAATGTAACAAGAACAAAACTATAACAACATTTTTGTTGTACTCCTTTTTCAAAACAGCTCAAAGTTAAAACCAAAAACAATAAATTTCTACTGTATTTAAAGCACTTTTAATCAGTTAGGTATTTCTTCCAAAAAGCTAGTAGGCCTATTTCCTAGTTTTCAAAATTGCACCTTATGTACCTTACAAACCCAAAATGAAACCCACCCTCACAAAATGTAAACTCCAGAATGGTTTGGGTTGTGTCAACGTCGTCATAACACCTGATAAACACGGAATGTTTTGTTCTGGAACACCAACGTGAAGTAACGTGTATACTCAGGCTGCTGTTGTTGAATGACGTCACAGAATCGGCCGACCTCTGCTTTCTTGAGCCAGTGAAGTTCCTCCGCCTTGGCTCCACCATACAACTGAAGAAAAAAAAAGGCAAATGGTAAAAAAAAAAAAAGTATGATCATAATTTTATTAAAGGCCCTGTACACTAGTTGGTAAGATCGAAAAACACAATGTTCACAGATTCACACATAACTTACATGATTTAAAGTAAGTAATGGTAGAAAGGGTTCCTTTAAACATTTCTGCCTAAAATGCTATAGTTTCTGAGAAACGAGTAAAACAATAGTAATTATCGCGCGTGATAATTTGAAAAACAGAAAACACATAAGATCTTTTTTCACTATTTTCTTGTGACCTCGATGACCAAGGTTTGTTTGTTCATGCATATGTTTAATCACACAAAATGTGGACACTGATTTTGAGCTGTTACCAAAAGTGTACAATACCTTTAAATCACATGTACTAGTATCCGCACTTTATGTGACCCAACATCTCAGTGGTCAAGTGGTAAGACATCTGCTCTTGAATGGCAAAGGTCATGGGTTCAAATCCCACCTGAGTAATAAGCCTGATTTTTTTTCACAGGAAATCGGCAAAGTACTAAGTACGCAGTGCTTTACAAACATCAGTGTTTTGGGGTAAAACCACAAAACAAAACGCTCAGAGCCATTGTAGAAGAAGTTTTGATTCCCTTTCTACAAATACTTTGTACTTACATGGCCATTTGTCATATCAATGAGGTCTGGTAACCGACATCCCTGAGACGTTGCCCTTGCATAACAGATACTGTCCTCCAATATGATATAGTCTGTGCCTGTAGCCTTGTGAATGTCGTATACATCTTCGGGCGTACGCCGACCATAATACTGATACAACTGGACGAAGAGGGGAACAAAATTCAAGACGTTTGTCACAATTGGCGTTAAATACTTTTAGTCATACCTACCAAATGGTGCTTGATATGGGGCAGAGGGAACCCCCCCTCCTATTGTGTCTTCATTGTGTGCTTGGAATCTCAGGAATTCTTTTGAGGATTTTAGGGGGGGGGGGAGTTCTATACAAGAGAAAAATAGTGTGTTATAGTATGGGAACATTGGGGGGGGGGGGAGACACCCTCTACCCCATATCGGGCAGGCTATAATACCTACAGTCTTTGTCATGCTCCCTGTCTCCAATAGCAATAATCAATAGAGATTCTTAACCACTTAGTGTTACATGTAGATGATGTGTATATGCCAAATTTTTCGGGACTGGCTGACGACAGACATTTTTTTAACGCCAAGAACAACCTCGGGCCACCCTCAAGTTTTGCTGTTTACCCAGACATTCCATTGTAGCACAGGCAGGCACCACCCTGCTACTCTTTGTTTCACCTGGACAAAGAGTAACAGAGAAGATACTGGAAATCATGCCTCGTAATATCCCTTTTTCTGGGGGTTATTGTGTAACCCCGATTCCAGACCTTTGTCCTGTTGTTGTACAAATGTGGCAAACAAGAATGGACAGGCTGCCGCCATTGTTTATCATTGTATTCGGCTCAATGGGAGGCAAGTCTTAGCATTCTGAGACTCCAGCCAATCATGACAGATTATCAGCCAAGCCTTACAGCAGAGGTTAGCAGGCTTATCTCATATAAGAGGTAACTATAAATAAATAAACAGTAAACTTGCCGGTACAACCATGTAACAGAACTCTTTTGTGGGAGTGTTGGCTCTGAAAAGAGCCGGTTTGGTCTCGACGTTTCGAGCAGTATACTCTGCTCTTCCTCAGGAGAATGCTTGACTGGCGGTGGTGATGCTGCTGAAGAAGAGCATTCTCCTGAGGAAGAGCAGAGTATACTGCTCGAAACGTCGAGACCAAACCGGCTCTTTTCAGAGCCAACACTCCCACAAAAGAGTTCATATTACATGGTTGTACCGGCAAGTTTACTATTTATTTATTTATAGTTACCTCTCATCTCCACACCATGCAAAGCTTCAAACACCACTTATTTATCTCATATAGTTTTTGTCAAGTAAAGAACCACAAGGGAAACTGACTGGGTAAATTTCAAATGGTTTGGGGTTGAACAAAGAAAAATTGACACGGCAGTTAACGGTTGCATGGCTTCTGACTGGCACCCCCGAACAAAGTTATTGACAAAATAGGGAGACCGCCAACATAGGGCTAGTTAGCTCAGTTGGTAGAGCGCCGGTACGTTAATCCGGAGGTCATTGGTTCAAATCCTGCTCTAGTCAATTTTTCTTTGTTCATATAGTTTTTTGTGATGCATCTTCTTGTGTCGAGGCCCCGATCGACGACTCACCTGTAGAGTTCGTTCTCGTAGCTCCTTGTCCTCATAGTGAGGATGGTTCGTCAGACGCCGTCCTGTACACAGCTTGACCCCTGCAAGGAGCTGCATACTGCCACTGAAGACAGTCGCTTTGGGCGTTTGCTGCCTGCGAACCAAGATTATAGAAATATCACCTTAATCAGATGGGGCTATAGGCTAGACACTCTAGGCTAGATGTCACTATTGTAGTAATTAAATGTGCCTGGGCTTCATAATAGTAATAATATTAATAATACAAAGTTCTTATTTAGCGCTTTATCACACCCTAGGGTGTTCTCAAATGGCTCATTATTTTTCTACAAGGTATGCAGAGCAACAACTAAATTAAAAGACCAATATAGCACCTTGAGCATCTTATATAACTTTACGTTATTTATTATTATTTATTTACATAGCACCATGTAATGGTTTACAGGGTGCTTTGGCGCAAGCTGCAGCCAGCCATACCAGAAAACACCGGGGTGAGCCCCTTCTCTAAGCGATAAGTATACTGGGTTCTTTTAAGCGCATTACACAACACACGGCCCAACGGCTTCATGTCCCATTTGAAGGATGAAGTAAAGTCTTGCTTAAGGACACAAGTGTCAAGACCGGGACTCGAACCCACACTCTACTGATCAGAAACACCAGAGCTTGAGTCCAGAGCATTTGACCGCTCCTCCACGACACGCCTTGTTGGCAAATGCTGGCTTACCTGATCCAGTTCATAAGTTCCACAGTGTCTGGATCGTAGAATTCACGTAAATCTTCAAGATCGGCGTAGACTTTGTCTAGAGTCTGAAACAATGACAAGAAGATCCTCTAAGATTTGGAATGGTGAAAGCATGATAGCAAATGAAATCGTCTGATCGAAACAGGGGTGAAGCTGGTGTACTACTATACGACATACATATTCATGATGGAGAACCAAATGCTCATTGGTCTATTCACCATCGCATGCCAGATGTTATTTTTGCTGTTTACCAAGTGTACATGCCAGTATTCACATACAGGGTAAATACGCATGCATAGCAGACTGTCCCATGGGCAACAACAGTCTAACTATGCATGTGCTTTTAGGAACCAATCGTTGTATGTCACTCGCACGCAGGTGTAATTACACACGCGCGAACATCGCTTGCTACATACCCAAAAAAAGGATGGTGGCACGTCGCACTTTTCCAAATTCAATGATGTCAAAGTAGAGAAGAGCATGAGGTATAGTCAAACAAAAGATTTATTTCAGATGGACAGTCGATATTAGCTCCCTTCGAAGCTGTAAGTTGAAAAACCAGTTTCCTCAGCTTTTTAAACACATTTTTTTATGAGATAATGATGCTGCTTGTTCACAAAGAAATGGGCCACCAAAGTTTTTACCTTGTGCTGAAGATTTTATTTATTTATTTATTTTTTTAAAATGAGATACTGCCTATAATCACAAAGCCGGACGGCCACTTCAAGGTGAGGGCTACACTTAACTGATTTGGGCTGTCGACCCAAATCAACTGTCACCAGGGGCACGTTACCACCTACTTCTGGGGCTGAAACAGGGTTACCCCCTTCACAGCCCGTAAGGATGTAGGCATGGGTATCATCCACTAGGGGCCTGGCTGGTAGAACAGAATGAACCACCTTCCCAACTTTTTACGAAGCAATTATGGTTAAGTGCCTTGCTTAAGTGTCATGACCGGGATTCAAACCCACACGCTGCTGCTGACAACACCAGAGCTTGGGTCTGGTGAACTAGACCGCTGGGCCCAAAGACACGCTTTGCCTCGGGAACTAGTTTGTCAACTTTCAATACCTTGGGGAGCTAGTATCAACAGTCCAGCCTCAAACCATGTTATATTTGTATACTGCTAAATAATAACTGTGGTAAATGATAACACGTCTAGTGTCTTACAATGTAAAGTAGTGCAGCTAGAACAATCAGCGTAGCAGTGTGTCTCGTCACTTGGATCTAGGAGCAACGAAGAATAACACGGTTTTATTAATGAGGGACTCGTCGCTGAAGAACAACACTCCTGCTTAAAGACAATCTCCAGTAGACCCAGGTCTTGTAGGTCGGACCTCATTGGACCAAAATACTTTTAGAAGACCTAAGTTACTTCTCCAGTTGTTTAAAGGTAGGGTCTTAGATTGGTCACCATAATGTTAATTTTCTTTAGCAAAATTATCAAAAAAAAGATACAATAAAAGCCCTTTGAAAGTTTCAGCTGAATACAATGTCTACTTGTTGAGAAAACAGGAAAAAAACTGATATTTTCATCAAGACTGCTGAACCCACTGTGGGTTTGTGTCTATATATTCAGACCGAGTAAGTTGTATTTTTAATCTCCTGAAAAATGCGTTGACATGTGCTCCTCTCTTACAGGTTGGCTCAAATGACTGACATAGAGGAATGGAGAGCAGGCAATGATTGTAGGTCCATTCTCAAAAGCCATTTGCGAGTTAGATTTGAATAAAGTCTTGTACAATGACTTGCTTAGTCACAAGTCACTGCTTACATTTGAATTCCTCGGACTATAGAGACAGTTGCTATGTCAAATGGTTCGGGGCAAGCTTTTGTACAGCAATCTCCAAGCCCTGGTGCCATTGTGCCTACACATCCATTCAGAATGTGTATGGGTGTTCGCCGTCTCTTACGTAACTACGCAAAAGCTTGCCCCGAATCATGTGACATAGCAACTGTCTCTATATTGAGAATTCAAACTTAAGTGGTAACTTGTGATCAAGTACGTCAATGTACCAGACAATATTCAAACCTAACTCGCAAATGGCTTATTTCGATTGGAATCCTAGAGCCGGTTAAAGGCACTGGACACTATGGTAATTACTCAAAATAGTTGTTAGCATAAAAACTTACTTGGTAATGAGCAATGGAGAGCTGTTGATAGTATGAAACATTGTGAGAAACAGCTCCCTCTGAAGTAACGTAGTTTTTGAGAAAGAAGTAATTTCTCAGTAAAATATTTGAATTGATTTTGAGACCTCACGTGAGTCTCGAAATCGAAGCATCTGAAAGCACACAACTTCGTGTGACAAGGGCATTTTTTCTTCCATTATTATCTCGCAACTTCGACTACTAATTGAGTTCAAATTTTCACAGGTTTGTTATTTTGTGCATATGTTGAGAACACCAAGTGAGAAGACTGGTCTTGACAATTATCAAAGGTGTCCAGTGTCTTTAAAGCGTTAAATGGATAAACGTTAGTCACATGTTCAGTTAATGTTCGGCAGAATAAATGTACATGCACAACCCTAAACCAAAAGTATGCCAAACACGATGCATGCAACTACACTTATTTCATAGATGTAATTTGCACCAGCTGCTAAAAGTATAGGATTGGAACTGCCTCTAGCTGCCGGGTAATCTGGTGGTCTAGTTGGTCAGTCATCTGCTCTAGAATGGCGAAGGTCGTGGGTTCGAATCCCACCCCGAGTAATATGCCTGAGAATTTTTTTTTCACAGAACTCAAGGAAGTACTGAGTATACAGTGCTTTACACACATACACTAATTTCATGTTAAAATTTGCTCAACTGTGATAACTTATTTCGTCAAATTGTTTGCCGTAAGGAATCATTTCTCACCGCTGTTTCTGAATTGATGCGCAATCTCTGCAACAGCGCCCTCCATATCCGATAATCGCAGACTCCGAAAGCCGCCAGGACGCACATGTGCGGCGTCCAGAGGTACTTGAGTCTGAGGATGGAGGCGGCCAGGCAGGCTGACAGCACCGTCTGGATGGTCAAGTAGGCTAGCTCCGGACGGTCACTTAGAACATGGGAGGGGTCGGAACTCACGATGGGTGCGTCGTCATCTTTCTTGGCCTTGGCAAGCTCTGCTTGTTTCCTGTTTCAGAAAGAACGTGACAAATTTCAAACTTTCGAAAATATTCACTCAAAACAGCCTTGAATGTGACCTTTTGACTGATGAAAAATTCCTCCTTGGAATTTAAAGATTCATTAGTTGTTGAAATCCAATGAGGTCATGTTTCAAATTTAACTCTTAAAAAGTCAGTTGTGAACCAAAACATCCCCATACAAAAATGTAGAGACCCATTTTTCTCAGAATGATGTCATCACTTGCTATGCATGTTGACAAATTTTTCACTGGAAGAGCATTGAATACAATGGCAGTTTACACCATTTTTACCCTAACAGCTAAAACTTTCACAGGTTTGTTATTTCATGTTTATGTTGGGTCACATAAAGTGTAGACACTAGTCTTTTAACATTACCAATGTTGTGCTTTAAAGGCCCTGTACACTATTGGTAAGATCGAAAAACACAATGTTCACAGATTCACACATAACTTACATGATTCAAAGTAAGTAATGGTAGAAAGGGTTCCTTCAAATATTTCTGCCTAAAATGCTATCGTTTCTGAGAATAATCGTTTCGCGCGATAATTTGAAAAAACAGAAAACAATAAGATCTCTTTTCACTATTTTCTCGTGACCTCGATGACCAATTGAGCTCAAACTTTCACAGGTTTGTTTGTTCATGCATATGTTTAATCACACAAAATGTGGACACTGATTTTGAGCTGTTACCAAAAGTTTACAATACCTTTAAGAACATACATGTACTTGGGTTGTGGGACTTTCACACAATGGAACAAAAGGTCCCACAAAAAATTCTTAACCCTTAGAGTGCCAGCCTTGTTTTAAAAATTCTCAATCCACAGGCCGGCCATTTAAAAGAAAAAAAATATATATATATATTATTTCGAGTAGTAGAACGTAAAGGAACGTTGGCGGCCTGTGAATGGAGATTCAGTTTGATGTTTCAGAACGTTGGCGGCACTCGAAGGGTTCCGTGCCGGTCGTGTTTTGGCCGTTCTTTATCCAGAGGGCATTTATATATTTTTGGGGGTCGACTAGTAGAACGTATGGGAACGTTGGCGGCCTGTGGATGGATACTTTGTTTGACGTTTCAGAACGTTGGCGGCACTGGAAGGGTTAAGAAAAGGGAATAGTAGAACAACAATAGGAAGTCTCCACCACTCAGTGTGCAAAAGACTGTGTGAACTGACAGCGAGCGAGAGTTATCTTGCTAACCTCCAGTTCTGGTAGACAGCTATGGCTAGTGTGGTCAACAAACCGCCGAGTGTAACAACGTAGAGAGGGAAGACTAGTCTCCGTGTCAGCCGCCATATTGTGTCCATCGGTAAGAAGACAAAGGCTCCATTACAGGAGTATAAGCGAGCATCGAAATCCCTGAGGGGAGAAACAGGGGGAAATGTTTAACAGCGATGACATTTTTAACAAAAAGAAGCGAGGACTGGATCTCTACGTAAATTTACCCTCAGTGTAGCACTCAAGTAATTACTTTTATTTCTGTCTTCTTGTTGCTCTTTTTTGTACTTCTAATATTTACTTATGCAGGGCAGAGCTTTGTATTTGAAGAGTTGCGACATGGAGGGACCAGTTTTCTTTGGTCACGTGGTTACTGGACACCATGTTGGGTCCAAATGTAGCACAACCAAATGTGCAGTCTAGTCTGGCATCCTGTGTGCAAACATGCGTTTAAAAAAAAATCAAATATGGCTTCTAATCGCAGCTCTGATGTAGGTAACCTAAGTGTGCCCTCAGTGTTCAAGTGTCTGATCTAACTTTGTGATTTGCATATTTTCATGAAACACTTGGGCTGGGGTCAGTGACCTTTGGGCTCACTTTCTTTGTCACTTTATCTTTGAGCGAAGAGAGAGCGCCAAACAATTTTCTGTGATTACTCTGTCAGTTTTGTAGGGAGCATGGCTCAAGTGTCATGACCGGGATTCGAACCCACACTCTGCTGCTGTCAACACCAGAGCTTGGGTCCGGTGAACTAGACCGCTCGGCCACGACTTGCCACGAATTAATAGAGGACAGTTCCTCCGTCCTCCCAAATCATCGCAAGACTTCCGACCACTACATCAATTAATTAGTAATTTTGGAATGTAAAGTTTAAAACGAATACAGAACTAAAAAAATCTTTATTAGGGGCAGTTCAATATTTTCATGTTGAACCCCCCACTATTAAGACTTTTCACAGAAAAAGGAGTAAAGATTGAAAATCTACAGGACCTAACTTACATGGTGTTGTCAATGCCAAACTTTGCCTTCAAGAACTTGAAGATGTGCTCATCAGCATCCACACCAATCGTAAACTGAAAGAACATTACAAAAAAGAAAATAAATGATTTTCATGGAGTTGGTCAGATCCCAAAACAAGATCAGTGTTTAGAGGAACACAAGGGGAGTGCACTTTTTTTCTTTTTTTTCCTTTTCTAGAAGGGCACTTCTGGCCAATTAAAACTGTAGTCTGCGTTTAAATCATTCTTAAAGAAGATCTTCATCTCTGCAGTGACTGGTAGGCCCCTGCCCTTTCAGAGCTGCCAGCATTTACATCTTGCAATCAGGGAAATTTTGTACAACAGTCAGGGAGATATTTAGAACTAACATTTAACATAATAGAGCAAAAGTTTCAATAATCAGGGAGATTTTCAAATTTGTTCATCAAACCATGGAAAGATTTGTTTATTCTTAAGTACTTTCTGCAGAATCAGATCGAGTTGGCAGCTCTGCGTTTTTCAGCGCTCTTGTTTTGCCCTTCACTATTTTTTTAATAAGATAATCTGACGTAAATCGGAGATAAAAATAAATACATGTACAGTCTGCATGTAAACAGAAAAAATAGTTTTATACATTAAAATAAAGGAATGGTGCATGTATATTTTGAGGAGAGTACAATTATTTTGAATTTTTTTCAGAAAAAAACTTGTGGAAATTTAAAAGAAATTGATGAATGAATATCTTGGAGCCATCAGTGTATAACACTTATGTTTAATGACATTATTTTTTAAATGCATCAGATTCAGCACAATTTTCTAGAAGACTCCCGATTGGGAACCATTGTTCAACCAAGGTCCTGATTAGAGTATAAATATATCCCACTTGGGATAGTTATAGATGTGTGTCCTTACACTAGAGTTTTAGTGAGTAATTTTCTTGAACACTCCCGATTAGGAACCATTGTTCCTTAATCAAGATAACATGGTCCTGATCATAGTATAGATATATCCCATTTGGGACAGTTATGTGTGTCCTTACACTTGGGTTTTAGAGAGTTGAAAGAGGGCCGGTTTAAAGGAACATTACAGAATTGGTTTTTGCTAACAAAACAGTTGCTGGCAGTGTAAGCACTTTATGTAATCCGCCATATACATAAACTGACAAACCTGTAGAAGTTTGAGATCGATCGGCCATCTGGGTCACGAGAAAATAGTGAAAAACCAATTACACATTTGCATGGAATCATATAGATCACTGAGCGATAAACGCCAATCAGAAATTAGTTTATTCATTTATCATCAAATATGGCATTTCAGACAGAAATATTTTAAGGGATGTTTTCTACTATCATTATCATTAGACCGTACAAGTTTTTTTCTTACCAATTCTGTAATGTTCCTTTAAGGTATAACGATACACCCCCATTGAGGTAGTTTTTTTATTTGTGTCTCCATGCCAGGGGTTGTTTGTGTAATCAACCTATGTGTATTTACACTAGGGGGGTTGAGAAATAATATTTATCTCCCTCTACCTTGATGGAGACATTTATGATGACCATCAGAGCTAGACATAGGACGATGTGGCACAGGAGCTTGGCTAGGCGGGTGCACATCCCTGCAGGTGATGGGCGGTGTTCCTGTAAACAAAATATCAATTAGAGAATGTGTTCAAGTGACGCAAGTCGTCAGAATTTTATAGTTCCAGTTCAATCCAGTTCAATCCAGTTCAATCCAGTTCAATCAACAATTTTTTGCTACAGGCTTAAGACAATTTACCCACCAATATTAAAAAGATCTACTAGCCTGCAATAATTTTTTGTTTAACTAGTTATATGCCATCTTGCTACAAAGGCCAGATCTAAGGAAGCATTCGTGCGTTTTATTTCAATTGCTAATCTGTTATTTAATTCATTAAAGGAACATTACAGAATTGGTAAGAAAAAAACTTGTAAAATATACTTTTTGATCAGAGATTTACATCAAACTTACACGGTCTAATGATGATGATAGTAGAAAACATCCCTTGAAATATTTCTGTCTGAAATGCCATATTTGATGAGAAATGAATAAACTAATTTTCTGATTGGAGTTTATCGCTCAGTGAGCGTTTTATTCACTTGTTGAATCTATATATATGATTCCATGCAAATGTGTAATCGGTTTTTCACTATTTTCTCGTGACCCAGATGGTTGATCGATCTCAAACTTCTACAGGTTTGTCAGTTTATGTATATGGTGGATTACATAAAGTGCTTACACTGCCAGCAACTGTTTTGTTAGCAAAAACCAATTCTGTAATGTTCCTTTAAGACAATTTACCCACCAATATTAAAAGTTCTACTAGCTACATGCCATCTTGCTACAAAGGCCAGATCTAAAGAAGGATTTGGTGCGTTTTATTTCAACTGCTAATCTATTATTTAATTCATTAATTAAAGGAACATTACAGAATTGGTTTTTGCTAACAAAACAGTTGCTGGCAGTGTAAGCACTTTATGTAATCCACCATATACATAAACTGACAAACCTGTAAAAGTTTGAGATCGATCGGCCATCTGGGTCACGAGAAAATAGTGAAAAACCGATTACACATTTGCATAAAATCATATAGATTCAACAAATGAATAAAACGTTCACTGAGCGATAAACTCCAATCGGAAAATCGGTTTATTCATTTCTCATCAAATATGGCATTTCAGACAGAAATATTTCAAGGGATGTTTTCTACTATCATCATCATTAGACCGTGTAAGTTTTATGTAAATCTGTGATCAAAAGTATGTTTTACAATTACCAATTCTGTAATATTCCTTTAATTGACCTATGTTTGGTTTTTATAGCTTTGTATATCCATCAATTCATAAACTCTCTAGGTCTGTTTGCTTTTTGTATTTCTTTTTAGTTTTTCTGCATAAGTTATTGGCTTTTTGGGATCTATCCTTGGATAGTTTTGTGCAGTTTTTCTGCTTTCAGTTATTTACATCCCCTGTTATCCTCCTGTTACTGTGTATGTGTTGTGCCATGTTCCTTGCTGTGTTTTATTCAGAGTAAATTCAAATCAAATCAACTCAAGGAGCTCACTCTGGGTCAACGGGCGACAAAGTGTGCACAAATGTATAAAAAAATAAATAAAAGGATTGCCACTAGCTGTTTTCAGGCATGGCTGAAGTTGTGACGAGATTGGTGTGGCAAAATGGACTACACCCTGAATGGAGTTGGTCCGAAGTGTTTAAGTTCAGTTGACTGAACTAATTACTGTCATTGTGTAGATGCTTTCAGAAGTCCAACTGTATTTGACAATCATCCATTCAAACAAGGAATTCAGGGAGAGACTGCAAGGGATGCCAGGTGGCTTATCTTAGAAAGTGCGAATGACTGGCACTCCCGAACAAAGATACTGACAAAATAGGGAATACTGCCAACATTAGAGGTGGCTAGCTCAATGCTCCGTATTTTTGACAGTTTTAACATCGGCATTCTGTCACTTCTGTGCGCGAGTTTCTATGCTTCTAGAATCTAAGGTGGATTAATAACGGCTCCTTTAAAGGTATTATTGGCCGTGATGGATATGATGTCTGTTAGTAGTGTGTGTTTTTGAAGCAGTTTTTGAAGTATTTGAAGCAGTTTTTGTTTGCGGAGAACAGTTGTTTCTATAAAGAGGAAAGGATGAGCCACGCTTAACTACCAGTTCTGATATTGTAAGATTAGATGCAGGGCTCTTTATTTCTTTAAAGGAGCCGTTATTAATCCATCTTAGTTTCTAGAAGCAACTGAGAAACTATCGCGCACAGAAGTGACAGAATGCCGATGTTAAAACTGTACACAGCTAGCTGAGCAGACGGTTATCGCTTAGGTTATACCCCCGGAAGTGATACAAATATTTTTGAGAGCGCCCTCACGCGGTCAAAAATACGGCGCATTGCTTTATGGTCTCTCTCTCTCCAAGGATGAAAATCAAACGGTATACCTTGTGCACATGACGTCATCGGCTAGTGCAGTCTTTTTGGTGATCACCAGTGCGTATTTGAGTCCGCGACTCATTGTTACAATTAAATATTCATTTTGCTGAAACAAGGCTAATTAATTACGAATTTTAACATTTATTACATTTAGAGTTAAGTTTATGTCCTAAGCTTCAATTTGATATAGGATCTAACTCTTTCGTATTTACGCTTTAGAATATTAGGCTTAAAGAAAAAACGCGTACAAATGCTATGGGATTTAGGTGGAAACAAAGAATAATAATAAGAAGAAAAATAATAAAAATCTCGACGAAAACAAAACCTGTTCTGACTTCTAAGAGAAGTCGGAACAGCTAATTAGCTGGCTAGTGAAGCTAAATGCGATATTGAGCCAATCACTACAAAACATTAAGCGTGTGTTAATTAATTATGTGCGTAGTGTAGTTGTGCATTAGGCTGACACACAAGTTTTTTTTTAATTTTCCAAAAGAAAATCTTGCTTTTTAACTCAAATTACAAAAAATCTTTATGATGAAAGTAAGCTTGGTACATAGATTCATTGGGGGACACAGCCCCCTGACAGTTTTCAGCTTCTGGAAATGATATCTAAGTTCCCGTTCAGCTTCTGGAAATGATATCTAAGTTCCCGCTCGAATCTGTCAAATATTTAAGATCAACATCAACCTTGTGTACTTTTCTTAAGTGTGAACTGTCAAATATTTTTGATCAACATCGACCTTGTCTACTTTTCTTAACCCTTGGAGCGCCGCCGACGTTCTGAATGTCCAACTGAGTATCCATCCACAGCCGCCGACGTTCCTTACGTTCTACTACTCGACCAAAATATAAAATTGCCCTCTGGATAAAGAATTGCCAACGCGACCGGCACTGTAAGGAACCTTCGAGTGCGCGCATTCTGAAATGTCCAACTGAGTATCCATCCACAGGCCGCCGACGTTCCTTACGTTCTACTACTCGACCCAAAAAATATAAAATTGCCCTCTGGATAAAGAATTGCCAAAACGCGACCGGCACTGTAAGGAACCCTTCGAGTGCCGCCGACGTTCTGAAACGTCCAACTGAGTATCCATCCACAAGCCGCCGACGTTCCCTTACGTTCTACTACTCGACAACATTTTTTTTTTTAATGGCCGGCCTGTGGACACAGAGTTACCAAAACGAGGCTGGCACTGTAAGGGTTAAGTGTGATCTGTCAAATATTTATGATCAACATCAACCGTGTGTACTTTTCTTGAGTGTGATCTGTGACATAGGATCATGCACAAGATCTCTATCTTAACCTCTCATCACCCACCTGGAGCCGGAGATCCAGGAGAGCAGCCAAGATGAAACTGAAGGCGAGGGATCCCAGGAGCATCTTATTGAAGAACTGTAGCACACACACGGACAGGATGGAGACGCCTTGGATCAACAGAAGACGATTGACCTGAGAAGGAGAGGAGTACAAAATTATCTGTCCAAATTCCAAACCCTTGAATGAAATAATTATCCAAATGATCGAGGAGACTCTACATTGTTTGTTTGTTTGTTTGTTTGGTTTATTTCCATCGCACAACATATTTTAAAATACACTAAATAACAACAGTTAAAAAATGTTAAAGGATATTGTTAACAGGTACATTAGAAGGTAACATCCAGAGGAGGTATAACCCCTCCTGTAGTGGAGTACCCAGACTGCGATTGGTTCTTTGTATCAAAACTAAACTAATCTGCATGTGATGCTTCACATAACCGACCATTAAGTTAGCAAAAGTAAATGCACCAGTTTACAAATTATACTTTTTTTTTACAACCCCCCCCCTTCAATATACGTAGTGATATGTTTCCCTTCCACCTAACAAGAACATTTTATTGCCTCGTTGAGTCTTAAGACTAAAACCAAGATAGCAGCTGGAGGGGGCCATTTTGCAATTGCCATGCATGTAATGCAGCCAGCTGATATGATTGTGTGACACACACAACCCTTCACAATTCTGTAACCTTGACATAACTAAAATCAAATTACAAATTGAAACAAAAAATGCCGAAAATACACTACAAACTTTTAAAGTGTGGTTACCGGGGTCAAACTTAAATAATGGTTACCATGGAAACGTCAGACCCCTGACCCCAAAATAAAAGTACAAATTTGTGAAGTCGCCAAATTTCATGGCAATCTGTCTCAGCGTTAACAAGTTATGGGCAAAGTATTTGATGGGGGGGCATACTGTGCCCCGCCCCACATTGATAATCAATAAAGTTCAATATCTTTAAAATGTGCAATTTTACGATTAGGTAACAATCATCATTAGTTCGCCTGAGACCACTCTATTTAGCAGTGGGTACACAGCAAACAGCTAAGATGACGTACATGTACATGTAACTGAGATTGACTGGTACCTTGTTCGTTGGGACCATACCCAGGCAAGATGAGCCGTACAGCGCGATGGCCTGGAGTAAGAATACAAACTGGGAGAACTGCCACGTCAGAACGAAAGAAACGAACTCAATGTGATCAGGACGAGACCCATTCTCTGCAACATAAAGAAATTATCATTTTTATATTTTATTATTATTGTTTCATATTTTTTAGTAATTTACACATATTATTAATTTGTTTTAAACTTCAATTAGTGCCAATAACAGAATGAAACATGGTTACCAACCCAAATAAAAACATGTAATGTACATTGTTACTGACTGGTTCCCTGCCATTTTTTGCTTAGCAGGTAAAAATTTACTAAGCATTAATTTCTGCTAAGCGGGTTTTAGTCTTGGTTCAAGACATGCCCATTGTATACTCTCCACCACCTTTGCCACACATTGCGCGCTTTCGCCCACAATTTGCCGCCAATAGAGGGCACTCTCTCAAGGACGAGTGCAAATATTACAAATTTACACTGAATGAGGCGTTTCTACGGCCACAGATCCACAGTCAACACCCAAAAGCTGGATACACCTGTAGGACACACTTCAATCTTCCTAACCACTCCTTTTTTGACATGAATTTACAGGGCATTGAGGCACTAGGTAAACCAAGAGAGACTGTCCGTCTGAGTAGGGAGAAATTGTGGATAAGGCGCATAAAGACCATTCAGTCCCATGGTTTGAACATCCAAGAAGAAATGACTAATAACCTTTTGTCTTTGCCTTCTCCCTTTCCCCCACAGATATCCATATTTTTAGTCTGCCCTATTAACTAATTATCTACTTTTCTTCCAACCTTCCATTTTGTCCTTTGTGTTTCCAACTTCTTGTGGTCTAGCCATCCCCTTCCCTCCAACCCCCCCCCCAAAACCTGCTCCTTCTGAATGCTTCTTGCTTTTCTCTCTCCACTCTCTCTATTCATGTATTTCCACTTGACTGCTTTTGTCCCCTTGTATGCATGTATGTGTGTTGTCTTGTCATTTAGCCTTCGAGAAAGACTCTGCTAGGGTCGAAACGTCAGGCCACTAACTAATTTTTTGCAAATTTAAAACCTGTCTGCGAGCCGAAGATGAAGATACAGAAGTTGAAAGAAACTCCGAGTCAAAAACCCTCATGAACGCCATGAATGTCTGGAGACCTTGCTGCCAGGAAATGACACCACCAACTGTCTCTATCACAGATGATGATGGTCGACCGAAGTCCAAATCATGATCTCAAGACAAACTGCTATCATATCCACGAACCGCTAAAGAACTCAAACCACAATAAATAGCCCCCTCTGTGGTTGGAATTGATCCAGTTTGGCTAAAAGCAAAATGCGAAGGTCTTGAAACCAAGACTAAAGAGGGTCTATGAATTCGAGCCCAAGTCGTTTTTTTTTTGAAAAAACAGAATCGACACTTCTCCTGCATTGAACTCTCAAGTTTCATGTAAGATTTGATTATCCCTCAATACACAAGGTCAGACCTGTCCAAACATTCTCAAAATTTAAGTTAACGATTCTTAGTTTTTGGATATTTTCGTTTCCTTCAAATCTTTGCCGTTGCTGTTCTCTCCCCCCAAAAAATCTCCCAGCAGCTGCAGCAGGTGACAGCAATCCAGAGAAAAGCTGGGAATTATTCCCCAGCATAATTGAATTGAAGGACAAAATTACGGGGGGAAATTTCTTCGTGTCCGTTTCATTTTGGTGTGGAATGTTCCAACATGAGAATTTGAGAAAACTACAGACTGAAACAATGTGTTCTCCACCTGTTCGTTCTAAGACAATTTATGAAAGATTATCCAATTGCTGAACTCTGTAACCCTTGGGACGTTAAATATCACCAAAAAGGACCACAATATGGGCCTTCCCCCCCCCCTCAAATACCCACCCAACTAAAAGGAGAAACTTTATCTTTTGCTTTGTTTTGGTTACGATAAACCACAGCTGATGTAACTTCCATGTGTGTGATCGCACAGAAATGTTAAAATTACTGATAACATTTTTGCTAGTCTCTGTTGGTATAGCTTTCTCCCAAGTGGTCTACTACCTGAGGACCAGTCAAAACGTCTGCAGGCCTGGGGCTGTTTTTCCAAACAGTCGGCTTAGGCGCCTTCTCTGGGCTCCGGGCTTGATGTTGGAAACACCGTGCAAAATGAACACTGCATGCTCCAACATTGATGACGGAGCCCAAGCCAGAGCCAGAGCCGTAGCCCAAGCCAGAGCCGGAGACCAATCCAGAGCCTGAGCCCAAGCCAGAGCCGTAGCCCAAGCCAAAACTGGAGACCAAGCCGGTGTTTGTCAAAAAGCCCATTCTCCATTTAGAGCTAAGATTGATCTTTTAAGTGCGAATCAATCTTAATAGGGGAATTTTGGGACGCTAGATGGCAGCAGACTTACCAAGTAGATCCATTGTTCTCTGCAATGTGCGCCTGCTTAGAACTACGTAAACGATAACATTTTACCTGGTATGTCTGCTGCCATCTAGCGTTAAAAAGTCTCCCAAAGCTAAGCAGAGTGTGATGTCACAACACAAATCACCATGGCAACACTGACAACTCATCTTAAGATGAGTCTTAGTGCTTTGTCAAATCGAACCCTAGAGGCCATGAAGGCAGACGGCTTAATCATGTTGGTCTTTCAAATGAATGAACAGATGAGTACATGTACTAAGCAGATAACCTGTAAACTTTTCTCATGCTTAGCAGTTTCTGTTCACTTTGAGTCTTTGTGAAATTCTCTGCAAGCCACAAAAGAAAATGGATGTGTTTTCCCCTCAATCCTAATGATGCATTCTCCCTTTAAAAAATGGAGTCAGTCAATGCCCTCCTCTTCCAACCATTCCAGACGGTTCACTTAGTGTCACGAAAACCGTAAACTTGGGAATACTTTGTAAAAAAAATAAACATTCACTTGGTGGTAATCAACACAAATATAATTCCTACTTCCCCCATGCCAAGCAAGGTCGGCTATAATGGGCGCACCGTACGTCTGCTGCTACCATTGTCTTGTTGTTGGTTTCACTGAGCCCGCCATTAGACCTTAATGCAAAGACGTCGTCCCGCCCACCATCTTAGAGGTAGAAACGATGATGAAACAATGGAAACGAGATGCTAAGTACGCGCAGCACACACAAGATGAGCCAATGAGCAGCTTTCTTTTGACCTCTGTACATGAGGCTGCCCCCATTGCAGTGATGCAGTGGTATCTAAATGCGTGACCTAAACCACTCCCCTTACTAACACTCTTGCTGTCTAACTATTCAATACCATTCAAGTGGTTTTGAATGATAGATAAACTATGCCAGCCTGAAATATGATACCATGAGGGAATGCATGTACACAGTACACAGTTAGTTCTGTGCACAGGTTGTGCCACCGTACACAACCTTGGCAGTCGAATGGTTTCAAATGGTTGGTCAACTCACTGGAAAATGTTGCCAAGAGTCACTGACAGTAGGAGGGCTAAATGGCTAATAATAACAGTGTACATTTATAATGCACCATGTGTGTCATAAATGAAACTCCTGGCGCCGAAATATCAAATTTGGTGGCGCTTGTTAAGAATGATTTCGTGAGACCCTACAATACCTTGTAAGGTACACAAGGTGAGGTGGCTCACAATTGCTGCCAGACCAGCTAGAAACGCCGGGGCAAACCCAGCTTCTTTTACGATACGTGTACTGGGTTCAGAAGGACAAGGCAATAATGGTTAAGTGCCTTGCTTAATAATAATAATAATAACTGTATTTATATAGCGCCTTTTGCCAAAGGATACAAAGCGCTCAGTATTTTTACCTGCCATGTATGTGGAGCTACGTTTTGAAGTATGAGACCTATGCATTTATAGCACAATGTAACGGTTTACAAGGTGCGGTGGCGCAATATGCTGCCAATCAAACCAGGAACACCGGGGCGAACCCCTTCTCTTTTCGATAAGTGCACTGGGTTCTTTTACGTGCATTACACAACACACGGGACCAAAGGCTTTACGTCCCATCCGAAGGACGAAGCAATAATGGTTAAGTGTCTTGCTTAAGGACACAAGTGTCAAGACCGGAACTCGAACCCATACTCTGCTGATCAGAAACACCAGAGCTTGAGTCCAGTGCGCCTTGACTGCTCAGCCACAGCGCGCTACTAGTTAAATTATCAACAAGGTGTTTTTTTTTATCTTCAAGCAAACTTGAATCCTCAGTTCTGATTGGTCGACCCCAAAGCAACAAGAGGTGTGATATAAACCTATATCACACGGCCCATATCACACCCTGCGTATTGCGCTGTTCTATTGCTGCGCATTGCGCTATTTTAAGCTAAGTATACCTAAAATGTACAGCTGTTCCATCGCCAGTTAATCTGCACGCCAAGTTTGTTGAAGATAAATTTGTTATCACACACACTTGTGGTTGAGTGGTAGAGTAAATATACCAATAGCAAAAATTGACATATCCAGCATATAGAAACTAGTAATTCCCTCCCCCCCCCCCCCATCTCCACTTTCATGAGGACTCTATCTAGGAAGGAACCATAAATAAATAGTAAACTTGCGGGTACAACCATGTGTAAATCTCTTTTGTGAGAGTGGTGGCTCTGAAAAGAGCCGGTGTGGTCTCGACGCTTCGAACAGTATACTCTGCTCGTCTTCAAGCAGAAGACGGGCAGTCTTCCTGAAGACAAGCAGAGTAAACTGAAGACGAGCAGAGTCTACTGTTCGAAAACATCGAGACCACACCGGCTCTTTTCAGAGCCACCACTCTCACACACAAAAAAAGAGAGATTTACACATGGTTGTACCCGCAAGTTTACTATTTATTTATAGTTCCTTCCTATTTTTCCACACCATGCAAAGCTTCAAACAACACTTACGACTCTATCTATGGGAAAATAAGTGCATCACAAAACTGAAGTTGACCTTGGAAACACCCCTTTAAGAAATTTCTCATTTGATATCATTTGAAATGAGATCACAGCCCGTGTTCTAACCATCCCATCTCGGCTCCATTTACCAGTCGCTCTAGTGTTACAAGTGGAACGCACCTGTTTCGCGATCGTTAAGGTTGGTCTGAGGTAGTACGTGATGAACGCCATCTGGATGTGGAGAAAGGGTAACGCAAAACTCTCCCTCAGTGGGATGGTGAAGTCGACCCTCGTCGTGTCCTCCCTGCAAACGACAAACGGTTTAAAGAGGGGAAAATTCACTTACAGATAATATCTCTGTTTCATCTGTGACACAAATTTTTTTTAAAGTTTTTTCTTCATTTCTATCTGGTCAGGCTGTATGTACGTATGTCAAAGCACATGTACCACATTGGTATTTTTCAAAGATACATGTAGTATCCACTCTTTATGTGACCCAACATATACAAAAGATAACACACCTGTGAAATGTTAAAGGCACATTACAGAATTGGTAGAAAAAAACTTGTAAAATATACTTTTTGATCACAGATTTACATCAAACTTACACGGTCTAATGATGATGATAGTAGAAAACATCCCTTGACATATTTCTGTCAATGATTTTCGATTGGAGTTTATCGCTCAGTGAGCGTTTTATTCATTTGTTGAATCTATATGATTTCATGCAAATGTGTAATCGGTTTTTCACTATTTTCTCGTGACCCAGATGGCCGATCGATCTCAAACTTCTACAGGTTTGTCAGTTTATGTATATGGTGGATTACATAAAGTGCTTACACTGCCAGCAACTGTTTTGTTAGCAAAAACCAATTCTGTAATGTTCCTTTAAAGCAATAAATGAAATAGCGTAAAGTTTTGTGAATCGTCAGCACAACCATCAAGTCCTTAGGGAGCATTGAGAATAATTAATGTTTAAAAATGTCAATCTTTTTTCAAAATTGTTTTGACCCACCCACCCCATTTTTAGATATCTGAAATACTGAGTGACTATATTTAATATACCACCAAAGAACAAAAAAACTATTGCCTCAAATGAAGCATACGCTTTTAGATCATTGTTCTCCAAGCTCGGGGGAGTTTTCAATGGCTTTTCCTGGCCTCCAGCACGCAAGTTTGTGGATGAAACTGAAGAGGACATAATGAAATCAACACGATCTCCTCCCCACCGGGCCAGGGAGATTGCTATCGAAACAAGGTTGACTGACAACAATGGAACAGCTCAGACATGACAGATGGTCTGAAAGAAGCCCAGGGGTGATTAAATGTTTTCTTTTTTTAATTATGTTTCTTTCCTTTTATTTTAATTGAAAGCTGAATTTCAATTTCAAGTTATTTCGTTTGACGCAACCACCTTAAATTTCAGGGGAAAAAAAAAAATGAAATTATGTAAATGACAGATGGTCTGAAAGAAGCCCAGGGGTAATTAAATGTTTTCTTTTTTAATTATGTTTCTTTTCTTCTATCTGAATTGAAAGCTGAATTTCAATTTCAAGGTATTTCGTTTGACGCAACCACCTAAAATTTTAGGGGAAAACAAATCTAAAATTATGTAAACATTTATTATTTTGAATAATAGTCAAATGTGTACAAAGTTTTAAAATGGTTTTAAATGTATTTCAGGGTCTTGGTCATGTGACCTCATTGGTGATGTCACCCGCAAAATATGTTTGGTAAAATGCATCATGTTGAGAAAAACATTTATTTTTGTGCGTTTTTGTGTTGTTTTTTTTAAAATATATTTTTCAAGTAATAAACCACAAGAAAAACTGACATGGCAAATGTTGATTAATTTAGGCTTGAACGAAGAAAAATTTACAAGAGCGGGACTTGCACCTGCAATCTCCAGATTAAAGTCCCAGCGCTCTATCAACTGAGCAATCTAGCCCAATGTTGGCGGTCTCCCTATTTTGTCAATATCTTTGTTCGGGGTGCCAGTCAGAAGCCATTCAACCTGTAACTGCCGTGTAGCCAGGGATCACGTCCAAGTTTACGATACAACCTGGGAAGCAGCAGCAGAGGGATCACCTAAACCCTCCTACTGTCAGTGACTCTTGGCAACATTTTCCAGTGAGTTGACCAACCATTTGAAACCATTCAACCGCCAAGGTTGTGTACGGTGGCACAACTGTGCACAGAACTAACTGTGTACTGTGCACATGCATTCCCTCATGGTATCATATTTCAGGCAGGCATAGTTTATCTATCATTCAAAACCACTTGAATGGTATTGAATGGTCAGACAGCAAGAGGGTTAAGGGAGATGCAACTTTTTCTTTTTCTTTCAAATATCAAGTAATAAACCACAATGAAAACTGACTGGGTAAATTTGTACACACTGTGTTTATGTCATTCGTTGGTTGGGCGTGGTTTATTTGTTTGTTTGGTGCTTCTTGTTTTCTGTGGAGGAAGAAGTTTGATCGTTCCTTGTACAATGATTGAGTGACGAGGCAGTAAAACAGAATGGTGTGTTTTTGTTGATTGTAGCTTGTTTGTTTGTTTGGGTTTTTTTCTGCGGAAATAGAAGTAGCTGTTGCAAACTTCTTACAAACCAAAAGTACCTATGGTATAAACGCCAAGAAATAGTTAAAGACACTGGACACCTTTGGTAATTGTCAAAGACCAGTCTTCTCCTTGGTGTATCTCAACATATGCACAAAATAACAAACCTGTGAAAATTTGAACTCAATTGGTCGTCGAAGTTGCCAGATAATAATGGAAGAAAAAACAAACCCTTGTCACATGAAGTTGTGTGCTTTCAGATGCTTGATTTCGAGACCTCACGCGTGAGGTCTCAAAATCAATTCAAATATTTTACGGAGAAATACTTCTTTCTCAAAAACTACGTTACTTCAGAGGGAGCCGTTTCTCACAATGTTTTATACTACAACAGCTCTCCATTGCTCGTTTACCAAGTAAGTTTTTATGCTAACAATTATTTTGAGTAATTACCGATAGTGTCCAGTGCCTTTAATGAACCTGATGTTTCGACTCTAACAGAGTCTTCCTCAAAGGCTAGATGACAACACAACACACACAACCAAGTATACCGGTGTGTGTTTGTATTTCCCAGCTGTTGCTGTGACTAGTGCCCCCGCTACTTTTTCCCTGGCAGATTAAATTTCCCTGGAACTTGGACCCTAGTGATTTCGATAAGGAAAATATATTAGACTGGTATTTCTCACCGATTGAGGACATAGAACGCGGAGGCTAGGACTCCTGCAAGCCATGACCCGCTGAGTATCCAGGCTGTGCAGTAGAGTGCAATGAGGTACAGGCCGTGCAGATTGAACACAGCATTTACGTAGAAGAAGATGGGCGGCTGAACGGTCTAAGAGAAGGATTTGAAAAAGAGTGGTCTTAAGTTCAAGGTACTTACACTCTTCAGTGGAGAAGGATGATGTCTTTCTTTAAAGCACATGTACAACATTGGTAATTTTCAAAGACTAGTATCTGCACTTTATATGACCCAAAATATACATGAAATAATAAACCTGTGAAATGTTAAGCTCAATAGAACTTCGGAGTCATGAGAAAACAGTGGAAAAAACCATTCAATGTTTTCACTGTTTTCAAACATGGGCTGAAACAGGGTTACTCCCTTCACAGTCAGTAAGGATGTAGGCATGGGTACTATCCACAAGGAGCCTGGCTGGTAGAACAGAATTGCACTACCTTTCCAACTTTTTTACAATGCAATTATGGTTAAGGTGCCTTGCTCAAGGGCACAAGTGTCATGACTGGGATTCGAACCCATGTACACTCTGCTGCTGACAACACCAGAGCTTGAGTCCGGTGAACTAGACCGCTCGGCCACGACACACCACTTTGTTCACATAGAAATGAAAGAAGAAAGTTTTTCACGGGATTCTAACTTGTTCCAGACAAAAATTATAATATGTGCACAGCCACAATCGTGGGTACACATTTTTTTCGTGTCCATGTTATGAACAACACTTTGAAAACCAGTGATGTAACAGTTATTTCAATGTTTTTTGTAAATTGATTAACCAGCAGTGTGTGAATGAAGAGTAGAAAGTACTTGAGTTTGTCGAAAACAAGATCTGCAAAGAATTACTCAAAATTTATGTGTCGTTTATTTGGTGTCAAAAAGTGTACCCATGATTGTGGCTGTGCACATATGCTTACCTGAACAAGAGACAGGGCCTTGTAGATGATGCTGAGGCCAACTTCTTGGTAAATGTTAAATCTTTCCAGTGTATTAATCGTCCTCCAACTTTCAGTGTCGTTGTCGTGCGTCAACGCGTACAGGCCTGCGATCAGAGAAAATTAAATAGGACGGTAAAACAACACTGGCATTGTCAAGGTTAGAGCCATTTCAATCGAGGTTGACTTCTATCTGGACCTGAAAATTATCTTTACAAGAAAAATAGAAAAGGGAGAGCATTACCTAAAAACATTCAGATTTCCAGACAGTGTTTTAGGTTTACATTGTTTCTCTTGTGAAAGACCTTTTCGCTGGTTGGCATGGAAGGTCAAATGTTAGCAAAACATCCAATCGTATTAATGGATGTTGTGACCTGAAATTCAACATACACTTTTGCAAACTTTCATTTTAACAAAAAATTTCATTCCATGATTGGTTGCTTTGTTTCCAACAAATTCAACACTATTTTTTGAATACTTGTGTAACATTGTTACAAACTGTGGCTATCTGTTCTTGCTTTGCATGTATGGCTTCCCTTGGTTGGAAAAAAACCTGGGCTGTGATGTTGCAAAAGAAAGGTCTGTACATCACAGCACGATTCGAACAAGACCAAAGCAAAAAATAAATAAATCGTATTTCACAAGTTGGAAACAAGGTTTTGTGACCTGAATCCATTTCCAGGTAATGAACGACATTTTCATGCAACTGAAAAAAGCAGACCTTGAACTTAGATCTTGAAGGGGGACGGCAATTTCCCTCTGGTAAGGGGCACTCCTATGAGGAAAATGTAAATTTGAATTGGAACTTTGCAAAGGGCACCACAGCAAAAGCACAATTAGGCACCGCAAAAATTTCTGTGGGTATCGTGGGTTAACTGGAGGCCTGAAAAAGCGTACACTTCCCCCCTTGTGACCGGTTGGTGCGCTTGCCACCATCTGTTAGTTACTTTTAGAACCAGGATTCAAACCCACACCCTAATGAATTCACCACAGGAACTTGAGTCCGGTGCACAAGACCACTCAGCCATGACACTCTCTGGCACTATACAGTACCCTTCTACATCTAAATGACAGACGATATCAGTGTGCTCAGGTTCAAAAGACACCCAGACCCATATATCACCCCTTTGGCTAACACAAGACTTCAGGGTTGCCTGATGAGCTATCTGGGCCGGTTCGGTTCGTGGGTCACCAGCTCCCACTTAGCGCCCTGTGGTGTACACCAGCTTTTACCTCCATCGAATCTTAACTGCAAACGACGTTTAGGATCCACAGACGGATCATCATGGATCAACTCAAAGACCTTGAACGAGGCTTCTTCTTTTTTTGCGGCAACGCGGATCAACAGGGGGTTAGGGTTAGTGGAACCCCCGTTGATGTACTGACAAGTTGTACACAGACAACTGTTTTCTTCCGCAGGAAACGTCTTATTACAGAATGTTTTATTGGCAGTGATTATAATCCACAGAATCGGAAATGACTTTGGTCCAAGGTTTTCTCAGAGGGAGATTTAGGCGAGTTCAAGAAATTATAAAAAGTCTGATAAAATGTGGCAAAGGTCTAACACCAAAAAGAGTTTGAAGAAACTAAGGTTACTTTTAAAAATATGTTCATATCAAGCAAATGCTTACCCCCCCCTTTTTTTTTGTTGTTGACATTTTCAAAAGTACATAATTTGTTCATATTTATCATATAAGTTAAAAACTCAACAACTTTAGTGAGCCGGTTTATACAAAATTGAGGCATTTCCAAAATGTTGTTAAATACTATTATTTAGTTTTGTTCTTCAATTTTATATATAGGCCCTACAGCAAGTAACCAAAGTGATGTTTGAAGCTTTACATGGTGTGGATCATAAGTAAAACTATGGTAGTAAACTAGCAGGTGCAATTAACCAAATATAAAAACTCTTCTGGGAGAAGTGTTGGTTCTGAGAAGATTGTGGTCTCGGTTTCAAACAGTATACTCTGCTCGTCTTCAGGAGATTAACGAGCAGAGTATAGACCATGTTACATTTGTTTACGAGTGTGACCTCGTACATTATAATGCTATTCCTGACGGGCAAGATGCTACACAGGCTCAATGGGAAAAATTATATTTTGTGTCATAAGCAACAAAAGCAACAGCTGTGCAGCTTTTGAGATGTCCCCCCTTTCTTCATATCAAAAGTTGCGGAAAATCAGACAGTAAGATTTGTTGTTTTCTTCCATTGAGCTGTGTACAAATGTGCCCGCCGGATTAGTCCAGGCTCTGTGGCTCTTTTGTAAACATGTGATGCCACAGGTCACATGGTCTATGCTGTTAAAAACGTCGAGACCACACCGGGACTTCTCAGAGCCAACACTCCTCTCGAGAGAGTCTTTATACATGGTTAATTGTACCAGAAAGTTTACCGCATAGACTACAGTTACTCTTGGGCAGTAACATGAATGCCGACAAACATCTCGAGACTACTTCTACCTGCTGTAATATTGCAACGTTTTTGTGTTTGCCGACTTTTCATTCCTTGAACCAAATAGGCAAGTTTCTATTGTTTGTATTGTTTCCTCTGTAACCCAAAACTTGAAGGCAAAGTATACCTTTGGTTTTGGAACCATTCGATTGTTTTATCCCTATATAAATGTAGATATATATACAATAAAACTAACCTGTGAAAATTTTATTTCAAAAGGTGGTGGCGTTTTTTAGATGTCGCTGAAAATCTGGAGCAGTTTTGTCCACGCAGGGAGAATAATCCGTAATTGGAATACACAATCTGAGAAACGTTTCCTCCATGAAACGTTTCTCAGATTTGAATGTTTTTGAATCCCTCTATCTAAAACCACATTCCTTTGAATGGAATTGTTTTCTCAAATTTGTACATATTATCACAGCTGCAGTGTACTTACCAAGTAATTTTATGGTCCATCATTTTTTGGAGTCATTACCAATGATTTACATGTACCCTGGATGGATAAACAATCCCCAAGCACGGCAATACAAATGATGGCTTGCACCCGACACTACATGCACTGCTTTTAGCAAACCTCCCCATATGGTGCCCTCATGTTCCGGTCACTTTTCTCTACGGGAGCAAATTTTACTGGACTCAGGCCCGAGGCCAGTGATTTTTAGCCTCCGCCAGTATAATTCATACCGGCAAGATTTGGAATTCAAGTCCGGTTTGTGTTCTGTTCAAATGTGACTTTTAGTCTGATAAATAATTCATCCTGTGAGTCTGGAAGCTATAACCATTACAAATAAGACAAATCTTCTTTTAGTGCTTTTTTAAATATTAAACTGTGCAGGTGTTTTTTTGTTCTTACTTAAACTCAGCCCATTCATGGCTTGCTTACGCGATTTCTGGCTTAGTACATAGAATTATTGCTACAAGGCTCCGTAGCCAGATTCGCAAAGCAAGCATGAAATTGCCTGGTCTTTGACAAAATTCTTGTCAGTAAAAAGAATTTGATCAAGAAATTTGCGCTACAAGCCCTGAGGTCAAGTGTATTTTTACCCCAAATTCGAGCCCTTTTGTAGAATACATTCTCAACGTAATTTACTTTTAATAAGTGTTTTATTGTGTTACTCCAACTATTTGTGCTTCGCCATCAAAATTAAAGTGAATTGATTGATTGAACAATCGAGACTGACAAATAATGAAGTTAATGTAATCTCACCTGAGAAGACAACACGGAGGGCAGGCTGGGTTCAGTTTACACTATGTCAAGATTTCTTCCCGGATTGAATTACAAATGCCTAGTTTCAATTTCGGCAGTATGTGCTCGGAAGTGGGTCAAGTAGATATACTCCTATTGCCCCCCCCCTCCCCCCTCCTACCTAGGAGGTATTCCATGGGCACTCTTCTTAATGAAAAGCTATGGGTCCAAGCCACTGCCGATGTCCTGTTCCATAACTAGTGCAGTGTTGATTTTTTTTTTTTTTTGGTCCAGTAATAACCACAAGGGAAACTGACTGGGTAAATTTCAAACAATATGGGGTTTAACCCCCCCAAAAAATGGAGCAGGATTTGAACCAACGACCTCCAGATTAACGTGCTGGCGCTCTACCAACTGAGCTATCTAGCCCTATGTTGGCGGTCTCCCTATTTTGACAATATCTTTGTTGGGGGGTGCCAGTCAGAAGCCATACAACCATTACCTGCAGTGTAGCCAGGGATCAAACCCAAGTTTAGGATACAACCTGGGAAGCAGCCTAAGGAGATTACCTTAAGAGGACGCAACTTTTTTTTATTTCAAATGTCAAGTAGTAGGGCTAAACCACAAGGGAAACTGACTGGGTAAATTTTTAATAATTTGGTGTTGTACAAAGAAAAATTTAAGTTTGTTGTTTAAGGCATCACAGACATAACCAACCAATGATGTTGATGTATAAAAAACCAAATGTGACTAGACTTAAATGTTTTGGGGTTGAACAAAGAAAACAACGACTAGAGCAGGACTTGAACCTGCATTTTTTTCGGTGAAATATTTCCCTCTGAAATGGAGTCAAGTTCGAGAAAACTGTATCTGAAAATATTTTGTTTAAAGGTATTGTACACTTTTGGTAACAGCTCAAAATCAGTGTCCACATTTTGTGTGATTAAACATATGCATGAACAAACAAACCTGTGAAAGTTTGAGCTCAATTGGTCATCGAGGTCACGAGAAAATAGTGAAAAGAGATCTTATGTGTTTTCTGTTTTTTCAAATTATCGCGCGCGATAATTACTATTGTTTTACTCGTTTCTCAGAAACGAAAGCATTTTGGGCAGAAATATTTTAAGGAACCCTTTCTACCCTAACTTACTTTAAATCATGTAAGTTATGTGTAAATATGTGAACATTGTGTTTTTCGATCTTACCAATAGTGTACAGGGCCTTTAAATGCAACAGTTGATTTTGGTTGTTCATTATTTTCTTCTTACTCACACAACGGATGAAGCCCAAACTTTTTTATGTTCGTTATTTCATGTATATGTTTGATCACACAAAACATGAACACTGTCTGCGACTATTTTGTCAGCTCTAACACATTTAAATGCTTTCTGACGTTTTTCAATTATCTTTAAATATTTATTTTACGAAAATAATAACAATGATCATAACACAGTTCTTAAAGACCTTTCTATTGCAACGTCACAGCCCAAGTTTTTGCCAACCGAGGTTGAAAAACTATGGAAAGCCATAAATGCAAATCAAAAAACAGATAGCCAGAGTGTGTAGCAATTTTACACAAATATTCAAAAAATATGTTGAATTTGTTGGGAAAAAATCAACCAATTATAAGAGACATTTCAGCTCATGAATCTTTACAGAAAATGTTGAATTTAGTCACAATTTTTTCTAATCACGATTGGTTGTTTTGCTAACATTTGACCGTCCATGCCAACCGCCGGCGCACTTTGTTTACCAACAATGGAAAGGTCTGTATCCTGTCAGTGTCACAGGAAGGTCTCGACAAAAGCTACATCATTAAAGGCACTGGACACTATTGGTAATTACTCAAAATAATTGTTAGCATAAAAACGTACTTGGTAACGAGCAATGGAGAGCTGTTGATAGTATAAAACATTGTGAGAAACGGCTCCCTCTGAAGTAACGTAGTTTTTGAGAAAGAAGTAATTTCTCAATAAAATATTTGAATTGACCTTGAGACCTCATGCGTGAGGTCTCGAAGTGTGGGTTAGGGTCCCGGTCTTGATGCTTGTGTCCTTAAGCAAGCCACTTAAAAGATAGTGTCCACACTATTGGTAATTACTCGAAGTAATTGTTAGCATAAAAACTTACTTTGTACTGAGCAATGGAGAGCTGTTGATAGTATAAAACATTGTGAGAAACGGCTCCCTCTGAAGTAACGTAGTTTTTGAGAAAGAAGTAATTATTTGAATTGATTTTGAGACCTCACGCGTGAGGTCTCAAAATCAAGCATCTGAAAGCACACAACTTCGTGTGACAAGGGTGTTTTTTCTTCCATTATTATCTCGTAACTTCCACGACCAATAGAGTTCAAATTTTCACAGGTTTGTTATTTTGTGCATATGTTGAGATACACCAAGTGCGAAGACTGGTCTTTGACAATTACCAAAGGTGTCCAGTGTCTTTTAACAGGCAATTAGAATAATACTAGGTAACTTTTCAGGAGTGATTTGAATTCATTTGTTACTTCCTTGATAGTAGTTCACCCTACACTTGGCACCGTAACAGATTTCCCGGGGTACAACCCCACCTTTTTTGTTCCTCCGTCTGCTTCCAGACCAAAACCAATCACGTCCCTGAATGAAAATACGCGTCCCCAGCAAATCACTTCAACACTTGCGGACTAACCTTTTCACACACGCACAACAAAAAAAGTGAGAATAGTCTTTCCTCTTTAGATGTATCATATAATGCTCTTGTTAAACAAGTTCATGGTGTCTGGAAATAGCTGACACTAAGACCAGGCGGGATTTTTTTTTCCCCGCCCGATTATAGATTTGGCATTTTACAGGTGTACGTTGTCAGCCCGAAATACACCCTGACAAATAAACTTGGGAATGAGTCATTTTCAACTTCCGGCATCGAGAAGTAAAAAAAAGAACAAGAAAGAGAAGAAAGGGGGGAAAAAAAATGGCTAAAGAACGAGAGAGAAACAGCGATTGCAATATTTGTCACCGCCAAAATTTAGATGGGGATAATTTCTTTCTTGACAGGTTTAGCTTCTGGGGGTACACCAGGAGGTCTGTCGAAGAATGGAGCGAGACGTTGTTCATGGGGGGGTAGACAAGGATCAGTGACCCATATGTGTCTGGATAAATTAATTTAGAAGGCGGGGTAGGTAACAACTCTCTGCCTCTGGTATAGGGGGAATCGACGTGCCGAGATTTACATGGTTTTTATAAGCTCATTGTTGAGCTACAGCTCAAAAAGTAGTTTCATCTGTATTTCTGTTACTTTTCTTTTCGTTTGCAAGGGTTTATTGACTTCTGAGTAAATGTCAGGGTTTTCAGTTAATAACAGCTTCATACATCAGCTTTCTGACAGCTTACAGCTTCAAGGTAGAGTCATAGATTGGTTTTTGTCAACGTAATCCAAGTTTATAGGCAAAAATAAAAAAGAAAGATACAATCAAAGTCACACATTTCAGTAGAATACAGTGTCCACTTGCTGGGAAAACAGCAAAAAAACTGTCACGGTATTTTCACAAGAACGTCAAATCCATCCACATTTAGCGAGTTGACAGCAGGTGCCAACCGCATCGCGAACAAACACCAACCCTTAGAAATCTGAGGAAGGATTCATTCATGAATCATTTCTCAGATTAAAATTTAAAACGTCTTTGGGTGAAAAACATATCTTCGAAGGAAATCCTACCTCAAAATATAACTGCGCCAATAAAGTATCTAAACACTTACAAATGGTCCGATATATCGGAACCTCAAATAGTATGCAGAACATTAATTAAATTAATCCGATGCACAGTTATCTTCTGCACATTTTGACACCTCTTTTGTTGCGCTACGATGTTGTTTGACGGATTAATGGTACTTGAGTGGCTAGTCGAATTTCAAAAGTTACGGTGTGATGCTGGTTGAAGCAACATGGTTGTGCCAAGGTCATGAAAGTTAGACATAGAACAGCTGCATCAAAACAGTGGGAATTCAACATGATTGTTTTTGGGGGGGGGGGATTAATGGTAAAAAAAAAGAAATTTAAGGGATTTCTTTTGATTAGATATTTCTATCTAATTTATTAATTCTGGTTGTGAAGCTAAGGATTCTCAGACAAGTGAACTTAATCACTCTACTAGCCAAGTACCCCATGGATAGAAGACATGGAAGGAAGTGTTAGCTTTAGGTGTGGGAGGAAAATCCCAGAGAATTAATCCAAAGAAAACCCACGCCATCAAGTAGGGACTTAAAACCCAATCCACATAGTGCCCCTGACGGGATTCGAACCGGGGTCCTAGAGGTGGAAGGCGAGGAAAGATACCACTTCGCCAATCCCAACCGCCCTTAAGGTACAATGTGTGTTAATATGATATGTCCGAGAGGTAGGGGTGTTGTAGTATAACAAGCACCCCTATCCCAAAAGTTTGCGGTGCTGCATGTGACACCCACAGCATCCCACGCACCCCTTTGACGCAGGTCCGCAACCACGCTTTTTGAATTCAACACCTGTGGCTTATTTCCTTGGAGGCTCAGAAGACACCTTGCATATAGCGCTTTATAACTAAACAAAGGTCAAACCACATAAAAAAATCAATGATTTCCCCTTGGTTTAACTACTCCAAAATGAAACTTACCTTCCGAGATAGACGGAGCAAACACCATCTGTTTGAAGTACGAGTAGTAGAAACCAGCCTCGGTCCGAAAGGAAATCTCTCTTTCAACCTCCTGAAGATTAGACAAAGAAAAGAACAAAAATTAAATACAACAAAATTTGAAAATGTTTTTGGGTTTCTTTTTTTCAATTGAATTGAAATGGTTTATTGAAAATCAAGTTTTGATAAAAAACAGCTTGAGGGTTGATATTAATGGTCTCTAGAATGAACTGTTACTCCCTTGGGTTATGTACTAATGGTCCGTCTTCACTGTAAACAAGGTCTAACACTAGTCTTATCCAACACAATATCTTTGCGTTGGTGTAAAAATGTCGTATCTCACAAAATAGCACTGACACTATTTTAAGCGAGATACAACATTTTGACAAATTTCTCGCTTTGTATCTCGCTTAAAATAGCCCGGATGTACATGTAACCCTGAAAAATGGACCGCTTGAATAAAATAAATAAAACTAAACCTTGGGGAAACTCACTTCAGAAAAACTTTTAAAAATCAAAGCTTGTGATGGGAGAACACATAAAATGTGGAGTGTTCCCCTTGTGCTGCCAGGCTAGCTGAAGTCAATTACTGGGGTGACTAACCACACTACCACGGATTATGCAAGAGGGTTAATTGTTTATTACAAAGGATTCCTAAAAAATTAACTTAAGGCCCTTTCACAGGAACACCAGTAGCAAAGGTCCTCGGTAATGGGTGCTGGTAGTCTGTCACTTTCTGTCACAAGGAACCTTGGAAAATCCAAACATTGTTGTCCTTTTATTTCACACGGAGTGCAGTTTGTAAAATGTACAACCATGCTAAATTAAAGCGAGGACCCCTGCTAATTTGCTCTCGTGTGAAAGGGACAATGGGGGTGCTAGAAGAGCTTAAGGGGGAAATATAAACAGTGGAAGGGTAATAAAACTCTAAGGTCTTTCTACACCCACTACATACACACAAAACAAAGTACACCGAAAAACTGATGCGATGTTAGGTGCAAGCTTTCGTCTTGGTGCAAGACGTTCTCTGCGACTTTTTGCTGCCCGGTTACTGTACAATGTAAAGCAATTCAGGTCTTTCACAATTAACCAATAGAGGGCTTTCTACTTATATGCATCACTCTCTCTGATGAACAAAGCTTCCCCAAAACTGTACTGCCGCGCGGCAGCACTCTGGCCATAGACTCGTAAAGCACCCAGTGAATCGCCGTACACTGTGCAGTGTGCCTGCAGTAACCAATCGGGCAGCAGAATGCCATAAGGTTGTCTGGAAACAAGATCTTAAATATGGTAACCCAAACTACTTCGGGCTCTGATTAAAAGACAGTCAATCAGTTCATGATCAGTTTTACTTCTCAGAAGGAAAAAAAAACCCAAGATACAGTGTACATATCTAGAGGCCTAATCCATAGTACCACGGCCACTGGAAAACAAACAAGACACTGAGAGAGCTAGCCTAGCAGGCCAGATCCACATAGTCCTGCAGTATTCTGTGGAATGACATCAGTGTTTGGGACTATTAAGTTATTTCACAGTGAAACTCTGCATTACTTGTGCACTACTCCTGTGAATTACAGGCAAACGTTTGTGAAAAGCATGAAATGTACAGGGTAGAGGCAGTTTGGTGGAATTTTGTGGAACACAAACATAGGAAGATCATGGAGGAAAAGAAATCAATTCTAACGGCGTCTGTCTGGGCTTTGGGAAAACTTCAGACTACACTCGGTAATAAAATCCAATGCTCAAAGGCAGTGGATACTTTGGGTAATTACTCAAGAAATACATTACCATAAAAACTGACTTGGTAAAGGAGCACCTGAGAGCTGCTGATAATATCAAGTACTGTGAAAAACGACTCCCGCTGAAGTAATGTAGTTTTTGAGGAAGAGGTCATTTCTCACAAAATATTTGAATCTGAGATCAGGCTTTACAATTCTAAGCAACAAGGGTGTTTTTTTCTTTCTTTAATTTCTTGCAACTTTGATGACCAGTTGAACCAAAAGTTTTCACAGGTTTGTTATTTTACGCATATGTTGGGATACACCAGGTGATGATAATATAGTCTTTGACTATTACCAAAAGTATACCCTACCTTTATGGAGAGTATACTGATGGCAATTACTCCAAAAATGATTGGCCATAAAAACTTACTTGGTAAGAAGCACTGCAGCTGTTGATAACATGTAACATGTTGAGAAATGATTCCCTTCTAAGGAATGTGGTTATAAAGAGAAGGATTCAAAAACATTTCAATCTGAGAAATGCAATCTGAGAAACGTTTCTGCATGAAACGTTTCTCAGATTGTGTATTCCAATTGCATTTTATTGATTCCTGGACAAAACCACTCCAGAAATTCGCGATATATCTCAAAAAAACGCTACCACCTTTTGAAATGAAATTTTCAGAAGTTGATTTTCTTGTATATGTCTACATAGAGGCTTAAAGGCAGTGGACACTATTGGTAATTACTCAAAATAATTATTGGCATAAAACCTTACTTGGTAACGAGTAATGGGGAGAGGTTGACAGTATAAAACATTGTGAGAAACGGTTCCCTCTGAAGTGACATAGTTTTCGAGAAAGAAGTAATTTTCCACGAATTTGATTTTGAGACCTCAGAATTAGATTTTGAGGTCTCGAAATCAACCATCTGAATACACACAACTTCATGTGACAAGGGTGTTTTTTCTTTCATAGTTATCTCGCAACTTCGACGACCAATTGAGTTCAAGTTTTTACAGATTTGTTATTTTATCCATATGTTGAGATACACCAAGTGAGAAGACTGGTCTTTGACAATTACCAATAGTGTCCAGTGTCTTTAAAACAATCAAACGGTTCCATAAACTAAAGGTATACTATGTCTTTAAAAAACATTTTCACACTGCTAGCTATGACCAATCACATCAGAGATTATTTGGGGGGTTAAAGGGAAGGTACACGATTGGTAATCACTCTAAAAATTAATGGCAAGAAAAAAAACAGACTTAATATAGATAAATATTTCAATTCAAAATAATGTGGATATGGAAAAAATATGTCAGTTTTTATCCACCAAAATTTGAATCTGAGAAATGTTCGGATCGTGTATTCCTTACATCCCTATTCTTTATGCGTGGACATTCGCTGCGGATTTTGGCGATAATTCAAAAATGCGACCACCTTTTGTAAGGAAATTTTCACAAGTTAGTTTTATTGTACATATCTATATTTATATAGGATTAAAGGAACATTACAGAATTGGTTTTTGCTAACAAAACAGTTGCTGGCAGTGTAAGCACCTTATGTAATCCACCATATACATAAACTGACAAACCTGTACGAAGTTTGAGATTGATCGACCATCTGGGTCACAAGAAAATAGTGAAAAACCGATTACACATTTGCATGAAATCATATAGATTCAACAAATAAATAAAACGCTCACTGAGCGATAAACTCCAATCGGAAAATTAGTTTATTCATTTCTCATCAAATATGGGATTTCAGACAGAAACATTTCAAGGGATGTTTTCTGCTATCATCATCATTAGACCGTGTAAGTTTTATGTAAATCGGTGATCAAAAAGTATATTTTACAAGTTTTTTTCTTACCAATTCTGTAATGTTCCTTTAAAACAATCAAACAGTACCAAAAACCAAAGGTATACTCTGCCTTTAAAGTGTAGTGTGAAAGAGATTTACAGTGTCTGGGTCAGGAGACCTGATCATCCTGTACTCTGATATAAGAGAGCAGCTTGCATGTCCGACCTTTCATCACTGGGGAGGTTAGGTGGGGTCAATCTTTGCTAATCCCTATAGCCTAGTAGCACTTAAGACAGTCTAAGTCTACTCTAATCCAGTTTAATCCACAATCGAAGACCAACTGGCCCAATGTGATTGGGAGAGGGGATGCTGGTTGACATGATGCACTTAAGACCAGGGGGGAGAGTCATTGATGAATAAGTCTGAAACCTAAGGATCCAGATCTTAGGAGGTACATTGGAATGATGGCATGTCCATCTTTTGATAACCCATGGAGTTATTGATTCCAAGGAGCTTTTGGGGCACAGTTTCCTCAGTGCTAAGAGAAGAAGATCGAAGAGCACACCTTGTTTTGTTTGGAGAAAAAAAAAAACTTTTCTAGTTTACCAGGCAGACTTTAAACTGTCTGAATTCCGTTAAAAGTTTGAAATATCTCATCCCTGTGAGACAGACATGGGCTACAATCCCGGCCAAAATGCTTGGGCCACCCGTTCCTATACTGTTACAATAACCATACAATAACCATTCCCTGTCTCACAATAAACATTCTCTCCCCCGTCCCCCGTCCCCCCGCTCAATGTTGTCTGGAACGCAGAAGACCGTGCAACAATGTGATTCAACATTGAAAGGGGGCAGGGGGGCCCAACGAGATATGGCCGGGATTGTAGGTTTCATGGTTATTACAAAAAAAATTATTTTGATATCATCTGGAAAATTTCACTTTTTACTCGTCTGAATGCAGTTAAACTGTGTTAGAATCCGCCCCCCCCCCCCTTTGAAGCTACACTCAACTGCCATACAGCCAGGGGTCACGCCCAGGATTACGATACAACCTGGGAAGGGACAGTAAGAGGATCATCATCCTAAGGGATTCATTTTTTTATTCTAAACTATCAAGTAATAAACGACAAGGGAAACTGACTGGCTAAATAAAAACACAATGGAAACCTTACAATGCCTATGTGATTTCATACTCAAACAATTACCCAAAAAATGATTAAAAAATTGCATTAAAAAGTATCAATGTATTGATATTGTTTATGTATAATTTTAATATCAATTAACATCCTAAATGGCAGACAGTATAAACAATTCCTGGACGCAAATAGACTCAAAATCCATCACAACAGACAAAAACAACACGAGATAAATCAAATAAAGAAAGCCTCAAACTTTACTTCAACCTCGGCAGCGACAGAAGAATCCATTCAATAATTTGTTTGCCATGACAAGGTCTTTATCAACCGTAATCAGTTTAATCTTTTTTTTAACAGTGTCCCATGAAAAAACACAAAGATATGTGTGGTTTAATGGGGTTTTAAATTTGACTATTAAAGTTTCAGAAGTGTGTTTACTAATGCATCAAATTCCATTTGAAAGAAGGAAAAAAAACCTGAAAAAAAATTCTATGGAAATATCAAACCTTCAACCAAGCAGAGAGGTGGCATAAGTTTAAATTAATAATCAATTTCAATAACACTTTCAGAGCAAAATTGCTGTTATTGCTGAAAAATTGCAAATTAGGCTGCGTTTAAGTGTTTTTCGACTCTCGGAAATATTGACGATACTAGCTTAACAAAAAAGCTTTTAAAAAACAGCACGTGACCCAAAAAGCACAGGTAGGATGTTCCGCACAATGTGTTTACGGAAGTAAAGTTGGATTCATTCATTTGTTTATTCACTACCGAGATGAACGGAAATTATTAATTCGGACATGTGGGGTCGCAACCCAAATCTAGTGAAACATCGTTCCTGTTAATAATAATAATATAACGTATTTGTATAGCGCCTAATGCAAACCAGCCTCTAAGCGCTTAACATTCAGTATTTTCCTGCAAGGTATTGTGGAGCTACGTTTTGAAGTATTAGACCTATTCCTTTACATAGCACCAAGTAATGTTTACAACGTGCTGTGGCGCAATATGCAGCCAATCCAACCAGGAAAACCGGGGCGAACCCCTTCTCTTTTCGATAAGTGCACTGGGTTCTTTTACCTGCATTCACACAACACACAGGACCAACGGCTTTACGTCCCATCCGAAGGACGCAGCAACAGTGGTTAAGGTCTTGCTTAAGGACACAAGCGTCACGACCGGGACTCGAACCCACACCCTGCTGAACAGAAAACACCAGAGCTTGAGTCCTGGTGCTCTTATCCGCTACGCCACGACACCCCACAGAGTGTAATTACAAAATTTTTTATGTACTAGGTCCTGAAACTTGCTGAAAATTTTGACAGTAATAAAGTGTATAGGGTAGGGTGTCTTGTAAAGGGTGTCTTGACCGAGCGGTTTAGATCTGATTCAAGTTCTGGTGTTTGAGTCATCGGGGTCGCGTTTCGAATCCCGGTCACGACAGTTGTGTCCTTGAAAAAAAATGCTTTACTTCAATTGCTTCTCTTCACCCAGGGGTATAAATGGGTACCTGCGAGGGTAGAGGTGAATACTGTGTTTGAAGAAGCATTCGAGCGCCACGGCAGCTCGGGGCTGTATACTCCCCAGGGAGCTGAGAAAGATTACAGGAATGCTATTTGCCCAATGACCAGGGCACTAATGTAGAGCGCATTGATACGATATTGTAAAATGCGCTATATAAGAACCAGTTATTATTATTACTAGTCGTATTTAGTGCAAAAACCGACGTGCAAAATTGTTTGATTTTTGACATGTAGGTCACTTCCGCGGGACCAGCAACGGTTTATTGACATAGATATGTGTGCAGCAGTAACAGACCGCATACTCGATGCTTTTAAGCTCCGTAGCAGGAAAAAAAACATTGTCTCTTGCTGAACAAGCCAAAGTTTGCTCTTATTTTAAACCCGAAGATTCCTTGGCTTGAAAGAAAGAAAAGAAACAGCATCCGAGATTATTTTCTTAGGACCTTCTGAAGTGTTGATGCTTCCGCGCTACGGGTAGGAATTCCTTCCCAGCCCCATTCACTTTACTCACAGCTGGAACAACCTCTCTCCGTATTAAAGGAATTGTACAACTAGATCCACTTGTTCCAGCATGAGAATATATTTCAGCCAGTGTCTAGTTTTTGAGAAGCATATCATAAATGGATGGTGAATCAAGGTTTTAGAAGAGTGCATTATTCAATTCAATCTTCTAGTTTACAAAAAACAACACGGTTAATTCACGGTTAATTCAATATTACAACTCAAAAATTTAAAAAAAGTGGTGCATCATTCACTTATCATTAGGTTCATGGAAAAAAATCCAATGTTTGCAAGAAAAACGAACACAAGATGGTACATCATTGGTTATTGGAAGAGTATGTTCATTCAATCCTCTAGTTTTTAAGACACAAATCATAAAGGGATGGTTCATTGTTGGTTTTTGGAAGAGTACATTAATTCCAATCCTCTAGTTTCTAAGACTCGATTCATAAAGGGATGGTACATCATTGGTTATTGGAAGAGTACATTTATTCCAATCCTCTAGTTTTCAAGAAACACATCATAAAGAGATGGTACACCATTGGTTATTGGAAGAGTACATTAATTCCAATCCTCTAGTTTTCAAGAAACACATCATAAAGGGATGGTACATCATTGGTTATTGGAAGAGTACATTCATTCCAATCCTCTAGTTTTCAAGAAACACATCATAAAGGGGCGGTACATCATTGGTTATTGGAAGAGTACATTCATTTCAATCCTCTAGTTTTCAAGAAACATCAAAAAGGGATGGTACATCACTGGTTATTGAAAGAGTACATTCATTTCAATCCTCTAGTTTTCAAGAAACATCAAAAAGGGATGGTACATCATTGGTTATTGGAAGAGTACATTCATTTCAATCCTCTAGTTTTCAAGAAACATCAAAAAGGGATGGTACATCACTGGTTATTGGAAGAGTACATTCATTTCAATCCTCTAGTTTTCAAGAAACATCAAAAAGGGATGGTACATCACTGGTTATTGAAAGAGTACATTCATTTCAATCCTCTAGTTTTCAAGAAACATCAAAAAGGGATGGTACATCATTGGTTATTGGAAGAGTACATTCATTCCAATCCTCTAGTTTCAAAAAAATATCTCATATTACATGTACACACATGTATGATACTACTCTTCCTAAAACCAATGATGTAAGGGATGATACATCATTGGTATCAAGGCAAAGAGAGTACCTTTATTTCAATCCTCTAATTTTCATGTGTTTCTGACATATGCTTTTGAAATTTGAGAATTGGAATGGATGTAATGTACACTCTTCCAGATAATTTATCATCTCTTTATGTGTTTTCTGAATCATAAAGAAGATTGAGTGAATGTAATCTTTCTAGAAAGAAATAAATAAAAAAAAGATAACAAATTATGATGTACCATCCATTATATAATGACATATGTATCTAGAGGATTGGAATGATTGTACTCTTCCAATAACCAAATGATGTGCCACCCCTTTATGATATGGTTATTGAAAACTAGTAGTGGAATGAATGTACTCTTCCAATAACCAATGATGTACCATCCCTTTATGATATGGTTATTGAAAACTAGGAGTGGAATGTATGTACTCTTCCAATAACGAAAGATGTACCATCCCTTTATGGTGTGTTTCTTGAAAACTAGAGGATTGGAATGAATGTATTTTCCTTTAACCAATGATGTGCCATCCCTTTATGATATGGTTATTGAAAACTAGGAGTGGAATGTATGTACTCTTCCAATAACGAAAGATGTACCATCCCTTTATGGTGTGTTTCTTGAAATATAGAGGATTGGAATGAATGTACTCTTCCAATAACCAGTGAAGTAACATCCATTTATGATGATTCTTGATAACCGGAAGATTAGAATAAAATGCACCCAAAACAATGATGTACCGCACCCTTTAAAGTATAAATATTTCAACCAGACAAATTGTTTGACGTGGGCGAGCGCGCTCGCGGATGTACAAAAATTGTAGTTTGTTCCAGGAAAACTCTAGGGAATCTCCTGTAGGCTTGTGGACAAAAAGACATCCTGAAGAAGCTTCAAGAAATGGGAACATCCAAATCTGATTTAACGTTTGACGTCAGTGCTGTGGCAATGTACGCAAGGCCCAGGGGCGTGTTAGGAAACTAGCAGGCTAAACGAAACCTTTTAATTTTTTCAACACGGGTATTTCACTTGCCACATCCATTCTATTTTTATGAAGTGACGATTTAGCCCCGCAGCCAAAACTTACATGTTTTTTAGAAGATCGTATCTGAAGCTGAACTTTTTTTTCCAGCTAGTGTTTAGAAGACTGTTTACTAGCTTTTTCTTTTGAAGTTCACTATCAAAATAGGCTGAATTATTCAGTTATACAGCACTGTCAGTATTTTGTCAATCTTGCAACTGTTTTGATGAGCTATTAATTCCTAAACACACTTGTCACTTTGTAAAAGCCACAAAAATACAGACTTGACCAAAAAGCACTATGTACAAATCAATGCATAAGGTTTGCCACTTTGTAAAAATGCTAAACAAACAGACTCATCACTTCATAAAAATGCAGTAACTGGCCCCGATGCTTTGTTCTTGAAAGGGCAAGGGCAACAAGGCGCTTTCTCCTTGGTAAAGGGCAAAGAGCACCTCTCTAAGAAAATGTCTATTGGAACATTTCAAAGGGCGCGCCCCCAAGGCAATGATTTTTATTGTGGCCTGTCGTGGCCGAGCGGATAAGAGCACCAGACTCAAGCTCTGATGTTTCTGTTCAGCAGAGTGTGGGTTCGAGTCCTGGTTGTGACACTTGTGTCTTTAAAGGTATTGTACACTTTTGGTAACAGCTCAAAATCAGTGTCCACATTTTGTGTGATTAAACATATGCATGAACAAACAAACCTGTGAAAGTTTGAGCTCAATTGGTCATCGAGGTCACGAGAAAATAGTGAAAAGAGATCTTATGTGTTTTCTGTTTTTTCAAATTATCGCGCGCGATAATTACTATTGTTTTACTCGTTTCTCAGAAACAATAGCGTTTTAGGCAGAAATATTTTAAGGAACCCTTTCTATCATTACTTACTTTAAATCATGTAAGTTATGTGTGAATCTGTGAACGTTGTGTTTTTCGATCTTACCAATAGTGTACAGGGCCTTTAAGCAAGACACTTAACCATTATTGCTTCGTCCTTCGGATGGGACGTAAAGTCGTTGGTCCCGTGTGTTGTGTAATGCATGTAAAAGAACCCAGTGCACTTATCGAAAAGAGAAAACTAGAGGATTAGTGTGTTCCTGGTTTGATTGGCTGCATATTGCGCCACAGCACTTTGTAAACCTTTACATCGTGCTATGTGAAGAAATAGGTCTCAAACTTTAAAAAGTAGCTCCACATATATACCTTGAATGCTGTATTTTCATTGGCGCAGAACGATCACATGAGCGGGCAACAAATATCCATGTACCACTCTCCTCTCACGCGCGCGCGTCGTACAACTTTCTGTGCAGCAAAGGATCGAGATTATCATCGTTTCGATGAAATTGGAGTCCTTCAGATGAGGAAAATATTACTAAGAATTCAAGACAGAGGTATAACAAAACAATTGTTGCCTGCTGTGACATGGTTCATGGGTTTTGTACACCCTCGGGGGCAAATGGCACCCGAGGCCAAGCCGACTGGTGGGTGCCATTTGCCTCCGAGGGTGTACAAAACACCATGGACCATGTCACCACAGGCAACAATTGTATAATAGCAACCTAGAGTCATGACAGGACATAGATCCCGAGGTAGACCAAAGAAAAGATGGAGGGCCCGATGTATCATTTTTGATTGACTTCAGTCCAATTTCCTGGCAATTAATTCTGTGCTTACAACCCGTTGAATGATGTGTTTCACATGGCACCGTAATCACAGGACTCTGTGGTAAACAGAGCCATGAAAATTGGGGGTAAACGGAGCAATATAAACCACTTTGAGATATTGGTGGACATGTTATATTTGCACTGTTTAGTTTGGGTAAATCTGTCTGTATACACCCAAACCAAATCGTCACCGTTTTCACGAAGAGCCAATTTAGGGCATTCAACAAAACGTTCATGTTTGGAGAAAACCCCGTTTGAAGTTAAACTATTTTTGAAATCACCGTTTCAGACACTGTTTGTTATTGAAACGTTGACATTTTTCCAAGCATGAAAGTGGTGATCTTAAATCATGCAAATCTTTTGCTATTTTAATTACAGTTGGTTTAATTAATGAGTAATTAACTGTTTAACACAATTGTCTGTTCGTGAAAACTGCAAAACGAGGTGTGTGTGCAGCGCGTCGTGTACAAACCAATGCGTAAACGACGATTTTCTGTTCGTGAAAACGAAAATTTATATAGGTCATACAAATTATCCCTTCGTGAAAACTTAAAACGCAGAGTAGTCATTTTTGGCACCGTGCCAGCGCTATGTACTTCAATGTAACAAATGGCAAATCTAAAATTGTCTGTTTGTGAAAACGAAAAACTTGTAGTTTGGTAAAATTGTCCTTGTGCTAATTAGTGTAATTAAAAAAGTATAACGTTTTATCACTTGAAACTTGGGGAAAATGTTGATATCAATAGTAACATTTAAAATATGTAAAAACATCGGTTTGCCAAAATGTACACTTTTTGTCAGAATTGCCTCTTCGTGAAAACGGTGACGAAATGGTGGTAATTGCCATATCTCAAAAAGGCTAAGTGAAATTGGGCCCCGGTTAAGGACTGCCACGGAGTAAACATCATGGAGGAGTTCCACAGAGAACTACAGAATAATAAATGAAACAAACAACAATCAGTTTTTATATAGCACTTTTATCTGCAGGTGTCTCAAAGCGCTCATTTTGTTTTGAAGACAGGTATGCTAAGTTTTTTAATTTAAAGGAACATTACAGAATTGGTTTTTGCTAACAAAACAGTCGCTGGCAGTGCAGGCACTTTATGTAATCCACCATATACATAAACTGACAAACCTGTAGAAGTTTGGGATCGATCGGCCATCTGTGTCACGAGAAAATAGTGAAAAACCGATTACACATTTGCATGAAATCATATAGATTCAACAAATGAATAAAACGCTCACTGAGCGATAAACTCCAATCGGAAAATTAGTTTATTTATTTCTCATCAAATATGGCATTTCAGACAGAAATATTTCAAGGGATGTTTTCTACTATCATCATCATTAGACTGTGTATGTTTTATGTAAATCTGTGATCAAAAAGTATATTTTACAATATTTTTTCTTACCAATTCTGTAATGTTCCTTTAAGAAACTCATTTATAATAGCACTTGTTAGAACGTAGCATCTTGTTTATATTGCCCACCAGCGCTGTTTGTCAATGTCATGTTTGACTGTAGCTGGTGGAAATGGGTTATGTGCATTAAAGGCCCTGTACACTATTGGTAAGATCAAAAAACACAAATGTTCACAGATTCACACATAACTTACATGATTTAAAGTTGATGGTAGAAAGGGTTCCTTAAAATATTTCTGCCTAAAATGCTATCATTCCCAAGAAATGAATAAAACGATAGTTTTTATCGCGCGCGATAATAAACTTGATGTTTGAAAAACAGAAAACACATAAGGTCTCTTTTCACTATTTTCTCGTGACCTCGATGACCAATTGAGCTCAAATTTTCACAGGTTTGTTATTTCATGTATTTGGTTAATCACACAAATCATGAACTTTGTTTGCGACTGTTTTGTCAGCTCTACCAATCCTGTATAACACCTTTAAAATAAATAACAAAAATATTTTTTTTAATGGTTTACAAGGTGATCTGGTGCAATCTGCAGCTAACAATTCCAGACACAAAGTGTATTCAGTTATTTTAAGTGCATTAAATCACAACACAGTGGACCTACGGCTTTACGTCCCATCCAAAGGACTAAGCAGTATAATGGTTAAAGACACTGGACACCTTTGGTAATTGTCAAAGACCAGTCTTCTCCACTTGTGAAAATTTGAACTCAAATTGGTCGTCGAAGTTGCAAAGGTAATAATGGAAGAAAAAACACCCTTGTCACAGAAGTTGTGTGCTTTCAGATGCTTGATTTTGAGACCTCACGCGTGATTGCCAACATGGTAAATGTTTTTATATATAGCCTGCCCGATATGGGGTAGAGGGTCCCCCCCCCCAATGTTCCCATACTATAACACACTATTTTCCTCTTGTATAGAACTAGCCCCCAAAAATCCTCAAAAGAATTCCTGAGATTCCAAGCACACAATGAAGACGCAATAGGAGGGGGTACCCTCTGCCCCATATCGAGCACCAATTGTGTTTTTAGACCAACATTCGTTCCAAACTGTCCGCATAAAAATAAAACAAAAGTAACAAACCACAAAGGGAACTTGTGGCTGTTCGGATAAACTCTCATGTCTAAAATTGTGAAGAATAATGCTAGTGGTTTCGGTTGAAACTCAGAAGTTACGTGCTGTTGTTTTGGATGAAGGAAGTTCCTCAGTGATACAGATAATAACTTCAATTTGTGAATTCATCTCGCGGAAAAATAATTCAAAGTTGTGAATTTATCTCTGAAGAAAGGAATTTAAAGCTGTTAATTTCATCGTAGAGAAACTAATTTATGTACGTGTTTAAACTTTGGGTTTTGAGTTAACCTGAAAAGTACATCGAATTTTGGTACCACATAATTATATTCAAAAAAAGTATTAACAAAATAAATTTTAAAAAAGTTATCACGGTGTGATAGACTTTTAGAAATAAATTAAGAGAGAATTGTAGATAGAAAATCTGGAAGTTTCCGTGTTCATTTATTTCATGGGTACATATCGAGTTCATACATTAATTTGTCAGTTGGAACCACCCTCCAGGTTATGTGACACTGTGGCAATATACATCAATTTTAGGTGAACAAAGAAAACTATACTAGAGAGGGATTGGAATCTGATTAACTTGTTGGCGCTCAACCAACTGAGATATCGAGCTCTATGTTAGCATTCTCCCTGCATTGTCGATATTTTTGTTCAGGGGCCCCAGTCAGAAGTTCAACAACCTTACACTGAGGTACAAACCATGTTAATGATACAACCTGGGAAGAGGCAGAGAGGATCACCATTCAAGGGGATGCAACTTGTCTTTTTAATTAAAATATCAAGTAATATAAACCACGAGCGAACCTGACTGACTGGATAAAGTAGAAATATAACGGAAACATTTACATTAGCAATAAGTGATTTCATATTCCAAGAAAGTGGAAAAGAGGTAGGTTAAAAAAACTGCATGAAAAAAAAATCCAGCTTCCACATAAAAATGGTATAGACAATAATGACAAATTCCTGAACACAAACATATTTTTGTTTTTAAACACACGACCAAATGCATCAAGTTAAATTTAAATAAAGAAAGGCCTCAAACTACTTCAACCTGCGGCTTTCAATAATACCCCTTTCAATAATAACCTTTTTCAATAATTTGTCTGCCATGACAAGGCCTTTTTTATCAACCTAATAAACAGGATTTATTTTTTAACAGTGTCTCCATGAAAGAATACAAAGATATGCGTGGTTTAATGACATTTAAATTGACTTATTAAAGTTTCAGAAATGTGTTTACTGATGCACACAAATTCCGTTCTGGTAAAAAAGAAAAACACCAACAAAAACCGGACAATAATGGATAAACAAAAATCAAACCTTCAACCAAGCAGAGAGGCTGAAATAATTTCATATTAACAGTCAATTTTCACGATACACAATCTGAAAATTACAAGCAAAAATGCCTTTTACTTGTTGAAATCCCCCCAATTAGGTTGCATTAAAGTAGTTTGAACTTCAAAAATTGCAGTTTAATAAGAAAGCTTTTAAAAATCTCTGCTGAACCCCAAAGTGCAAGTTAATGTACCTCAGACTGCCGTGTGCTTATGGCAGTAAGACGGACATGATAAAATAATAATAATTTGGGAGGCTAATCATCCTTACTCGCAGCTGAGAAGCTGAATTTTGGCGAAAGGCTGGGCTACATCGTGGCCGAGCAGTGGATGTGAAATGGTGCCTTTGGCAGCCAGCCACATCAACCCAAACAGCCTGAGATCGAAAGTGTGTGATTTTTTCCGGAGGGAGGAAAACTGGATGGCCCAAAGAAAAACACATTTGTTCAGCACTGCTTAAAGGTACACGTTGCCTTGAATCGGCCGAGTTGGTCTATAAAAAGCATTTGTAAACCGTCTGTTATAAAAATGCATTATGGTTAGAAAGATGTTTTATAAGTAGAATACAATGATCCGCACAAATATGCCTCGAAATTGCGTGGTTTTCGTTTTACATCGTGAACTAACACAGTCGGCCATTTTATGGAGTCAAACTTTTGGCTCCACAAAATGGCCGACCTTGTTAGTTCGCAAAGTTCAAGGAAACCACGCAATTTTGAGGCATATTTGTGTGGATTATTGTATTCTACTTTTAAAACATCTTTCTAACCATATGCCAGGCCTGGACTTTCATCTTTGAGAGGGCAAGGCCATTTTCAATTTGCAAAGGGCACTTCCATTAGAGAATTTGAAGTCTATGGGAAACTTTTGAAGGGGCACCAAGGCCAAGACCAGGGGCAACAGAGGCCATGGCCTTCGTGGCCTCCGTGTAATTCCAGGCCTGATATGCATTTTTTTAACAAACGGTTACAAACACTTTTTATAGACCAACTCGATCCAAGGCAACGTGTACCTTTAAGACTGACTCTATAAATCTGCTTGGTTTTGTTAGCGTATGTAAGTCTCTCTTTATTGTGCTCTTAAAGGCAGGGTATACTTTTGGTAATTGTCAAAGACCAGTATCCACACTTAGTGTATCCCAACATGTGCATAAAATAACAAACCTGTGAAATTTGGGCTCAATTGGTCATCAAAGTTGCAAGAAAATAATGAAAGAAAAATCACCCTTGTTGCATAGAATAGTGTGCTAGTCAGATGCTTGAGCATGAAAACCTTTTCAGATTCAAATTTTGGGGTGGAAATTAACTCTTTCCCTAAAACTCCATCACTTCAAAGGGGTTGTTTTAAACAGTGTTTTATAATATCAACAGCTCTCTAGTGCTCTTTACCAAGTAAGTTTTTATGGTCATTATTGTGGAGTAACTATCAAATGTACACCCCGCCTTTAATTACATTCTAAGTATTTTGTGGTGTACGTTTTTTCCTTTTCTTTTTCATTTTTTCCAGCACCTCGGAAAATGTTTGGTCATAAATAGATGCCTCTCTACAAATTTGTATAATTTTTTATTAGATAGTGAGCAGGGTAGTAAGCACAGGCCTGGGATTCCATCTCTGAGAGGGCAAGGCCATTTTCATTTTGCAAAGGGCACTTCCATTGGAAAATCTTAAAGTCTATGGGAAACTTTTGAAGGGGCACCAAGGCCAAGACCAGGGGCAACAGAGGCCATGGCCTCCGTGGCCTCTGTGTAAGTCCAGGCCTGTAAGCAATCTGTAAAAGCTAATTCTTTGGTTTTGGGACCGTTTGATTGTTTTAATCCTATATAAATGTAGGCACATACAATAAAACAAACCTGTGAAAATTTCATTTCAAAAGGTGGTCGCGTTTTTTAAACATCGCCAAAATCCGCAGCGATCTGCAGATTCAAATTTTTGGGGGATAAAAACTGACATATTTTGCTGTACTTCTAACCAAGTCAGTTTTTATTGCCACTAATTTTTAGAGTGATTACCGATCGTGTACCTTCCCTTTAAATCTTAAACATTTGTACTCAACTAAAGAAATATCAATCATTCTTATTGACTCTGTATTAGTAAACAGAGTTCAAGGCATTTGATGTTGTTTCACATTTCTGTTTTTGTATCGCCAGGAATTTGAAAACGAAAACATTCACCGAGGGCCTTTGCCTCCCGCTGTTTTACACTTCATATAATTCTATACAGGAATCAATCTCTCCACTGTACCCATGTCAACAAGTCCAAGGTTTTTCTAAGATGGTTTTTTATTTATTTTATTTTTTTTGGAAGGGGGGGGGTAGGTTATGATCACCGTTGATGTAAATAAGCATTGACTGACTCACGTACAGGCCCCGCAAACCTCTCTGGGCTGGTTTGATTTAATCTGATAAGAAAACATCCTCAATTTGGGCAGGTATGATTGAGGCCTCGGGCCAGACGACCTATAGGAGATTTACTGGTTTCTATCATGTTTCATACGTTCATTGTTACATGTGTTTGGTACGGGTTACCCCTAGGGTAAGATACGGGTGTAAAAATGAGCTGTTTACACAAGGGACAAAAACAGTCAATTAAAGGGTGTGCGCAAAACATTGGTAACATTGAAAATCAAAATGTTCACATAGTCCCACATAAATTACGTGGTACTAAGAAATGAGTTGAACAATTAGTTTGCGAGTCCAAAACCTGAATGATTGAAAACAATAAAAACATACATGTATATGTTTTGGGATTTTTTTTTTTTTTTTTTCTTACAATTCTCTTTTGACTCAGGTGAGTGATTGAGCATAAAGTTCCATGGACTGTTTTCACACCGAAAGATTTCTATTTCATATTTATTTATTTTTTTACAAGGAAAGGTTAGTATTTCTCAACAGGACATAATGTTTAAAGGGAGGGTATATCTTTGGTAATTACTCAAAAAATTAACTACCATAAAACTTACTAGGTAAGAAAGCACTGCAGCTGTTGATAATGTATCACATTTTGAGAAACAATTCCCTTCAAAGGAATGTGGTTTTAATAAAGAGAGGATTCAAAAACATTTCTATCTGAGAAACGTTTCTGCATGAATCATTTCTCAGATTGTGTATTCCAATTACGGATTATTCTTCCTGTGTGGACATAACCGCTCCAGACTTTCGGCGGTATCTCAAAAACGCTACCACCTTTTGAAATGAAATTTTCATGGGTTGGTTTTATTGTATATACATTTATATAGGATTAAACCAATCGAACAGTTAAAAAAAAACAACGGTATACTTTGTCTTTAAAGACACTGGACACCTTTGGTAATTGTCAAAGACCAGTCTTCTCACTTGGTGTATCTCAACATATGCACAAAATAACAAACCTGTGAAAATTTGAACTCAATTGAGAGATAATAATGGAAGTAAAAACACCCTTGTCACATGAAGTTGTGTGCTTTTAAGATGCTTGATTTTGATAAATTACTTCTTTCTCAAAAACTACGTTACTTCAGAGGGAGCCGTTTCTCACAATGTTTTAAACTATCAAAAGCTCTCCATTGCTCGTTACCAAGTAAGTTTTTATGCTAACAATTATTTTGAGTAATTACCAATAGTGTCCAGTGTCTTTAAGACATCACATCACATTGATATCATGGCTGAAGTTTTCACCTTAATAGCCATTTCACAATTTTCGGAAAATTGCCTGCTTTTGGGGCGGGTCATCACACAATTATTAACATTGCTATCACATTGCAGATTTACAGAACACTTTGCCTTTAACCAGACCACAATCAAGAAAGAGCGAGGAAATAATTATCACGCCCGGCCCTCAGCTGCCCATAACCCACTCCGCCTTCAACATTTTCAGACAGAACCAGGTCAACTCAAAGCTGAGGACTTGGTGATCTGAATTATTCAAGATACATGTACATGTGGCCGTTCAAACTTTGCGCATGGCCGCTCAAAGGTGTTACATTCCCCTCTGAATAACTCTCATTCAAATGTTATCGTTTAGTTTTCTTAAAGGTGAAGGAAAGGAAATAGAATGATCGCTAAGAGAGGGCCTCAATAGTCGGAGCGGAAGGAACGTTCTATTGGATTGGATGAGTATTCCAGCGTTGGCGCGCTCGTGGACCGCTCTGTTCGACCACCAGAACGTTTCGTTGGAACGATCAAAATTCTAATTCAGGATTGCTGCCGTATTTCGGCACGCTAATGAGGTCCGGCGGAACAGTCTGGTGGTCTGATGGATTGCAGAAGTGTGATGGACTTTCATGAAAATTCATGAAGTTCATAAAAGTCCACTAAATGTTCATTAAATGAATGAATGAACAGTTCATGAACTGCTGTGATGAACAGTTATGAACTGTTGATGAATGTTTATGGACTGATCATGAACATTCTTAAAAGTTCATAAAGTCATGAATTTCATCTCGCCTGGGTAGTATTGGCCCAAGACGTCAGTGATCGGTAGCGGATACTCGTTGTAAGTGAGAGCCAGTCAAGTTGGTTTAAGTGAGAGCCAGTCAAGCTGGTTAAATCCGGAGCCAGTCAAGTTGGTTAAATCCGGCCGTAAGAGTGCGCGCTATAACGAGTTACAACGAATATCCGCTACCGATCACTGACGTCTTGGGCCAAGACTAGATTTCTACAGGCTTCGGACAGTATTGGAGTGTCATGGCTAAGCGGTCAAGTCTGCCGGACTCGAGTTCTGGTGGCTAAGTCATCGGGATGTGGGTCAAATCCCGGTAATGACACTGTGTGTCCATCAGCAAGACACTTATAACTATAATTGCCTCTCTGCACCCAGGAGTAAATGGGTACCTGTGAGGGCAGAGATGGTTCTTGTGATTGATTTAGCTTTGTGCGCTACATACTTGGCAGCACAGGCTGTATACTCCCCAGGGAGCTGAGATGGTTTGAAGAATGAAATAAATGGCCTAGTTACCGGGGTAATAATGTTCATGCACCAAAAAGCTTGGAAATTGGCGGATATCGCCGCCACTACATAATATTTTTATTTTTATAATAATTATTATTTGTGTTTAACCCATACAACACTCGGAGCTTGACACACATCGGCGTACGGGTTAATCACAAACACAATTTTTTAACCCAGATGCAAAATTAACATCAGTTTCAAATTGTTATCAATACTTTTTACAGTGATTGGGAAAAAATCCAAAGATTGTATCGCTGTTTTCATAAATTCATTTTCAATGTTAGAAATCATGTTTAAAAACAGAAAATACATTCAAACTTCTGAAAATATTTACCTTAATGTTTGAGAACCACAGTCTGTTCTCGTGAAGAGTGTTGATATACCAGGCATTCATATATCCCAAATACACGGCCACGACTACTCCAAACGCCAACGATAAGTATTTCATCCACGCTACAGACTGTTGCGAGTTTTGTTTGGCACTCCGGGATTGGAAGTGGGACGTCCGTTCCGCACCGACTCAAATCCATTCGACTTTCCGTTATGCTGTGCGCTGGGGTTGGTGTAGTTGTTGTTGTTGCAATGTTTCTGAAACCCGTTGGAGGAGTTAGAATTACGCTTCTTCGCGGAGCTCCGACCCATGCTGACGAATCTCTGTTTTGGACGATTCAATAGTAGCTTGATCGATGACAAGGCTGTATTGATCCTCGAAACCTTGACAATTTGCGACACAGCCGGGTGTTGAGGATCCCAGGCAAAAACCTCTCACCTTTGTAATCGCTGTTGATATTTCAGCAAGGACCTTCGGTAGACTTAGAGACCAGAAAACAACACACGTCCCGCAAACTGACAACACAAATCCGATTGTGAGTCCATTGCTGTATCTCTTCAACGGACGTCACTAAGTTTTTTCCACATGGATGGAGCCCTCCGACTCAGCTCAGCCGAGTGCTTCCACAACACAGCGTTGTTTTTTTTATTATATGTTATCGCGGGGCGGTTTTAACAGTGAATGTTATTTTTTCCTGCCCCCTCCGAGTTGAGTCAATGTTCGAGAGAAGTCAACTGTACAGCAGCGGCTTTAAGATTTGATGGAATAGCAAAGCCGCGGTAAATTGTCGGCATGTAGAATGCTCTTTTCCCTCACAGCAGGTTCCGTCACGCTGAGCCTTTGTATCAAAGGAGAGAGTAAGACTAAAGAGAGGCAATGCTATGGGGGTGATGCAGTGTCAAGTCCACAAGAAGTGTGGACGGCTCGCGACCAGATGTGCCTGGTATTCAAGTGCAAACTCCCTAATTTATTACCACCCTCTTCAAAAAATATATTCCAACGAGCAACTGACACCATGAATTATTCAGAGCAATCAGGATGCAAATCAATCAATCAAATATTGTTTCTAAAGTCACTGCTCAGGAGCCCGCTATTGGGGGCTGTTAATATATACGGGGGCCGGTCAGCAATTCTGACAAGAACCTAAATCAGCCGACACAGATGACTTCTTGACCCGGGAGGCACAACCCAGCGTGGCCAATAAAGAGAGCATGTGAACGACGCTGTAAACTTTAATCTAGACAGGTATGGCTTGGTTGAGTTCACACAGAGTGATAATCAGGTCTCGTTTAATGAAGAAGAAGAAGAAAAAAAAAGAAGAAAAAAATCCTGGCATATCTGGATCGCTAAAGTGTGTTGACAGAGTAACACTGGTATTTATGCATACCGCTAGAAATGTATGTGATCACATTTGATCCACTCAATCGCCGTTGGCTTGCCCAGGACTCTAGCCTGGAACAGTGGGGCGATGAAAGCGATTTAGAGGTACAAGGACCTACTCAACATCTGCCAAAGGCTGGAACTAATTTTCTTTCACCGCGTACATCATACACACAAAAAACGGCTAGCTGAAAACATGGAACAGATTCAATCTCTGTCCACAGAAACCATGGAATTTTTCTGACAATAATTTGTTTTTCTTTTTTCTTTTTTTACAGAAGCACTGGACCATTTTGTTTTGAAGTACCTTTTGATGGGTGTGTGAATTGAATGCCAGAATTCTGGCTGGGTTGCCATGTGGAACTCTCATAGTTTGATTAATGGTGCGGGGTTTGAGAATGGACAGAAATCTCTCTTATTTTGCCCTTCAATTTGGCTGCATACAACCATAGCAACTGATACACCAAAGATGGTTGATGTTATCAATGGCTTGTAATTTGTTGGTGGGGGGAACAAACTATTTCCTGTTAGGGTGTTAAAACATTCAATCAATCCAACAGGGTCCTCATAACTTTCAGCCAGTAAGAGGCACTCTTATATCCTGTGTACAAGTGAATGTGATTGGTTGGATTACTACAAGCAAGCTGATCCGGATCTGTACGTCAGCACCTTAGTCCACGGTACAGACTCAAACTATCCCAACCATGATCTATGAATATTCATGAGCCTCATCTCCTACTCACCGATCAAACACTGTCAAATGTGGATGAACCTGCTGCACTGAACTGAACTTCTATTTTAGTGTGGAGTGTTATGCAGACCGTTATTATGGTGTGGCTACAATACAGTACAAAAAGACTAGCGGCGAATAATCTGGTGGCACTAAAAGCCGACAACTGACAACCCCCTGACGTCAACCGATTTGAAATGCATTGAAGAAGAAAAAATGCTTGAGAATAAATTAACCCCTTGTGTGTAAAAGAGTCATGAATATCCAAATAACCTTAAATATGTTGAAAAAGTTGTGTTTTTAACTTCAGGGGTGAGACTAGAGTCACTCCTGACAAAAAAAGTCTGAAACTGAGATCCAGACCTTAGGAAGAACATTGAAGTGACGGCATTTCCATCTTTTGATAGCCCCTGGGCTCGATTTTACAATGCACTAATATTGGTCTTAAGATGACTTGTCAATCATAGTGATTCGTATTGTGACATCACACTTTGCTAAGCAATCAAAGTTGATACACATCTTAAGATCAATCTTAGCTCTTTGTGAAATCCAGCCCTGGAGTTATTGATTCCAAGGAGCTTTTGGGAACAGTATCCTCAGCGCTAGAGAAGTAGATCAACGAGCTGGATTTCATCAAATTTGAGAAAAAATACAGCATTTTTGTTCACCAGGCAGACTTGAACAAGTCTGAATTCAGATCAAAGTCTGTAATTTCTTATTCCTTTATCTTAAATTAACCAGAAATATTTGTTTTACCAAGAACAGTAAAAAATACTAGGAGCTACTATGTTTTCGAACCTTACATTATGAGTGTTACCATTATGCTGTGGGTAAGTGGTTAAGGCCTTGTCTTTTGCTTAGCACATACTGCTGAATTATTTAATTATATTTTATATAATTTATAAATACTGCTTACAGGAACATTACAGAATTGGTTTTTGCTAACAAAACAGTTGCTGGCAGTGTAAGCACTTTATGTAATCCACCATATACATAAACTGACAAACCTGTAGAAGTTTGAGCTCGATCGGCCATCTGGGTCACGAGAAAATAGTGAAAAACCGATTACACATTTTGCATGAAATCGTATAGACTCAACAAATGAATAAAACACTCACTGAGCGATAAACTCCAATCGGAAAATTAGTTTATTAATTTCTCATCAAAATGGCATTTCAGACAGAAATATTTCAAGGGATGTTTTCTACTATCATCATCATTAGACCGTGTAAGTTTTATGTAAATCTGTGATCAAAAAGTACATTTTACAAGTTTTTTTCTTACCAATTCTGTAATGTTCCTTTAAAGACAGAGTATGTTACCTTTGATTTTTAGAATGGTCAGTTCGATTGTTTTAGTCCTATTAGAAATGTAGACATATACAATAAAACTAACCTGTGAAAACTTAATTTCAAAAGGTGGTAGCGTTTTTGATATATCACCAGAAATCTGGAGCGGTTATGTCCACGCAGGAAGAATAATCCGTAATTGGAATACACAATCTGAGAAACGTTTCATGCAGAAACGATTTCTCAGATAGACATTTTCTGAATCCCTCTCTCTAAAACCACATTCCTTGGAAGGGAATTGCTTCTCAAATAGTAATACATTATCAACACTGCAGTGCTTCTCACCAAGTACGTTTATACGGCCATAATTTTTTGAGTAATAACCAAGGTTATATATTACCCTCCCTTTAAATAAAGGTATACAATTATTTACTGATTGTATTTACACAAATATTCTGAAAATCAGGTTGTTTGTACCCAGACAGGACTTGCATTGTTTCCCAAGCCCACCCCCACCCCCCCCCCCCGGCGAATGAGTGTAGTACAGTCAACTAGCCTGTACTAATTCTGACAAACACTTAGTGCAAATGTGGGTGTTTTTTGGGCGACATACGTGTAAAACAAACAAGTTTCACGTGGGCACTTTGTTCATTTTCTTTCAACAAGATCACCTGGCTACCTAAAAAGCAAGTTTATGGCACTCTTGACAAGTATTGTACGCCCCGGCCAGTGACTAAACTAAGCCCCGGATCACATAAACCTGTTTTTTTAATGGAGTGACTGTGGTGTTTATGCATCTCTGCAATTGTATGTGGTTATTTTTCGATCCGCTCATTTGCCCAGTGGAATCAGCCTAGCCTGGAACAGTGGGGCTATGAAAGCGAATAGCAGTCGAAGAGCTACTCAACACCTCTCAAAGGCTGGAACTCATTTACTCTGTCTTGTGCTTTTTTTCTACCACTGCTCAATCCATGAATTTTTCATAACGTCTTTTGAAACATAAAGGCAGATTTGAAAAAAATCCAACAAACTCATTTCTAAAGTTACCCTGGAAAACTTGTTATTTTTCTATAATAGTAAAATTGCTGCAGACTACAAACCAAATTCTTTGGCGGAGCTTCAAAACATTGTCCCTTAAAGGAACATTACAGAATTGGTAAGAAAAAAGCTTGAAAAATATACTTTTTGATCACAGATTTACATAAAACTTACACGGTCTAATGATGATGATAGTAGAAAACATCCCTTTAAATATTTCTGGCTGAAATGCCATAGTTGATGAGAAATGAATAATCTAATTTTCCGATTGGAGTTTATCGCTCAGTGAGTGTTTTATTCATTTGTTGAATCTATATGATTTCATGCAAATGTGTAATCGGTTTTTCACTATTTTCTCGTGACCCAGATGGCCGATTGATCTCAAACTTCTACAGGTCTGTCAGTTTATGTATATGGTGGATTACATAAAGTGCTTACACTGCCAGCAACTGTTTTGTCAGCAAAAACACATTCTGTAATGTTCCTTTAAAGATGTTATGAAATCGGATAATAAAAATGGAAACTTCTTTTGTAAAAAAGGCTTTTGGATGCTTCATGTTCCCTTTAAGAGCAGTTGATACTTTTGGTAATTACTCAAGAAATATATCACCATAAAAACTTACTTGGTACAGGCCTGGAACTTCGTCTTTGAGAGGGCAAGGCCATTTTTATTTTGCAAAGGGCACTTCCATTAGAGAATCTGAAGTCTATGGGAAACTTTTGAAGGGGCACCAAGGCCAAGACCAGGGCAACAGAGGCCATGGCCTCCCTGGCCTCCGTGTAATTCCAGGCCTGTTGGTAAGCAACACTTAAGCGAGCTGCTGATAGTATAAAACATTGCAAGAAAACGACTCCCTCTGAAGTAATGTAGTTTTTGAGAAAGAGGTAATTTCTGACTAAAATATTTGAATCTGAGAAAGGCTCAGGCATTTCAGAGCACACAATTATATGCAACGAGGGTGTTTTTTCTTTCATTATATTCTCGCAACTTCGATGACCAATTGAGCCCAAATTTTCACAGGTTTGTTATTTTATGCACATATGTTGGGATACACCAAGTGAGGATACTGGTCTTTGTCAATTACCACAAGTGTATCCTGCCTTTGAAGGTAAGGTCACACTTTGTTAATGACCAAAAACAAAAAAATTGTTCTCGTAATTTCTATCAGAAAGCTTACTTGTTATAAAGATGGTGTTGGTAGTAAGCATCCTGCGTCATCATTTGGTCTGAAATGCCCCCTTGATTATAAATCAATAAAAGTATGTCAAACAAATTTGAATTTCCAAAACTCAACTCAAGGCCACTTTTGGAGATAAAAATGTCGGTGGTGCCCATGTGTGAATGCTGCGGCCAGAGATGTAGTTGTGGTACCCACTGTCACCGCCCCAAACGTGAATGGATTCCACTTTCTTGATGAAAACACAGTGACAGTTTTTTGCCGTTTTTTCAACAAGCAGAGACTGTATTCGGCTGAAACTTTCAACATGTGACTTTTATTGTATCTTTATTGCAATTTGCCCTATAAATCAACAATTATGCAGACAAAAAACCCAAACTAAGACCCTACCTCTAATCAAACTGCTAGTATACCAACTTCACCCCCCCCAAAAAAAAAAAAAAAAAAACCTTAGTCTCCCAAATTCTTCCTCTTTGTTGAAATGAAAACTTAGAAAGAACTGAAAGCTGTTGGCCCAAATAACAACTGCTAATCACTGGGTCAGGCATTCCTATCTCATCCAGTCCAAATGAACAATTTAGTGTGGGCACACTATGCTCATGCATACCTGTAGCAGAGGAGAATCAAAAATGGGGTCACCTGGAGGCAAAACATTTCAGGCCGTGAGGTTAGGGTTTTTTAAAACAAGGAACGCTTTCTTTTTTGAATAAAACAAAAATGGCAGGTGTACATTCCTACTTTCCTGTCACAGTAATCAGGGTTAACAGACAACAGGTGGCTTTCTACCTTTGTAGCATATGAATAAAGGACCACAATGCCTAAGCCCTGACGATCGATATTCCCGATCTTATCCCTTTGTCCTCAATTCCCTTTACGGTGAAAAACCTTTAGCAAGCTTACTCAAATAAGTTTGCTGCAATATCGTCTTCCAAATAATAATAATGATATATAGCAATAAATCACTGGTACGGAAAAATGTGCTCGTGTTGTGATCAAAAGTTTAAAATTATATTGTAAAATGGTAATCGTTTATATTTATATAGTGCCAAAATTTGCCTCAAGGCGTTGAATCTCATTTTAAAACCAGAAACTGTAGATAAAATCGTTTCAGGCCAAAGGTCCAAATCGAGGTGAAGAGTACAAGAAAATTAAAGACAACTTAAAGAGAAAAAAAACATATCTGTGCACGTTTCTCTTGAAATGGAGTGGATTACAAGACGGTGGGAAACAAGATACAGGTAGGGAATTCCAAAGTACAGCGGCACGGGGGGGGGGGGGGGGGGGGGGAATCTATTTGACTTTCTCACAGTACTGGCCTTTGGAACAGATTCAGTAAAAGGGATGAGAAGATGTGGCAGTGCTGTGAATGAAGGTGCGTACAGAACGGACGGACGAGTGAGAGGCCCTCTGCACACATCCAGCGGAAGTACTTAGAACAGGCCCAATGAGAGGACAGGGCAATCTAACAGAGCATCATCATAGGGTGTCTTGGCCGAGCACTTTAGTGCATCGGATTCAAGTTCTGGTGTTTGGGTCATCGGGGTGTGGGTTGGAATCCCGGTCGTGACGCTTGTGTCCTTGAGCTAGAAGCTTTACTTTAATTGCTTCTCTGCACCCAGGGGTATATGGGTACCAGCGAGAGTAGAGGTTGCCTTTGTGTTTGAAAAAGCCTTTGCAGCTCAGGGATGTATACTCCCCAGGGAGCTGAGAAAAATTACTGGAATGCTATTGGCCCAAATGACCAGGGCACTAATGTAAAGCGCATTGATACGTTATTGTAAAATGCGCTATATAAGAACTAGTTATTTATTTATCCCTGTTGTGACAATGGATTGTTCCAGTACAAATTTACAATTACCTTACGGAGGTGCCCTTTACAAGGGAGAAAATGCCTTGGTGCCCTTGCCCTTTCAACAACGAAGCACGGGCCGGGATTGAAAACAATGGTAGCAATAAAGGGTCTTCAAAAGTCATTTCTTCAACTAAGACAGTATTTGAGACGGAATTATTTCTCTGGAAGATTGGTACTGGTGTGAACGTTATTTAATCAGAGCTTCCAGGTTAAGTTAATCAAAAAAACAATTCTCTAACATTGTTATCTCAGAGTGATCTGATTTCATAGTCCCTCATCCAGTTTAATCAGCAATACTTTTTTTGCTACCCCCATAAGAGAATGGAACAATTTACCTGCTAATATTAAAACTTCTACTAGCCTGCAACAGTTAAAAAAACTAGTCAAATGCCACCTTGCCACAAAGCCATCCGTAAGGAAGAATAGCTTGGGTTCCTTTTTGGTTTCCATTCTAGTTTTTATTTTTTATTTTATTGATTTAATTTAATTTAATATTTAATTTAATTAATTATTTATTTTTGTTATCTATTTATTGTGTGTTCTCTTGCTTTGTTTTCCAGGATTCTTCTTTTTTCTCTTGACTAGGTTCGTCTGTTTTTGGTACTTCCAATTCTCTTTGGTGTTTTTGCCGGTTTTTTTTTGTAAGGACCCCAATGGAAATAAGTCTATAAGTTATTGGCTTTTTTGGGCTATCCTTGGATAATTTTGTGCTGTATTTCACTTGTGTTCTGTTTTGGTTAATATTATTTCATTGTCTTTTCTCCTGTTGTTGTGTACATGTAAGTATTTTTGGCATGTTCTTGCTGTGTTTTTATCCGAATAAACTCAATCAATCAATCAATCAATCAATCAAAGACAACTATTTCTAGAAGCGTCCTTCCCTGAGGATGCATTGGTGACCTCGCTCCTTCAGAAATAAGATTCCAGCCCAGAAGATACAGAAGTTTTCACTCCACTTCTCCTCGAGACTTTCTTGTCTTCGGGGGTTTTTTGGTTCAGTGAAAGAATACACAGCGCACAAAGTGCACAAACTTGCCGGAATGCCAGAGTCCTCTTAACCAATCCGACAGTAATCATTCCCAACAGTTGCCAATGTGCAGTCACTTAAAGACAGACCTGGGACAAGCCGCTGATCTTGAACGAGTCCGACAGTAAACTGAATGTATGCCACGAACTTCAGAAATCCTCAGACCAAGGGTGAATGCACACTGTATTGGTATAACAGGTGATTCCGCAGGTGAAGTCAATCAAAAAGGACCTTTAGATTTAGAGGTTAGAGGTGTTGATATACGTACTATAAACAACCGTTCGGTTTAAAGATCAACTTGAAGAAAATTAACGTTATTGTTCTTTTGTTATACAAAGGTAAACGCGTGTGTATTGATCAAATGTAATTGAGAAAAACTCAATAAAAATGGCTTCATAATTAATGTACAGAAAAACATATATTTTGATCAGTGTCACGCTGGGCAAAAATGATGAGTTTCACGAAGATCCCCTATAAGGGACTACAAATAAAAACAGCCAAGTGAAGTCACACTACAGATTCAATCCTAACAAGACAATGAAAAATGCATAGCAACGAAGACAAACAACTTTCATCCAGTCCGTGTCGTGGCATATTTTACGTCACAACAAGGACTGGCTTTCTGCTGGCTTTCTGAGGCACTTAGTGTTGATTTCACTTTTCATTTTTATGGATCTTTTCTGGAAATCATACAGGGCACCGCCAACAGCGGGGAAAAAACACTAGTTCAAACATTAAAGTTAAAGCTTAGTGCTTTGTGAAATTCAGCCCTGAAGTTTTTATTATCACAGACAAAATACTGATTATTTTCAAGCTGAAAGTTCACCGTTTATAAAGTTCCCACCGGATTTTCCAGAGAACTAATTCTATATTGCTTTCTTAATTGACGAGTTAAGTTAAGAGACCCATTTATTTACATAGCACCATGTAACAGTTTGCGATGTGCTATGGCACAATCTGCAGCCAACCGTACCAAAAGCACAAGGGCAAACCCCTTTTCTAAACAACAAGTGTACTGGGTTCTCTTACGTGCACTGCAGAATATACAGGAAATTCGGCTTTACACCCCGTCCGAAGCAATAATGGTTAAGTATCTTGCTTTAAGGAAACAAGCATCAAGACCGGGACTCCAACCCACACTCTGCTGCTCAGAAACACTAAAGCTTGAGTCCAGTGCACTTGACCGCTTGGCCACGACACGGCTACAGGTTAAGGGGAAACCTGTGACTCAGAAAGTCATTGTACCAGACATCATTTAAATCAAACTTGCAAAAGGATTATTGGGGCAACTGCCTCCATTTTTTCCGCGAAATATCAGACTTGGTTGTGTTGACTGACAGCTTAAAGGCCCTGTACACTATTGGTAAGATCGAAAAACACAATGTTCACAGATTCACACATAACTTACATGATTTAAAGTAAGTAATGGTAGAAAGGGTTCCTTAAAATATTTCTGCCTAAAAAGCTATCGTTTCTGAGAAATGAGTAAAACAATAGTAATTATCGTGCGCGATAATTTGAAAAAACAGAAAACACATTTAAAAGATCTCATTTCACTATTTTCTCATGACCTCCATGACCAATTGAGCTCAAACTTTCACAGGTTTGTTTGTTCATGCATATGTTGAATCACACAAAATGTGGACACTGATTTTGAGCTGTTACCAAAAGTGTACAATACCTTTAAGGATGGGAATTGATTGATTCTTCCAAAAATGTAATAAAGTACTTTCCCCCTTTAAACCCTGTTAAGACCCCTGCGAAAACCAGGGCAACTTTCCTGTTACTAACATGAGTGACTAAGAGAAAGATAAACAAAAAATCATTTCTCTTGTTATAAAGAACCTTGTGTGTAGGCGCTTGTAAAAATAGCATGCAGGGTTCATGTTCTGCTATCAATAAAACTGAAATATGACGTTATTCTAAAACTAAAACAAACATGACAGATGTGATTTTTTCTTCTGCTTTTCCTGATTTCTCCTAGATTAAAACTTGAAAGTATGAAGAAGAAAAAAAATGGAAGCAGAAGGGAATCAAATATCAGGGTTGTCCCTGAGCATAAACTAGCGTATCAGTGCGAATTACGTGCAGAATGCACACATTTTGGTCGATACACACAAAAATATATATAATGAAAAAATGGGGAAAAATTGCATCCCCAGAATCGTATGTTACTTCTTTGGAAGCTCGCCTTGCTTCTGCATATGCTTTTGCTGCAGATCGTCAGACCCTCGCAAGATCATCACAGAAATATCACTACGATAACAAGTTACAGTTTACACAGTTCACACCTGGACGATTCAAGTGGCGAAATGATCCAGCGAAGAAAAGCATTTGAATGTTCCAGATTGCACAGTAAGTCTTTTAAAACCAAGATCAACACCAAGTAGAAATCATTTCGAAGGCGTTGTTCAAATTCAGCGTGCTTTGGCCAAACTTCCAAAATTTTGGTCTAGAATGTTCCCCCAGTTTCAAAAAATCCTAGGGGAGAACTCGGAAGTATGATGTTTTTTTTATTTGTATGTCTGCTTCTAACTGAAAAGCTGAAATGAATTGGGGTCTTGAAACTCAGAACAGTCACTGGACTGAAAATATATTTACCAGACCCCTTTTTCCTTCCATTGTGTATTTGCAGAATTTTTTAGCAGGAGGTTGGGACTTCACAAATTTGAGTACATGTTACGTACAAAATAAATCACGCAGCCGTGTTGTGAAAGCGCCCTCTAGCGTTCAGTGGTTTTCGCATGTATTGTATCATGCAAAAAAGATAACGGGAGACTAGCAGCCCCTTCAATGGGAGCTCGGATTTGTGTAAACAAAAAAGGCCATGAAGCGATGTTTTTAGAATACGTCTTTAAAAACGAGAATGAAAATAAATTAATTTAAAAAAAAAAAAACAGAAGCCGTGTTCTACTCAATTTCATGATTAAAAAAATGTAAGGTCTGTTCTTGTTATGTTAAGCGTCCTATACAAACACAATGGGGAATTAGTTTGGCTCAGTGGTTACTTTCTCTACCCGATTGCGTGGGTTTTCCCCCATCGGGGTTTTTCCTCCCACATCTAAAACTGAACATTTCTTCTTGTTTCCTATTCATCCTGTTATTGGGCTATTGGATGTGAAATGAAATAAATCATTTAAAAAAAACTTGGTGATGTACCAACAGTGAGTGGCCTATGTGTGAGCAGTCATGTTGCGTCTTATATGCCGAGCGCCTTATATGCAGGACAATTTGGTAGTGTGTACATAATGTAGATCTTAACTAACCTAAACAGCCCCCGCCCCACCATCAGCCACAACAAGATCTACACACTACGAGCGATCAAATAAATTTAAATGTTGCACAAAATTTGATAGGTTCAGGAAATTGAATTATGGTGATAGCTGCATGGCTGACTGAGGAGCTCAAGCATGGGCTTCCTATATAGGGTCAACTACATACATCAGTTTATTGCTATCGATGTGAGGACTTCCCTTTGTCCCTTTAACTTAACACTCTCCATAGACCATAGAGCAAGGACCTGAGACTACAATCCCGGCCATATCTCGTTGGGCCCCCCTGCCCCCTTTCAATGTTGAACATTGTTGCACGGTCTTCTGCGTTCCAATGTTGAACATTGTTGCACGGTCTTCTGCGTTCCAATGTTGAACATTGTTGCACGGTCTTCTGCGTTCCAATGTTGAACATTGTTGCACGGTCTTCTGCGTTCCAGTCAACATTGAGCGGGGGGACGGGGGACGGGGGAGAGAATGTTTATTGTGAGACAGGGAATGGTTATTGTATGGTTGTTGTAACGTTAGGAACGGGTGGCCCAAGCATTTTGGCCGGGATTGTAGGTGCGCACACAAAAAGTGAGAACACAAAAGTACAAAGGATTCCAATGTGAAGGGACAGCATTGTTATTCCTTTGTTCTGCTGTGTCACCTTTCCTCTGATAATACCATGCCATGTGTACAGAGCAACGTGTATACATTTTGTACATGTGAATTATGTCCAGCCAAATACTTGTTGAGAATGTCGTCATGACACAATCAGCCATTTGTACAGCAACCTGCAGTTAGGCAAAGCCTGCGTACCATTGTGCCATACACTATTCATTCAGAACTGTGTATGGCACTCACATCTGTAATGTAACTCTTTTTTTCCGAATAACATCGTCGTTTTGGAAAAAATTAGCGATGGAACTGTACCGCGTTCATTTTCAAGTCGTATCGATGCGGTTTTGGACTTCTTAGCACTTTGATCTGTCTAAACCTAATTCAAGTATAGTTAGTCTGGTCCCTTTTATGCACCAGCGTTCCTCATTGTTATTACGCCCATGGAACTAGACAAGTACGCAAAAGCTTGCCCAGAATCATGTGACATAGCAACTGTCTCTTTAGTCTGAGGAATTCATATTTAAGTGGTAACTCGTGACTCAGCAAGTCATTGTACCAGACACTAATTATTCAAATATAAATCCCAAATGACTGATATTGAAGTCTTTTAATTCTGAAACGGGGAACTGATTAGCAGCACTTTTCATGGGGGGGGGGGGGGCTGTACAGACATCAATGGCATCACCTGCACCCCTCCCCTCCCCCCTCCCTCCCCTCCCCCCTCCCTACCCTCCCCCCTCCCACCCTTCCCTGAGGTACGCAACTGAAACATCCAGGAGTTATAATTTGGGTAGGTTTAGAGTATGAGATGTAGTACAAGGGAAACTGACTGGGGTGGGATTTGAACCTGCGACCTCCAGATCAACGTGCCGGCACTCTAACAACTGTCGGTTGGTAGAGCGCCAGTAAGTTAATTTGGATGTCGTAGGTTCGCTCTACCAACTGACATTTGGTAGAGCGCATGCTACTCTGGAGGTCACAAGTTCAAATCCTGACCTGGCCAATTTGTCTTTAGTCAACACAAAAGACGATAAATCTACAAAGTAACTTTTTCCGACCATTTGTACTGGAAATTTTGAAGGTTATTAAAGGAACATTACAGAATTGGTAAGAAAAAAACTTGTAAAATATACTTTTGATCACAGATTTACATAAAACTTACACGGTCTAATGATGATGATAGTAGAAGACATCCCTTGAAATATTTCTGTCTGAAATGCCATATTTGATGAGAAATTAATAAACTAATTTTCCGATTGGAGTTTATCGCTCAGTGAGCGTTTTATTCATTTGTTGAATCTATATGATTTCATGCAAATGTGTAATCAGTTTTTCACTATTTTCTCATGACCCCGATGGCCGATCAATCTCAAACTTCCACAGGTTTGTCAGTTTATGTATATGGTGGATTACATAAAGTGCTTACACTGCCAGCAACTGTTTGTTAGCAAAAACCAATTCTGTAATGTTCCTTTAAAAATCAAAAAGCAACAACAGCAACAAATGAACCCGCTCAAATTATTTCCGGCATTATAAGCCTGCATGTCCATTCACATACATGTAGGAACACCTCTTGAGTGGTTTCAGATACTTAAAACCAAAATTGCTAACAGGATGGCTCTTCACATAACCACACATACTCACATTTAGAGATTCAAATCTGTACAGTGTCAACACAAACCTACATCCGGGGCATATATCCTCAACGTCTTCACGAAGAGCCACTCATGTCCAAACGCTTGATTGAGATTTACATTTTACACTGGGCTTGGCTTAAAACTGCAAATCTGCATTACTAAAGCCACGGTTTGCAGTTGCAGTTTAAGACCGCTCATATACGATTATGTGAACGTGTCCCTATTGACTAACTAACTTCTTTAAAGATATTGGATAATTGCCATAGTAATTAGTCAAAGAAACATGGCTCTTCGTGAAACCTAAAAAGTGAGATGACCTTATTAATCACCCAACTGAGTAACGGGGCGCATGTGTCACGTGATCACGCACACACTGACATTAGTGGCTCTTCATGAACCCCCCCCCCCCAAAGAAAAAAAAACAATTTGACCTACATTGAAGCGTCTCTGTTGCAATGTATTACAATGCATCTTCGGAGGCCTGCGGCTCTTCGTGAAAAGGCAAAATACAGTTATTGAGATAAAGGCCCCTTCCTGTATCAATCGATAATTTGTCCTTTTAAGATACGTGGCTCTTCGTGAAAACGCGGTGACGATAGGTGACTATCCATTTTCTGCTGCTAATTCAGAGCTGCCAACACTTTCATCTTGCAATCAGGGAGATTTTGTACAACAATCAGGAAGATATTTAGATTTACATTCAACATAATAGGAAAAACGCTTCCATAATCAGGGAGATTTTCAAGTTTGTTCATCAGAACATGGAAAGGTTGGTTTATTTTCAGGGAACTCTCTGCAGAATCAGTAAGAGTTGGAAGCTCTGCTAATTCCCTGTGTACACTGCTTGTTTTATGTCCAAGCCTACCCACACTTCCCAGATTGCCCAACGACTCATTTCATTTTTGTGCACCAGACAAATTCCCAGACAAGAGCGACCCACAACAACACCCTTGGGTCATCTGAAGAGGGTCAGTGAAATGTCCCAAGTTCACCCTCCACTGGGGTACGTCATAAAATCAAAATGTGTAAGGAGGTGATAATGGAGAATGTTGGTTAGCTGGACAACCCCAAGGGGGAGCAGGAGGTGGGCTGGCTGGTGCCAATCAGCTCATTATTTAGGGTGAAACCAGGGCCCAATTTCATAGAGCTGCTTAAGCAGAAAATACTGCTTAACAATTGTCCGCTAAGCAGGAATGAGCAGGATACCAGTCACAAATTGTACATGTGACATGGTAGTTTGGCCGGTAACCTTATTCTGGTAAGCATAATTTTGTCGTGCTTAGCTACTTTTTGTGCATAAGCAGCTCTATGAAATTGGGCCCAGGGCCTGCTCCTTGAACCATTCTGTCTGTGAGGTCAACATCAGGAAAAGGTGCAACCAGGAGTGATATGCTTAACAAAAATTCTGCTTAGCAAAAGAAAGGCAGCATGTACCAGTCACAGATTGTACATGTGGCGTAGCATTTGGGCTGGTAACCATATTTGGGTAAGCATGATTTTGTTGTGCTTAAGCAGCTTTATGAAATTGTCCACTGGTTTGTTTGCTTTTCTCAAAAACTAAGGTCGTGAAAAAAAAAAACGCTTTAAGTTTTGTGAAGGACGGAAAGCTTATTAAGACTAGTGCAAAAACCAAAATAAATGATGGTGATGTTTTGTATTCTTATTAATTCTTTTATCTTCAAATTCTACTTGACTTCAAAGCACGCAGAAAGCATTTGTAATTGTCAAAGACCAGTATCTGCACTTTGTGTGACCCAACTTATAGATAGTTCCCAGTAGACGCCATCTTTACGGGCAAATTGCATTTTGGCTTGCAGGTGCGTCAAACGCTCAACTTATTAACACAGCCGCGTTGTTCACTGACCAATCCTGCAATGAGTTTCGTGAAATACGCGCGTGTTGCATGATGTTCTCACACGAAAGGCACGACTGTTTGTTCTAAACTGCCCGTAAAGATGGCCGATTTACGTCATACTGCAACCTATCTATACATGAAATATCAAACCTGTAAAAAGTTTAAGCTCAATCGTTCAACAGAGTCACAAGAAAAGAGTGAGGGAAAAAACGTGGCCGAGCGGATAAGACATGTAAGAGCACCGAACTTGAGCTCTGGTGTTTCTGATCAGCAGAGTGTGGGTTTGAGTCCCGGTCGTGACACTTATGTCCTTAAGCGAGACACTAAGCCATTATTGCTTCGTCCTTCAGATGGGATGTAAAGCCGTAGGTCCCGTGTGTTGTGTAATGCATGTTATGCAAAAGAACCCAGTGCACTTGTCAGAAAAAAGAAGGGGTTCGCCCCAGTGTTCCTGGTTTGATTGGCAGCACCGTGTAAATCATTACAGGGTGCTACGTCATGTATGTAAAGAAAAAAGGTATCATACTTCAAAAATGTAGCTCCACATACCTTGCAAGATAAATTATATAATAATGTTGGAGTGCATTGACAGTGACGGATTTGAGCGCTATATAAGAAGCCAGTATTATTATAATTATCATTGTAAATTTTTTCCCACTGTTTTCAAACATCGGTTGTTGGACTCACAAGATCAAAGCTAATAGTTCTACTTATTTCTCAAAGACTTTAGCATTTCAAGCAAAAATTACTTCAAGGGAAGTTTTCCACCATGACCATCTGTAAGCTTTGTGAGAATCTGTGAACATTCCTATTTTCAATCTTACCAATGTTGTTGTCAATATATTGCTGATTTATGGGCATAAATTATCAATAAAGATACGTGTACATTAAAAGTCACCTGTGAAAGTTCCAGTTGAATAAAGTCTGGAAAGAAAACAGCAGAAAACTGTCTCAGTAATTTTAACAATCCATCTACGTTTAGCGAGGTGACAGCGGATACCAACCGCATATCTGGCCACAGCATTCACGAACCATGGACACCATGGAATATTGAGAAATCTGAGAAAAAATCCATCCATAAATCATTTCTCAGATTGAAACTTTTTGTAGTGAAAAAACTTTTACAAACCGTATGACTTCGAATTCAATCCTTTCTCAAAATAGTTTATACTATCAACAGCTGCAGTGCTTCTCACCAAGTAAGTTTTTATAGTCATTAATTTTTGTAGTATTTACCAATCTATGACCCTACCTTCGAACAATATTTCAGATGAAGCAGTCTTGTCTGAAAGGTTGGTACTTGATAATCAGTGAGCTTTCACAATTAAAGGAACATTACAGAATTGGTAAGAAAAAAACTTGTAAAATATACTTTTTGATCACAGATTTACATAAAACTTACACGGTCTAATGATGATGATAGTAGAAGACATCCCTTGAAATATTTCTGTCTGAAATGCCATATTTGATGAGCGTTTAATTCATTTGTTGAATCTATATGATTTCATACAAATGTGAAATCGGTTTCTCACTATTTTCTTGTGACCCAGATGACCGATCGAATAACAATTTGAAAACATCCTGACAGTAACAAATCTTGACCATTGTCTTTAAAGCCTGTTGCCAATTATAATTTTTTTACAAAAGTGGAATTCAGTTACCATCCACGGACTGACGCCGGCAAGCAGACACTACTCGCAAACACCTGTTGTCAAATTTTCTTCCCTAAAAAACAGGCACACAACGGAAGGCGATTTCTTGACTCGAGTCTTCTTCAATTCATTCCCAAAAATCAATCAGTGAGGGGGAAGTCTTCCAGAAATGCAATCTTACCCAGTTGCGCAGTACTTAGAGCCCCTCCATACTCACAAGCCATCCTCCACTTCCACCAGTTCCGCCGAACCAATATGAAATAATCCCAACTTATCCATCGAGAAAAAAAAAGAGCCCAGTCGTCAGGCTCGCATGACCGGCGGAAAAACAAACACATTCCCGGCACACAGAGAGGCGAAAGAAAAGAGAGAAAAGAAAAAAGAAAAAAAAAACTCTCAGGTGATAATAATCAATCCGTGAGGAACAGCTCTCTCCGAAACTCCGGCGTTCGTCTGGAATGGATTTCTTCCTTGATGGATTTTAAGCAAAGACTCTCCAAACTCCTGCAGACTTCATTCAACACTCTCGACGCTTTTACCACGAGTGAGTGAAAAACGAGTCCGGGGCCCCGGTTGTGTGCCCTGACACTTTCTAGACGTAACTGCAAACCCCCTCGGTTTGTGAGTGAGACCCAGGCGGCAGGCAGACAGAGTAAAGCAGTCACCCTCTCCGAGATAAAATATTAAAAAAAAAACCTCTCCTGATATAAGAGACGACGTTGTCGCTATCTCAAGGCATTATGAGTCAGCTTCTGCTTTTCCTGCTTCTCTAGCAAGCCCCCCCCCAAAAAAGACAGAAACTAAACAGAAAGTCAGGAAAAGCCTACACAGGGTAGAATTACTCCCCTGACAGGGCGGGTTGGCCAGCCTGGGGGTAGTCCTGGGGGGGGGGGGGGGAGAGGAGAGGGGGGGGGGGGGGGAGGTCATTCAGTCCCCTCCAGGAGACCAATGTTTCCGTCACCATCAACCACTTTGGATTGAAACACTTAGAGGTCCTGTTAATCCCAAACTGATTGATTGTAACCAGGGATTTTATATAATAGATCTCGTTACTGGGAATAAAAAGGGCTCTGACAGATATTAAAGAAATATCTCCCTACCAGAAAGCTTATCTCGCAATCAATTCTTTTCAAGACCAGGGTGTGCTGTAATTTCCTGAGATGATCAGTTTAGGTGATAACAAACTTAAAGCTGTTTAAAGAAAGGGGGAAAAAAGGAATGAAAATTTATAACCAATCTAATGGAATGAAGAAGTCCATTAACGTGATTGATTCCTGCTGTAACATTAGTGGTCTTACAATAAAGCTTCCTCAACTTGATCTCTTCGCCACATGCAAATTGAATTATTAACCCATTAAAGACAACTGTCCGAGAAGAAATAACAATCTGATGAAATACCAGTATGGGTGCACGTTATTCTTAGGGAAAACAAATTATTTGTTTTAGAATCACTGGTTGTTTCACAGCGACAACACGGCCTAGTTCCACAACTACGACGGGAACGCATGTTCCGTAAACTTTGTAACCCATTCAAATTAAATACTTGCCTCCAGCTCAGACTCAAAGATACGAACAATCCGCTAATTCCAACCTTTGTGCCATTGTTGAACTCTAACCTTATTAATCCGTCATTAACACAAATTCCCATTTTCGTCTTTTAAAAATATTATATATATTTATACAAAAATGTACACATCAAAATTAATACTTTTTTATAATTCAATGCCTTCTCAATCTATCATTTTTACTGTAATCTGTTATCTTTGTTAACTTGACTCGTCCAGTCTTCAGACTATAGTCCAGTTGTATTTTTTTTATTGTACAATAAACCAAGTTGAATTGAATCTCAGGGCCAACTTTTATAGAGCTGCTTAAATTATGCAAAAGGTAGCTAAGCACAACAGTACTATAAATTGTTACAAGATTAAGTTTCCCAGCCAAATTACAATGTGCTATGTACTATTCGTGGCTGGTATCCTGCTCAATTATGCTTAGCAGAACTTAGTTTTAAAGTGTTTTCTGCTTTAAAGCAGCTCTGCCCAATTTCATAGAGCTGTTTAAGCACAAAGATTAGCTAAGCACAACAAAGTTCAGCTTGCCATAATAAGGTTACCATCCAAAATACTATGTCATATGCACAATCTGTGACTGGTATCCTGCTTATTTTTGCTAAGCAGATTGTTTTTAAGCAATATTCTTTGTATAAGAAAAATACAAATACACAACTTATCCCGAAAATCAAAATATACGCCGCCATATTGAAAAAGTCATGTGATCCCAATTGTGTGTATGCCACGGAATCATCGTCGTTGATTGATCGTAGGTGACAAATGAGTGTGGTTTTGTCTGGGTGACGCTTCTTCCACAAAAACTAAACGCAGGTCAATCTGAGAGGGCAGCCTTTAACACGTTGACTGCCGCCTACGAGTATATTCGTAGTAACAGGTGTAACCGCTTCTGCCACTACGAGTATACTCGTAGGGAATGAAAGGGCTTTGTATTGTTATTTAAATACACTGGCATCACTGAGCACGCAACAAATACGCTTCTGGCAGTGATGAGGACATGGCATCCTTAGAATGTGTATGTTCAATTTTTTTTTTGTATAGTAGCTATTTGGTATGCACGCATGCGCACTGCACTTGGCAAATGGGAACGCCCTACGAATCTATGACAGGCAGTCAACGAGTTAATACAAAGCTTACTGCTGTCCCGTTTCAAAGGATCAACATTGTTATGACAATTGCGTCATTTTGACACACCTCAACTCGAATTGTCCTCAACTTTTTCAGTGGCAGTCAGCTAGCTTGTCATTTTACTAGTTCATTCACAGCTTTTTCACTTGTCCTTATTTAACATAAAAATACTGAATTGGTCAGCCGAACCACTTGGTCAAATTTAATTGGCTCTAAGATGTTGGTTCCAGCTTCATTCCAGCTTTTTCACTTGTCCTTAAAGGAACATTACAGAATTGGTTGTCGTTAACAAAACAGTTGCTGGCAGTGTAAGCAATTTATGTAATCACCATTATACATAAACTGACAAACCTGTAGAAGTTTGAGATCGATCGGCCATCTGGGTCACGAGAAAATAGTGTACAACCGATTACACATTTGCATGAAATCATATAGATTCAAAAAAATGAATAAAACGCTCACTGAGCGATAAACTCCAATCGGAAAATTAGTTTATTCATTTCTCATCAAATATGGCATTTCAGACAGAAATATTTCAAGGGACGTTTTTACTACATGTATCATCATCATTAGACCGTGTAAGTTTTATGTAAATCTGTGATCAAAAAGTATATTTTACAAGATTTTTTCTTACCAATTATAATAATAAGAATAATACAGTATTTATATAGCGCCAAAATTCATGAAAAAAACAAGCTCTAAGGCGCTTTACACAAATTATTAAGGAAATGGATACACATTAAAAAGTACAATTAAAAACCACTACAGGAACAATTTAAAATATAGGCAGGAAAATTATGTGACTGAAAATCACGTAAATTGTATTTAAAAATGCTAAAAAATAAAAGCCATCGTTAAAAAATGTAATGTAATGTTCTGTAATGTTCCTTTAACATTAAATACTGAACTGGTCAGCCGAACCACTTGGTCAGAATTTATTTAGATAATACCGAAGAACGCTGCTTCAAGCATACGACAAGAAGAAAAGCACGCACCACACATATTTTGAGACTCAATCACCCTAAAGACACACACCGCGTGACACGTCTGCAATTTCGTCTGCTCCAGACGTCTTAATCTTCATAAGACTTTCGGCAATTACTTGGCTATAACTTAATAACTGCCGTCACTATTACATAGTAATAAAGCACAGCCCTTTTGCTTTCAGATCGATGTCGATTGAATCCCCAGGAAACTCAGATAGGACTCGAACCCTGGGACCTCTCCGGGTTTTCTTTAAGTTTCAACACATGTATGTCACTTCTGATGCATGTATACGTTCCCAAACAAATGTTTCCATTTAAAAAAGTTCAAAGATACACGGCTGAGCAAACACACATTTTTGACTTTCTGCCCAGCGCACAAACAACAACGGAAATTCTTCATTACCAAATTTACTTTCTTCCACACAAAGCCAATAATCCTCTGAGATTCCGCAGATATCATTTCCTGTGTTTTCAAAGCAGCGTGTACACTAGTCTCCAAATCCAGTCTCCTTCACATCCTCCCCACCAGCTCTAAGTGTGAAAATAGAGACCTACATGAAAAGTGACTTAATAAGCTGCTGATAACGGAGACTACCACCCTATTTAGACAAACTTGCTGTTACTTGGACACCCATAATCCTCAGAATTTTGTTTGTAAATTAAACTCAACGAAACTGTCTGGTTGTTGTAAAAGATAAATGTGGTCATAAAAGATGGAACCCAGTCTAGGTTTCATAATAGACCATGTGACCTGTGACATCACAAGTTTGTAAAAAGCCACAGAACCTGTTGGGCTGATTTTTGTGTCACCATGGAGGTAAAACATAAAATTACACAGCTCAATGGAAATTTTTTTTTTACATTTTATGGAGATCACTCCGAACAATTTATATCAACCTTTGAGACCAAAAGAACTCACTCCGTGGCAGTGCAGTTAAATATGAGAAGTCTCCCCCCCCCCCCGATCCACTAAGCGAAAGTAGTAGTCCAGGCCGATTACCTACCTTCCCCCAGGTAGTAGTTAATAAGCAGGACAGTTCTTTTCAGAACTGAGAAGTCTCCCGAATTCCGAACATCTACTCCGCGGTAGAAACAAATAGCAAACAAGTTCTCTAAAGAACAAAATCTACACAGCAGTAGATATCTGTTAGTGTTACCGCAAACCGAATATACATTTACACCTCACCATGCAATGCCCAACTTGTTCAGCTATTCTCCTTAAAATTCTTGAGTTTATGTGGCCTTTGTAATACAACGTTGACTAAATTTCTCATCACGACCAGTGCAATATCTTGCCTGCCCGGGTATGCCCTGGAATTCACTTTAATCTTTTAGTCATTCTTTTAGTATTAACAAGGAGAAATAGTCTAAACACAACCTAGTATTCAAAACAATTGTTTACATTTCCATGTACATCTAAGTTCACTAATTGTTTTACAATCAGTTGGGTTTATTTGTTATTTTAATTTTATTTTAGGAGGGGTTTTATTATTACTATCATTAGTATTTTTTTAACCAATTAGTTTTATAACTTGGTTTTATAGTTTGGTACTTATTACAGGCAAGCAGGAAATTCTATTGCTTTTTAATTTGATGACTCCTTGCAAATCATCTTGAGCACTGCCTCAGTAAGAAGTGTTGTTGTGTGATAAACAAAATGTTTGTTATCCAACCTGCAAACTTCCATTAAAGGCCCTGTACACTATTGGTAAGATCGAAAAACACAATGTTCACAGATTCACACATAATTTACATGATTTAAAGTAAGTAATGGTAGAAAGGGTTCCTTAAAGTATTTCTGCCTAAATGCTATCGTTTCTGAGAAACGAGTAAAACAATAGTAATTATCGCGCGCGATAATTTGAAAAAACAGAAAACACATAATATCTCTTTTCACTATTTTCTTGTGACCTCGATGACCAATTGAGCTCAAACTTTCACAGGTTTGTTTGTTCATGCATAATGTTTAATCACACAAAATGTGGACACTGAATTTGAGCTGTTACCAAAAGTGTACAATACCTTTAAAGGAACAATACAGAATTGATAAGAAAAAAACTTGTAAAATATACTTTTGATCACAGATTGACATAAAACTTACACTGTCTAATGATGATGATAGTTGAAAATATCCCTTGAAATTTTTTTTGTCTGAAATGCCATATTTCGATGAGAAATGAATAAACTAATTTCCGATTGGAGTTTATCGCTCAGTAAGCATTTTATTCATTTGTTGAATCTATATGATTTCATGCAAATGTGTAATCGGTTTTTCACTATTTTCTCGTGACCCAGATGGCCGATCGATCTCAAACTTCTACAGGTTTGTCAGTTTATGTATATGGTGGATTACATAAAGTGTTTACACTGCCAGCAACTGTTTTGTTTGCAAAAACCAATTCTGTAATGTTCCTTTAATAAACGAGCTATCTGGACTCTCTGAAATCGTTCAAATAATTTTGTCTATAAATAATATCCATCAATATGAACAATTGTGTCCCTTGTTTCACTTTTTTTACTCGATGGTAGGATCATGTCCCTGAAAAAAAATTGTGTAATTTTGTTTCCAAAAGCCCACTCGTTAAGCATCCTGCAAAATTATTTCATCTGGAAGACTGCCCCCAGTCAGGGCTCGAATTTGGGGGGAAAATTCACAAGACCACAGGACTTATATCACAAAATGTTTACTGGACCAGAAATAATTTTACAAGACCAGATTCAAACTGAGAAAAGAATTACTGGCACAGTTTAACTTGCAATTAATTGAACAAGCACTAAGATCAGAGAAGATTTACCTCATTTGTCTTTACGGGTATTAAGTATACTTCTAATCCTTACTCAAAGTCAACATTTGAACAAAACTTGTTTCTGTTCAAGATATTATAGAGTGAAGTACATGTACATGAATTGTTATTGAATTAAAAACACAAGACCGCCGGACTTGTCCAGTCATGAGTTTACTCGCCCAATGCGAAAATCACTGGCCTGGGGCCTGTGGTCCAGTGTCAAATTGGAGCCCTGCCAGTAATTATAAATCAAACGAAAGCATACATGTCAAAATAAGTGAATATCCAAAGATCCTCCGGGCGACTTTTGAAAAATACGATTTATCGCAAATGAAACAAGAAGTAGAACTGGAACCCTTGGACTGGAGGAGAGAAGAGTGACTAGGAGACCTTATTTCACCAAGCCCTATCGGGGTCGCCTTGCCATACCAATCCAAACAAATTCTGCGCCCGCTCATCAGCTCTTCAAGACACCGATCGTTCATGCACAAGTTCCCCCACAACGAAAAAAAACTGTTTGAAATTCTCATCCATGCCAAGAAACCTTAATTGACTGGAACACCCTCCACACAGCACATCAGAGACATACATACCAAGACAAGGATCAATCTCAATTGGCTGTTGCCTAACTCTCTATAGAGCCGAGTAACCAATCACAGCATCTAAAGGACTGCACCCTCCCTACTCAATTAATACCCCTTTTAGGGGAGTTGAGTACACTTCCAGACCCAGTTCTTGTATATCTGTCTCCGATACACTGACCTGCATGCGTCGTCGTCGTGGAGACCTCTAGGAGTAGGAAGTACACCAGTGTGCATATGACCTACAAAACACACTCTTAATGTGTAGTAATTCTCCATCAACCGTCCAATGATGAATCTACCTGCCAAGAAGCACACTCAAGAAAGGGGGAGGGGGAAACCCCCCCCCCCTTCTGACCTACATACAGTCCCACTCCACCTTGATGTGATACAATGAGTTAAAGATGTGATCAATTTAAGTGTAAATGAGTATTGAACCATGGGGTCCTCCAGTCTGTTTCCCCAGAGGGGGTGTCTGCCTTCGGGGATTCTTGTAATTGCAGTACGCCTAACGAGATGGAACGAGAACTCCTCACACACTTAGAAGGTGATCGACATTTATTACCACCTTTTTTCCAGATTCTCTCCCGTGCCGGACTACTTTGTTTAGTCAAAAAGAAGCGTCTGTCATACCATGGACATACGAGTACTAAACAGATCACCTTTAAACTATAAGGAAAAAAAAACATCATTGTTTAATTTTAGTCTGAAAGCTGACTGTTTATGAAGTTGATACTAGAAGAAGAAAAATTCTGTGAAATATTTCCTTATGAAATGAAGTCATATATTCAAGAAAACTGATAGAAATATTTGAGAAAAGCCGATTTTGATTGTTGCAACAGAAGTTTGCATGGTTTTTCACCATTTTCTCCCGACTGACACAATGGGATTGAGGCTAAATTTGCACAGGTTTCTTATTTCGTGCATGGTTGATCACACAAAACTCTGTGCACCTGGATCCACCAGGTAATGGTGCAATTATACCTTTCAAGAATTCAGGGCTCGCCCTTAACACTAGCCCGGCGTACATTGTCTAGTAGTAAAAAATGCTATGGGCTAGTAAACACCACTTCTCAACTTGCCCTGTGGGCTACTAAAAACTGTGCAACCGTCTTGTTTAAAATGCTAATTTCTTCCTTTTCAAATGTCAATATTTAATGTTTTCTACTATCATCATCATTAGACCGTGTAAGTTTTGTGTAAATCTGTGATCAAAAGTATATTTTACAAGTTTTTTTCTTACCAATTCTGTAATGTTCCTTTAAGGCAAAGGGTCATCGTTTGGTTTTTGTCAACGTTATGCTGATTCATAGGCAAAATTGTCAAGACAGTCAAATCTATCCATGTTTAGCGAGGTGACAGCAGATCTGCATTTCTGACCGTATTGTGGGCAGAATTCAAATGTACACCACGGAACTTTCCCAAAGAGATCTTTGGAGATTCAAATTTTGGACATACTTTTATTGACTTCTAATCAATGGGGACACTTCAGGCAAAATGATTTCGCAAGAGGCTCACTGCTATTACCATCTTTATATCAAGTTTCTTTTGGATTAAAATAACACAATATCTTTTATTTTCTTTGACCCCTTTTTCGGGGTCAAATACTTAAGTATGACCCTACCTTTCAATCTACACAAATAATACCTTAAAGGAGCGGGATTCCAAACAGGTACCAACTCAATTTTATAGAGCTGCTTGAAAGCACAAAAAGTAACTACGCACATTAGAATTTTACCAACGAGAATAAGGTTACCAGCCAAAAATTCCATGCCACATGTACCACTTGTGAATGGTATCCTGCTTATTTATGCAAAGCAGCGAGTTACAAGACATGTTCATTTCAGCTATAAAACTGACTGCATCTACATTTTTTTACACTCATCCCAGTTAGTCTGCACCAGGTGATAAAAAACATCCCCAACGAGGCAGGCTGTTCCCACGGCAACGTCTCCGCCAAAAAAATTACCAGTGTCGGTTTTCCACCCCGCCTGACGGAACTCTCGCTCGGGGGACGGATGGGGGGTAAGGGAAAGCGGAGATGCAGTTACGATCAATTGAGTCTATAATTACTCATCCAAATGTACATGATGAGCTTGCCTCTCCCGGGACGGACATTCCCACCGTTCAAAGACGACCGTTCATTATCATCGGATTGAGTTGCGTTTAGGGGTGTCAATAATGCACGGACCACCCCCTGAATAGTGCATCGGAAACCCATCCAGCAATGTACATCCTCACCCTGCGATAGGTCACTGCGGTTGACTACAACAAGGAGTAGAGAGAGAGAGCCGTACGATGAAACACTGACATAATGTGCATGCGGAGAACACTCTGGTGACAAATTTCATTAACACTTAAGGAGTAGACAAATAGCTTTCAAGAAGGGTTTTTTTTTTTTTTTTTTTTTTTTTTTTCGTCGGGACTTCTCATGTGCTTTCACTGCGAGTTTACGTAGACTCTCTTGAGAGGTAGTTAGCGCAGAATGTCTCTTGAGAATTGTCTTGATACGCATGCAGATGGCGTGTTGGTGATGCACAGTCTTATCGCTGTTTAAGCTAACATTTTCATTTCAGCATGAATCTCTTTCGCTTGCCAGTTTCCTGCTTTAATCATTATTATTTTAATTTTTTTTAATTATTCAAAACAAATTATTAATTATCTTTGGGGGGAGGGAGGGGGGGCTGGTGAAGTTCATCCGAAGCATGAAACTTAAATTGTTATCAACAACCAATAAATTCAATCGCTGCTTGTGAAATAGAATCAGTTGCCAAAACAGTGAAACGCTAATTTCTAATTATAAAAGGTTCCTTGATAATACAAAGTTTTGCAGAGAACTGTTTTGGTTCACGTATGAATCATGAGCTCCAAACTGACATTATATGACTTCTCATATTTAGTGGGGACAAAATGACCACAGGAAACCTGATAGCAGCCACAGGCCATTTTTATAGCAGCCACATGTGGCTTCTATCAGACTCATAGTAGCTGCAAACAGCCGCAAGTTTTGACCTACAATGTTTCTTGAAAATGTTAGCCCAAGATGCTGTCCAGGGAGAATGATTGATGTCCCTTTTGTTGGTGGAACTGTCTTTTATATCTTAATAATCCCCTACAATTGTAATACATTATTTTTAATTCCCTGCAATTTTTAAAACATTTTTCTCTGTAGGCAGCCACACTTGTGATTTGTGGTTTTGTGACTGTGAAGACTGGCTGTAGTGTTTTGGGTTGTTTTTTTTCATAGTCGATTCTGGAAAGTGTCACTTGCTTCTTTTCAGATCAGCTCATAGTTCGGAATTGAATTGGTAGAAATGAGCAAGTCACAAGTTAATAAACTCAAATGCACATATAAAAAAAAAAGGAAAATGCACAACCCTAACTAATAGAGAGATTATTTCCATGGTGTTACTGCAAAACCCTATTCGATCTTACATTATCCCAACCATGCAAAGTGTAAAATCCTACATGGCAAATTGTCCTGTTCTACGAGCTTAGCGCACCTTGGTTGCTCCATAGCAACACACCTTTAGGGTAATCCCCGTACCCATAGTAACAACATCTCAGACCTAGATGAACAGAGCGATGACGAAAAAGTGCCGAACGTCAATCGAAATCTTGCCCTGGCTAGCCACCATCAAGTCTTTCAGGGCAACGCACTTACATCGCTGCAGCCAAATTCTCCAGTTGAACAAAAAAAAACCTCCGCGGGACGATAAGAAAATCCACGGGAGGGCTGAGGAGAGATTGAACCCGTGACCCTCGGCTTATCAGTGGAGGAGGCTTAACCACTCAACCACTCTCTAATTTGACCAAGGAAATCCCATGGTACCGGAGGTACCAGCCAATCATTATAAATAGGAAAGTTTCTCTCTACTCCTCTCTCCGTCAGTCTCTCTCTCTCTCTCTCTCTCTCTCTCCCACTCCCCCCCCCCCTCCAAAGCAATCTTAGACATAGAAGAGCAAAATGAGACACTCGTGGCGCAGACTCTGTGGGGGAGTATTAATCAGAAGAAACAAGAGACCGGAGCTTAATCATAATGCTCTCTCTCTCTCTCTCGCTCTCTCCAAGGAACTGCCCTGCCCTGTCCTGCTCAGGGTTTACAGGCAAGTTATTCACCGGGATCTGGGTCTTGATGACACTGTCTTCTTTTTAAAAAAAATAATAATAAATAAATGAAACCTCGAGAAAACTGATGGGAAATGCCCGGCCTCGAGTGCAGGAATGACCGAGCTGTTATCACTCAATAATTTCGTGCCTTGCTGTTCCTGCCGTCATAGTCTTGTCGTTTCTTTGCTGCGTTATTTATGGGTCTAATAATTCAAACACAGATCCGCATACCTGTTGTAAGAAGTATGAGCGCTTCTTTATCACGCCCGTCGTCGTCGGGCGTGATAAAGCTCTATACTGTTGGATACAAGAACTGCTTGTTATAATAAAATTATGTTTAACAGGAAAACCCCAAAACACACGCTTATACGTAGCCTAACTGCCCCTTAGTAATTTCAAGGTTAATCTCAAAACCCCTCTCTTCAATCATAAATACATGTAGTACCATTTACACTCCATTTCCCTGTGCTGGTAGTTTGTCTTAGTTTAAAAGACACTGGACACCTTTGGTAATTGTCAACGACCAGTCTTCTCCCTTGGTGTATCTCAACATATGCACAAAATAACAAACCTGTGAAAATTTGAACTCTATTGGTCGTCGAAGTTGCGAGATAATAACGGAAGAAAAAACACCCTTGTCACACGAAGTTGTGTGCTTTCAGAGGCTTGATTTCGAGACCTCACGCGTGAGGTCTCAAAGTCAATTCAAATATTTTACTCAGAAATTACTTCTTTCTCAAAAACTGCGTTACTTCAGAGGGAGCTGTTTCTCACAATGTTTTATACTATCAACAGCTCTCCATTGCTCGTTACCACGTAAGTTTTTATGCTCAAAATTATTTTGAGTAATTACCAATAGTATCCAGTGCCTTTAAAGGCAAAGTATACCTTTGGTTTTTGGGACCGTTTGATTGCTTTAATCCCATATTAATGTAGATATATACAATAAAACTAACATGTGAAAATTTCATTTCAAAAGGTGGTCGCGTTTTTTAAATATCGCCAAACTCCGCAGGTAATATGTCCACGCATAAAGAATAATCCCTAATAGGAATACACAGTCTGAGAAACGTTTCTGAGAGAAACCAAACGTTTCTCAGATTCAAATTCTGGGGGGATGAAAACTGACATCTTTGCCCATATTCACAGTATTTTGAATTGAAATATTTCTCAAAATGTTTTTATACTATCGAAAGTTGCTTTACTTCTAACCAAGTAAGTTTTTATTGCCATTAATTTTTAGAGTGATTACCAATCCTATACCTTCCCTTTAAGGATTGATGTTGTGTTATTGATACATGTATGTTTAATAGATGATGTATGTTGTTTTTGGAATGTTGTTATAGTACCATGCCATGAGCATCAAGACTAATGGATGCATGGCACGTTATAAGTGCTCCTATTATTATTGTATGGGTTTTGAAGGCATTGCATGGTGTGAGGTATCAATGTATATTCGGCTTGCGGTAACACCATATAATTATCTACTTTGCTGTGTAGATTTGTTCCTGAGACTTTGTCTTGCTATGTATTCTACTGCCGCGGATTTGGAATTCGGGGGGGCTACTTAGTTCAGAAAAGAACTGTCCTGCTTATTAAGTACTACCTGGGGAGGTAGGACAATCGGCCTGAACTACTCTTTTCGCTTAGTGGATCGAGGGGGACGTCTCGTTATTAACTTCACTGCCGCTTCACACTTGCAGCTCAGTCGAGTATTGAACTCAGGACAATTCAAAGAAAAAAGCAAACTGAGTCAATAATCAAGTGCGGCCATTTTGTTTCTTCTCCTATTTCTATCAATGTAATCAAATCGAGGTTGTCAGGCAGAATAGTCTGCACCCTTTTTGGTATACTGGCGAATCACTATTGATTCTTACTGTACACACATGGGGAACACTACTGAGCAGATGGTGGCGACGTGATCAATTCTAATCAGGTGAGGCTGTGTCCGCATTGGCAGCTGCAGCTGTGGCTAAGGGTGTTGCTAAGGGCGGCCGATATGCTTTAACACATGTTGACATGGTGATGCAGCCAGAGCCATAGCCAGCACAGCCCAGGTCATCCTTTCGCGGGAATAACCAATTAAATTTGGTGTTTGCTTTTAATAATTGTTCATCATCCGTGGTGTAAGAAATAATAACTTGTGCTACCTGCGGCTAATTTAAAAAAAACTTAAGCTGGATTTAAGTGCACAGCACAGCTTTCCAGTGAGGTGTGCCGTTACATTTACCAGTCTTTAGTTTACAGGATTTACAAATTTCTGCACTTAGCTGTGTAAAGATCTCGTCATACAAGGACATTTTTTACAGGCAATTTGGAGGCAGCCAACTGCACTGCATGTAAAAGGAACACTTCAGCAGCACAAGAGATAACACTAATTGTCCCTAAGAATTAAGGACAGCATTAATAATAATAATAACGGACATTTATATTGCGCAATATCTATATGAATACACTCTATTGCGCATTACATTACCCCCCCCACGAAAAAAAAAAAAATACAACAAAAAATGCAGAAAAAACAATACAAGTGACACTAACAGTACGAGAGCGAATTAATCTTAAACAAATGAGTTTTTAACTGGGATTGAAGTACATTAAGTGACGATGATTGTCTAATACAAGGAGGGAGATTATTCCATAGTTTAGGACTCAGTGTACACACATGCCCGATCACCTAGGGTAGCCTTTGACGTTATTAAAGGGTAAGTTATCAGTGTACTGTCTTGCGAACTGCTAAGACACCACGTAAATTTCAAAAAGCACTTCACTAGCGGTCTTTGGAGATTCCGATTTTTCGACATACTTTTATTGATTTCTAACCAACAGGGGAAGCTTCAGACGAAATAATTTCGCAAAAAGCTTTACTACCATTTCCATCTATTTAATAAATAGACTCTCGGCTAAAAAATGACCCAATTTCTTTTCGGGGTCGTCACCAAAATATGACCCTGCCTTTAAATTTTTAGCAAATGAAATCCAGCACACATGTTCTTTCACACAAATTCCACTCGGAGGAAAAAAGGTTTGACACCTACCCAAGATACCTTCATCTCATCTTTGAGAGGGCAAGGCTGTTTTTTCATTTTGCAAAGGGCACTAGTTCCATTGGAAAATCTTAAAGTCTACAGGAAACTTTTTGAAGGAGCACCAAGGCCAAGACCCAGGGGCAACAGAGGGCCGTTGCCTACGTGTAATTCCAGGCCTGCTTCAGATGTTTTTTGTTTTCCTGCAGGACTCTTGAACTCAATGAGTTTGAAGTGCATTTAAAAAAAAGAAGGAAAAAAATGGGTGAACTGGACACAAATAAAGTTAAAATTTAAGGAACATTACAGAATTGGTAAGAAAAAAACTTGTAAAATATACCTTTGATCACAGATTTACATAAAACTTACACGGTCTAATGATGATGATAGTAAAAAACATCCCTTGAAATATTTCTGTCTGAAATGCTATATTTGATGAGAAATGAATAAACCAATTTTCCGATTGGAGTTTATCGCTCAGTGAGCATTTTATTCATTTGTTGAATCTAAATGATTTCATGCAAATGTGTAATCGGTTTTTCACTATTTTCTCGCGACCCAGATGGCCGATCGATCTCAAACTTCTACAGGTTTGTCAGTTTATGTATATGGTGGATTACATAAAAATGCTTACACTGCCATCAACTGTTTTGTTAGCAAAACCCAATTCTGTAATGTTCCTTTAAAGTTAAAGATTAAAAGAGCTTACAATGCAGTATCTTTTCACATCCCATAAAACAAATTTAGAAGTAAAAATTCAGCACAACCTGGCTACCTGGCTGGCTGTTTCCGTTTTAGTGAAGGAATGTCATTACCGGGCTGATAGCACCAGCATGAGAACCTGATGGAGCCAAACACCCGCTACAAATTGCACTTCCGTTCGGTTGAGCAGTAGTGAAGTGCTTAGGAACGAAATTGAGTTCTTACTGATGTTCAACCATTCTGAATTCCCAGGGGGGATGTGATGAAGGGGATGAGATGAGAGGGGTGAATAGTCAATATCAGGGTAAGGGGTTTCTTTCTAAATTTAGGCTCGGCATTTTTTTGTATGAAGACTTTTGCGGAGGATCTTTTGCACACAGTAAAGTACAAGCTCACCCATAGTCAGACAATGTTTCACTGTCTAATACTACTTCAAAACGCCCTGTTGGTAACAACTTTTCCCCACTGTTTTTATGTTTCCCTAACAAAAAAATTAAAAGAATGACAAAAGCCAAAATCTGTGTGTTCCCTCCCCCTCCCCCACACACACACGCATGTGTGTAAACACCTGCAATCAAGGACCTCCTATTGTCCCTCTTTTGTTTGTACTCTTACTTTTTGGCAACAGCTCTCATTGGTTTTGTACACGATTTCCAACTGGGGACCTTTCCCCAAACGGGGACCCTATTGTCCTCTTTTGTTATAGGTCCCCGGTTTGAATGTCTACCCACACACACATAAGTGTGTAGTGACCTCCAATGGTGGACCCTCCTTTGTTCGTTTTCTTCCTCCACGGTTCAACTCTTTGTCCTGGTACTATGTGGACCCCATTGTTTTCCTTTGGGATAACAATCATGGACCTATTGTCCCTTTTGTTGTAAGTCCTCGGTTTGAACATCACTACAAACTCGACCGAGTGTGTAAACACCTGCAATCGGGGACCTCCCATTGTCCCTCTAACAGCTCCCATTGGTTTTGTACACACTTTCCGACTGAGGACCTTTACCCAACGGGGAACCCTATTGTCCTATTTTGTTATAAGTCCCCGGTTTGAATGTGTATGCCTACCCACCGACACCCTTGGGTGTGCCACTGCATGAAAGGACTGCCAGTATATTGTGTTCCAATTTTACGACTTGCCAGTATGCACTGTTTTTTTGTTTTTTTTCTGTTCTTGAAGATTGTTTTTCAGTGTCCCCCCCCCCATTCTTAAGTGTGACCTGCACAAAGTTGTCATCTCTTTTTTCTTGAAGATCGGTTTTTTAGAACAATTTTCAAATGTTTCCCATAGACTCTTAGATTTCCCAACGGAAGTGCCCCCTTGCAAAACGAAAATGGCCTTGCCTTCTCATGAATGAAACTCCAGGGCTCCATTGTGCAAAGATTTATCTTAACTGTGCATCACTCTGAAGTGCTAAGCAAAGTGTGATGTTACAACACAAATCACCATGTCAATACTGACAACCCATCTTATCAAGTCCATGCCAGTAATTCCTTTGCACGTCTTAAAGGAACATTACAGAATTGGTTTTTGCTAACAAAACAGTTGCTGGCAGTGTAAGCACTTTATGTAATCCACCATATACATAAACTGACAAACCTGTAGAAGTTTGAGATCGATCGGCCATCTGGGTCACGAGAAAATAGTGAAAAACCGATTACACATTTGCATGAAATCATATAGATTCAACCAATGAATAAAACGCTCACTGAGCGATAAACTCCAATCGGAAAATTAGTTTATTCATTTCTCATCAATAATGGCATTTCAGACAGAAATATTTCAAGGGATGTTTTCTACTATCATCATCATTACACCGTGTAAGTTTTGTGTAAATCTGTGATCAAAAGTATATTTTACAAGTTTTTTTCTTACCAATTCTGTAATGCTCCTTTAACTGTGCATCACTCTGAAGTGCTAAGCGAAGTGTAATACTACAATACAAATCACCATGTCAATACTGACAAACTCATCTTAAGATGAATCTTAGTGATTTGTCAAATCAAGTCCAGGCCAGTAATTCCTTTGCACGTCTAAAAGAAAACCGTGATAGTAAATTGATGGGGGAAAAAAACAAACGATTACAATTCTGAAATACATAATAATTAATCCACATCCAGGGATGTGATTTGGTGTGCGTGAAAATTCCTGAAAACTGTCTGGGTTCCCCTTATTCTAGACCCAGAACCTCCGCAATTTTAAAACTCCAGGGGTTTTACAGACTCTGTGCATCAACATAAATACAAAGCTGCAGGTTAGGGCAAAAATGTGGACTATTTATGTCACCCTTTATTGACTGGTTTACTTTTTTTGAGAAACATTTCCAGGCTCAAGGAGGAGGCTTTGAGAAAATCCTGAAGTCCGGAGACAATCCTGAGGAGTCACAGGCCGTCCCATCCAGCAATACTCCAATCTAAAACTAAACCGTCTCAGAACTGCAATCTAAATGCTAAACAAAAACCATATCAGACTGAAAATCAGTGGCTTAACCTTTGACAACCAAACATCGCCGGGGAAAATAAAGGATAACAAATGTATGCAAGCTTAAAGTTGCCCTCCGCGCTGTGATGTTTTCAAGCTAAAATCATCATTCAAAGTCATAAAACCTAGATACATATAGATAGGTTGCAATAGACGCCATCTTTACGGGCAAATTGCATTTTGGCTTGCAGGCGCGTAAAGCGCTCAAATTATTAACGCGGTCGCGGTGTTCACTAACCAATCGCGAAATGAGTTTTGTGAAATTGTGAAATGTGTGCATACTGCACGTTGTTCTCACGTGAAACTGTGTGTTCCAAAACTTCCAAATTGCCTGCAAAGATGGCCGATTTACTTCATATTGCAACCTATCTATAAGTTGTCTTTCCAAGTTCTCTACCCAGAAAAAGACGCCTTCTGATTTTAACAGACCCAAATTTCATAAAGCTGTTGGCACCACCCAAAAAATGCTTAGCTAGCATTGAAAATCTTGCTTAGCAGTATTAGGTTACCAAACAAACTAATATGTAATGTATAATTCTTTTTGACTGGTTCCCTGTCCGAATTTTTTTTGCTTAGCAGAGTTAGGTTACCAACCAAACTAATATGTAATGTATAATTCTTTTCCCTGTCCGAATTTTTTTTGCTTAGCAGAGTTAGGTTACCAACCAAACCAATATGTAATGTATAATTCTTTTATACCGGGTTCCCTGGCCGAATTTTTTTGCTAAGCAGTAAAATTTGCTGAGCTTCATTTTTAAATGAAATTGGGCCATGGTCAACAACCATGATGGACACCAGGAAAAAACAAAAATGTTTTTTTTTTAAGACAGGCGTCTAACATACTTAAAGGAACATTACAGAATTGGTAAGAAAAAAAATTGTAAAATATACTTTTTGATCACAGATTTACATAAAACTTACACGATCTAATGATGATGATAGTAGAAAATATCCCTTGAAATATTTCTGTCTGAAATGCCATATTTGATGAGAAATGAATAAACTAATTTTCCGATTGGAGTTTATCGCTCAGTGAGCGTTTTATTCATTTGTTGAATCTATATGATTTCATGCAAATGTGTATTCGGTTTTTCACTATTTTCTCGTGACCCAGATGGCCGATCGATCTCAAACTTCTACAGGTTTGTCAGTTTATGTATAATGGTGGATTACATAAAGTGCTTACACTGCCAGCAACTGTTTTGTTAGCAAAAACCAATTCTCTAATGTTCCTTTAAGGTGTCGTCTTTCTACGATAATATAGCTCAGAAAAATGAAAAAACCTGCACTGTCACTTTAAGTGTCTGTACAAAAATCCCTTTAACTACAGCCGATGATGATGAATTAAGAACTCTAGGGTGGCGACAATCCAATTCCCAATCAATCATCTAGGTAATGAACTCTCCAAAGCCATCACAAAAAAAACCTGCTCTGGAGAAAATAATACCGTCCACGGAACGTTCCGATTGCCCTAGTTTGTTGTCAACTCACTAGTAATTTCATTTACAACCATCTCCCGGTAAAATCCTATGTGAGGTAAACCCAGAGCTAACACACTCAAAACCCATTAGGAAAAACCTGACCAAGGGTGAAATTATGTTCCGCTGCCCTGCTGTATGTTGTCTCAAACTCATAAAGTGCGCTAAGTGCAACCCTTTCATGTAATCTACAGCTGGGGCTTGAATTTGGGGGAAAAAAAACCACAAGACTGCCAGGTTTGTTGCTTAAAGGTATTGTACACTTTTGGTAACAAGTCAAAATCAGTGTCCACATTTTGTGTGATTAAACATATGCATGAACAAACAAAGCTGTGAAAGTTTGAGCTCAATTGGTCATCCAGGTCACGAGAAAATAGTGAAAAGAGATCTTATGTGTTTTCTGTTTTTTCAAATTATCGTTTGCGATAATTACCATTGTTTTACTCGTTTCTCAAAAACGATAGCATTTTAGGCAAAAATATTTTAAGGAACCCTTTCTACCATTACTTACTTTAAATCATGTAAGTTATGTGTGAATCTGTAAACATTGTGTTTTTCGATCTTACCAATAGTGTACAGGGCCTTTAAAATATGCACTGGACCAGAATTTTGTTTACAAAACCAGAATTGAAATGAGAAGAAAAAATGCCAGACACAGTTTAACAGTCAAACTGTTTGAATTTGATAAAACACTATGAGAAGATTTATCTCGTTTGTATTATGGGTAAGTATTCTTCATTAGTCAATATTTATCAGACTGAACATCAACATTTGACCACAAACACAAGACCGCCGGACTTGTCTGGTCATGAGTTTACTGGCCCGATGCTAAAATCACTGGCCTCAGGCCTGCCGTCCAGTGTCAAATTGGAATCTCTTTACAGTCAGGTCTGATGCTTAGTGGAGGCAACAAAGGCACTTGCTTCCATGCCCCTGGTCATTGCCTTGATGCCCCTTGAAATGCTTCGGTAGAAATTTATATTTCCTTCCTAAAGTGCCCTTACGTCTTGTCTTGCCCCAACAACAACATAGTATCAGACCTACACGCATCACAGCCTTCGAAGGCCTTCAAAGGCCTTCAAAGGCAGGGTTTACTTTTGGTAATTGCCAAAGACTAGTATCCTCACTTGGTGTATCCCAACATGTGCATAAAATAACAAACCTGTGAAAATTTGGGCTCAATTGGTCATCAAAGTTGCAAGAAAATAATGAAAGCAAGAAAATAATGAAAGGAAAAAAACCTTGTTGCATAAAATTGTGTGCTTTCAGATGCCTGAGAAAGGCTTCATGCCTGAAGCCTCTCAGATTCAAATTTTTGGGTAAAGTTACCTCTTTCTCTAAAACTGCATTACTTCAAAGGGGGTTGTTTCTAAAAATGTTTATAATACCGACAGCTCTCCAGTCCTTCTTACCAACTTAAGAAAGTATTTTTGGTCATTAATTTTTTGAGTAATTACCAAAATTATACACTCCCTTTAAATGTTTTTTTTTTTTACTACCTGTATAATCCCCTCCCTCCCCCCCCCCCGCACCACAAAAACAAATAAACAAATAAATACAAATCTTAGTGCACTATAGTGGATATCAAGACTTACCAAATTCTAAACGGAGGAGTTTATTTGAATAAATTATTTTGCTTTTGCTGAGGTTAGGCTAAATAAAAATTTTAAAAACGTCCCCGCCCACTTCCATTTTAGAGGTCGCCTCCTTTTGAAAACAAAATCAATTCTTAAATACATAAGATCATGTTTTTTTTTCACTGTAGCACACCGAAAAAAACACACAGAAAAAAACTGGCAAACATCTTGAAAAATAGCCGGTTGTCTTGAAAATGTGTCGGACGACCATTTAAAAAAAAAAAAAAGGGGGGAAAAAAAGGCCCTCCTCTTTTCTTTTTTCGATAAGGCAGGGCGCTAAACATGTTATGTTTGGGTTTTTTTTTGCCTTATGTGTTTTTCTAGTGCCTCTTTTCATTTTGTAATTTTATTGATCAGTACTTAGTTGACTGTCATTGTTTGTTTGTCTTGATGACAGCTGTAAGTGTTTGTGTGTTTGTGTCTGAGATGTATTTCTGTAGTTCTGTTATTGTACAAAAGTGGTTTTGTAAACCAATTCTCGCACCAGTGTGTACACGTGTAAATAATGGGAGCACTCGCACAGTTAATTTGATTGTATTTATTTTGTTTTTCAGATTTTTATTTTGAAGTTTGTATTCTTTTATTTGTATTTTTACACTTTTACCTTTAAAAATTTTGGCCTTTTGGCTTACTGTTTCAATTTGTCTTTTAAAGGAACATTACAGGGTTGGTTTTTGCTAACAAAACAGTTGCTGGCAAAGCACTTTATGTAATCCACCATATACATAAACTGACAAACCTGTAGAAGTTTGTTTCTTACCAATTCTGTAATGTTCCTTTAATGAATTAACAAAACCCCAAAAATAATAACATAAAGTGTTAATCACACATCGGTGTAAGGTAAAAAAAAAAAAAGTTACATTTTCTGTACTGTTTGCAAATACAACTCCTTTACAAACAGTAGCCAATTATATCTGAGGTTTAAATTAGGGTTATACTTTAAAGGAACATTACAGAATTGGTTTTTGCTAACAAACAGTTGCTGGCAGTGTAAGCACTTTATGTAATCCACCATATACATAAACTGACAAACCTGTAGAAGTTTGAGATCGATCGGCCATCTGGGTCACGAGAAAATAGTGCAAAACCGATTAAAAATTTGCATGTGTTATACAATGCATGAATAAAACGCTCATGAGCGATAAACTCCAATCGGAAATTAGTTTGATTTATTTTTCATCAAATATGGCATTTCAGCCAGAAATATTTCTAGGGATGTTTTCTACTATCATCATCATTAGACCGTGTAAGTCTTATGTAAATCTGTGATCGAAAGTATATTTTACAATTACCAATTCTGTAATGTGCCTTTAAACCATGACAAAGTTACATTGCAAATGAGAAGGAAACATTATTGAATTTCTTTGCAATTTAAAATATACATATTTTAGATTGTGAAGAAATTTCAATTCCACACCAGCCAACAATCCGATTCAAACCTCAACTTAGAGCTGCAATCTAAATGCAAAATACAAACCCAATTTAAATAAACAATTTTCGTTTGGAAAAGTCTCTAACACAATCCTGGTGAATAACACGGAAAAAAACAGAAAAGAAGAGCTGGTGATGAATTAAGAACTCCAAAAGCTGACAATCTTAAATCCTTCACAAGTTCCAGTAAATTTTTCTCAATCCCATTAATTACAAAAAAAAACCTGTTCCAAAGGAACTCCGTTCCACTGCCCTCGACACCCTTTCACCAACTCCTGGCTAAAACCTATGGCCCTAGTTTCTGTCACCCCCAAACTCACCCCATTCAATTCTCTACAAACGCACCACCAGTACAAATCCTCACATCATCTGAACGTAGAGCATAAAAACCGATCCACAATACAATCCCAGGCGACGACAGAAAGTCCAAATGCAACAATTCAATTCAACGCTTACAATCCAATCCAGAGTCTAGCTATCTCGGTACTGTACACGAAAGACATAAATGCAAACCCCCCCCCCTGCCGAAGAGAAAAATAACGTCCACGACCATCACTAATCTCATCTGAAACTCACCCGTTGCAGTACCCCCTCTGATCAAACCTCGGACGTCTAATGTTCCTCAATCTACTCAGCCAAACAAATATTGATTACTTTTTCCCGGCCAGATGTCACAAACGGTCATCAACCACTTGCACAAACGACAACGTCTGCGTGCATTGGTGTTTTTAAAAGGGTGGACAGGCTGACGGAAATCACCCCCGCGCCGTTCACACACGACCACTCCGTCCTTTTTAAAAACCCTTCTCCCCCGTCATTCCCTGGAACTCATCAGTCCCCGCCATCCGCATAAACGGAGAAACACAAACCTTGCGTAAGGGAGTGGGCTCTCGTAAATTCTCTGTGAAGCTTTCTCTGTTTGCTCATCAACCAATGCTCTTCTAGCCTCCTGGGGTATTGATTTATTTTTATTTCTTCTTGACGACTCTTTTTCTAATCCCCTGTTTTCACAAGTCTTCCTTGCTATACGGGCAACCACCTTATTACACAGCACACACACACACACGATGTATTCCCAATACTACTGCTAGATGTTGCGAAAAATAAACGTTCCAAGGTAAAAAATATTCAACATGTTTTTATGTCAAAAACCAAGGAATTTAACAGTTGAATGTAGTCCAGCAGCTGACGGCATCAATCTGCCCTAAACACCATGTCAGGGTTTTTAAGTTTAAGATATGATTATGTCATTAGGTAGAGTGCATCCATTCCAATCCTTTGGGCCAAATTTCATAGAGAACTGCTTAAGCACAAATACAAGCTAAGCACAACAAATTATGCTCACCAACTGAAAAACTATTCCACATGTAGCATCTGTGACTGGTATCCTGCTTATTGTTGCTAAGCAGAATGTTTTAAAGCAATATTTTCTGTTTAAGCAGCTCTACGAAACTGGGCCCTGGTTTTTAATAAATGATGTCAATCCTGATTGCTTAATTTGTTTTATTCCAATTCTCTTTTGTTTTATCCAGACATTTACGTCATGACGGTACATCATTTGTGTTTGGAAAGGTACATTCATTCCGATCCTTTAGCTTACAAAACAAATCACAAGGGGGTGGAACATAATTGGATTTTGCAAGAGAATATTCATTCCAATCCTCTAATTTCCTTAAAAAGAGATGGTACATCTTTGCGTTTTGGAAGAGTGCAATTCTTTACAATCCTCTAGTTTTTTAAGAAATATATCACAAAGGGACGGTACATCATTGGTTATTGGAAGACTACATGATACATTTTAGTAACAAGAAAAATCCCCCCCAAAAATTGATGTAACAAGGGGGTGGCTAAAACTTTTAGGTTATCTCGTTTTGATCAAATGAGGGCAGCAAACATAACAAAATTTCAATGCAGTTTCACCAGGGGTACAGCAAGGGCATTTTGTTTTTGGGAGGAGGGTGTATGCATGGAGGTGGATGAAAGACTGTTTTTGGACTGGCATCCTTTTCAGGAGCAGCGGGGGGGGGGGGGGGGTACTGAAGCCACTGTGCTTACTCTACCAATGTTCTCCATTATTTAAAGAAACTTAAAGGAACATTACAGAATTGGTTTTTGCTAACAAAACAGTTGCTGGCAGTGTAAGCACTTTATGTAATCCACCATATACATTAAACTGACAAACCTGTAGAAGTTTGAGATCGATCGGCCATCTGGGTCACGAGAAAATATAGTGAAAAACCGATTACACATTTGCATGAATTCATATAGATTCAACAAATGAATAAAACACTCACTGAGCGCTAAACTCCAATCGGAAATTTAGTTTATTCATTTCTCATCAAATATATGGCATTTTAGACAGAAATATTTCAAGGGATGTTTTCTACTATCGTCATCATTAGACCGTGTAAATTTTATGTAAATCTGTGATCAAAAAGTATATTTTACAAGTTTTTTCCCTACCAATTCTGTAATGTTCCTTTAAGGAAGAGTAGCAAGCCCCTAGCATGCAACCCCACTGTGGTCGATGATAACAAAGCAAAAGACAGGATCTTTTGGTAATTGTCAAAGACTACATGTAGTATTCTCACTTTGTGTATCCCAACATATGCATACAATAAAAAAAACCTGTGGGCTCAAATGGTCATTGCAGGTGCAAGAAAATAATCTTGTTGCATAGAATTGTGTGCTTTCAAATGCCTGAGAATGAAGCCTATCTCAGATTCAAATATTTTAGTGAGAAATTACCTCTTTCTCAAAAACTACATTAATTCAGAGGGAGTTGTTTCTCACAATGTTTTACACTATCAGCAGCTCTCAGGTGCTCTTTACCAAGTAAGTTTTTATGGTAATGTATTATTATTATTTCTGATTTGTTAAAACAATGTATTTGTAGCCCAGGGGCTAAATTGCTACAAAGTTTACAATTTAAAAACATAACAATTTACATCAAATTACTACTTTAAAAATAGTTATAATTTACATTTGATACAAAAATAAATCCAGAAAAAAACACAACATGGCACACATTAAAAAAGGGAAAATTATACTTTGTTTAAAATCTTGACAAAGTAAGGTATCGGACTATTTTTGTATCTGAGTAATTACCAAGATAGTTGCGATAATCGTAGCCCTCCATCCTCCCGACGGTCGGAGACCGGAGGGATTTATGAGTCATGCATTGCAAAAAAGTGGCGAAATTGCAATTTCGACTATTTTGGTCAGACTAGTCACCAGATTTTCCCAATTTTTACCACTTTCAAAAAACATGACACACATTCTAAAAACATGGATGTGATCATCAATGTGTCATGAATCCATTCGTATTACTCAAAACATCATTGAGAAAATATTTTAAGAAAAAAAGACAAAAACTTACCAGAGACTGAGCAAAATTTTCATGATGCGTAGACAATCTCAGGTCCGGTTTTCGAACCTCGCGATTCGTGACCTAGCAACATCTCGACCAATCAGCATAAGCGAACTCGTCGTTGAAGCGCATTTTGTTGAGTTGCACAATCACAGGATATTTATGAGGAAAAATTTACAGATTGAGCGCGCATTCTGGAAAGCTGTTCCTGCAATTAATCTGTGCAAACTGCAAATGGCGCAAATCAGTTAAATACATTAACTGCGTGCACGCACAGTCGCACACGAGACGATCGCCACGCCTACACAACGGTTTGGTTTACGCTGATTGGTTGATTTAGGGGAAGTGCGGTCCATGGACATTTCGGTCAGTTTCTGGTAAGTTTTTGTTCGTTTTTTCTTCAAATAATTTGTCATCGATGTTTAGAGTGTTATGAATGGATTCATTATACCTTGAAAATCAAATCCATGTTCTTAGAATGTGTGTCATGTTTTTTGAAAGGGGTAAAAATTGGGCAAATCTGGTGACTAGTCTGACTAAAATAGTCGAAATTGCAATTTCGCCACTTTTTTGCACTGCATGACTCGTAACCCTCGGTCTCCGACCGTCGGGAGGATGGAGGGTTACGATTATCGCAACTATTACCAAGAGTACCCACTGCCTTTAATTTGATGAAATTTTCACACATTGATTTATGCTGGTGGTTTACTGAAAACTAAAAGGATGAAAACAAATTTACTCGTCCAAAAAACCAATTGCAATGACGTGATTTATCTTTAAATTTATTTCCGACGAATCAGGCATAAAGTGCATTAGTCCATTAGTGCACATAACTTGCACTCCGTTTTTTTTTTTTTTTTCCCCCTCTCCAAACTTCAACTCTGATGACAGTGATGGTTAAACAGACGACAGAAGCTGCAATTGACGTAGATGCTACTTAGTCATGGTAGATTTTGCCCCATAGAAGCGTATCCATGTCCGCTAGGGGGAAGTACGGGAGAGGGGGGGGGGGGGTGAGATCAATGCCAGACTGGGGAGGGGATTTACACTGCAGATCAGATGCCAGATCAGATAATCCTCAGCCATACTCAAAATTCATGAAATGCATTAACCAAAACACCTGTTTAAAGGGCCACTATCGTCATGATCAAAGCAGGCCTGTGGCTGTACGTGGAATTATGAACTCTCAACCAGTTTCTGCACCCTCAAGCCCTCCCCCTGTATCGTATCTATGGAGAGAGTGCGTGCATGCAGTGCAGTAACTGGGTGAGAGTTCATAATTCCATGTACAACCGCAGGCCTGCTTTGATCATGATGGTAGTGCCCCTTTAAAGGGCATAGAGTCGCCCACCTGGCTTGATTAAAATCAGGAATTATCTATATGTCTCTGGAATACAGGTCTGAAAGTTTTGGATAACGCGTTTTATTCATAAATCTATTGAACACAAAGTAATTTGTAATTATTGAGAAGGAAAATTTATTTTTGTTTCAACCTCACAACTCACTGGTTACTTAAGTTCACAGCAGAAAATATTGCATAACAATTTTCTGCTAAGCAGACATCATCAGGATACCAGTCACACAGTGTACATGTGACATGGTGGTTTGGCCGGTAACCTTATTCTGGTAAGCATAATTTTGTTTTGCTCAGCTACTTTTTGTGCTTAAGCAGCTCTATGAAATTGGGTCCAGGATATGGATCCTCTAGAGAAATACAGTGTACTTCCAACTGGGGTATAGACTGTGCAAGTCTCGCGCTCATTCAAACTTCCGGTTTTACGTGGGCGAGATTTTGTTTCGTCAATAATTTTAGTTTAACAATAATTTTAGTTTAATGTAGTTTATGACTATGAAAATTATATATGTTGTTGGGAATGTAATACTTAGTGATACAAAATATGAAAGTAAAATCAATTCAACAATATAACAAAGAAAACCTGAGAAATTAAACTTGACCTCAGCTTCCGGTTACTGCGAAAAATTAAGAATTTTGTGCTCGCCTTCGATAACAAAATTTTTGTAGACGCTCGTTTTGGATGCGCGATGATAATTGCCAGATGCTGTAATTGCAACGCCAGGCCTTTTTATTGCAGTCTATGGTTGTTGAGGCGTCAGCGTCCTCTATAAACTGTGCCAAGCGTTAATTTTACGCCGGTGTGACCTTCGCGAATCCGCGTAAGGGGTTTCTAAAAAGTTAAGATCAAATAAGCGTCCTTGTCCCAGAGTTTTAATTATTCTTAATAATAATTAACACATTATTTGTGTATTTATTATAAAAGCTAAAAGTAATTTTATAAAAATTGTACTGAGTATTTTAGTTGTTCAGATTTTGTCATTAGATATAATTTAAAACACAGAAAAAAAAATATGTTCTTCGTTTGACGTGTTTTCTCGTTCCGATATGCGCGAGACTTGCACAGTCTATTGCCAAATCCCACAAACCACTGTTGGTTATTTCAATTGCCGCAATTGAAATAACCTTCATATTGTGCAAAAATCAGGCCTGGAATTTCATCTTTGAGAGGGCAAGGCCATTTTCATTTTGCAAAAGGGCACTTCCATTGCAAAATCTTAAAGTCTATGGGAAACATTGGTGTGTGTGTGTTTGTGATTGCTGCGTCCAGAGATACGGTTGGTACCCTCTTTCACGTCGCTTCATGTGGATGGATTCAACGATCTTAATGAAAATGAGAATGCTGTTTTTCGCAACAAGCAGACGCAGTATTCAGCTGAAACTTTCACAGGTGACTTTTATTGTATCTTGCTTGAAAAAAAATTTGCCAATAAATCAGCCTTATGTTGACAAAAACCAATCTATGACCCTACCTTTAAATCAATTTCTAAATTTGAGCTTCCCCTTCAAAACAATTATGTTACATAAAAGCATAGAGAAATATAGTGTTAGCCAGATGGGTGTCTGGGTGTCTTTTGGACACCCTGTTTTAAATTTGGACACCCTGTTTTATCTGTCATTTACATGTTAATGTATTGTAAGTGAATAATTTGAACACCCAGTTTTAAATTTGCAGCAAATTTGGACACCCTTTAAGCAAATTCTGGCTAAAACCTTGTAGAGAAAGGACCACAGCTGTAGTTATTCCACACTTTTCAATTAGAGAGCTCCTCCACTTCATTGTCGCAAATTCTGTTAGTAAACATTCACCAACAATAACCGTTCCCACTTTATGCCAAAATCAATGCTGAGTGCTGAACAACAAATGAGGGTCCACCATGCGCTTTTGTTAACAGAGGTGGTCCTTCTGATTGGGACACAATCAATTATAGATTAGGGTAAACTGGGGTAAAAACGCCCATGGGGTAAAAAACGCCAATTTGACTTGTTTCCATTGCTAGTAAAAAAAAGACACATAGAATTATTAAATGAAATATATTTCTAATAGGTACTATGCATGGCAATAAACATGAAAAGAATAATTAAACTCATTAACATATTTTAAGGGTGCATAGGTGCTGTTAAAAAAAATTCGAAAAAAAAAGTTTTTAAAAATGACTGTCGAAGGTTTAACGTATTTCACTTAAAATAAAATAAAAACAGCACATTGTTTTATTTTTTTATTATTCTTTAGTTGATATTTGTTAAGATGGGTTAACTACACAATAATAAATGATCAAAATATTAAAATCAATTTTAATATTTGCTTAACATTGTTTTGTAAGTGGGCGTTTTTACCCCAGGATAAATCAAGTACCTCGGGGTAAAAACACCCAGTAGCATCCTTATCATCGAACTCCATTAAAGCCTCATTAATCTTCAAAAAAACCTCAATATTAGTAACTAACAGCCATATTTTAAATTTATATTCACTATTAGAAGCCTATTATATATAAAACTGTGTATTTCTTATATTTTTTTATTCAGGTTTGATCAATTAGGTTAAGGTTCAATTAAAATTTGCAAAGTTTATTGTGACGTATTTGATTTTTTTCACAAATAACTTTCCTTGATGCTAAGTACCACTGCAAACGGCATTAAAAGATTATGTTGAATGATTGGGCCTAAATATTATAACTTCATGAATAGGACTATTTCTGCCATGATTTCACAGGGCATTAAGGCACTAGGTAACAACAGAGAAACTGTTCGCCCGAGTAGGGAGAAACTGTAGATAAAGTGCATCCAGATCATTCAACCCCATTGGTCTGAACATCCAAAAAGAAACGGCTAATAACCTTTTGTCTTTGCCTTCTCCTTATTTCCACAGATATACACATTTTTAGTCTGCCTCATTAACTAACTAACCCCCTTCCCACCTTTGGTATTGTGTTTTGTGTTTCCAACCTCTTGTGGTCATACCAGCTCCTTCCCTCTACCCCCCCCCTCCCCTTGTCACCCTCTTTGTTGTTCATCTCTTGGTGTCCTGTGTGCTCTCATCTCTTTCCAATTGACTGTTTCTGTTACACCAGTAGGCCTATTCCTGTTTATGTGTGTTGTGTAGTCAATAGTCATCCCACTGCGGTCATGTGACAAAATCTCTCTCTTACTGTCAATGTACATTCGCGAGCTTAAATGCACATCTTACATGCTAAGCTAGGTGTGATGTCACACTAAAAATCACTGTGGTATTACTGACAACTCATCTTAAGATGAATCTTAGTGCTTTGTGAAATCAGCACCAGGAGCTTCTGGGATGATTTCCTCAGACCAATGAAGCCTTGCTGGAGTTAACCTTAGACCTTTCTAAGTTGGTACATAAAATAAGTGTTCAAGTTTATTGTGCGTGAATTATGAATGCTAATGTTTCAACATACCACATAAAGTTATCGGTTTAAAATGATTGAGTTTGTAGTTATAATGAACCAACTGTGTTTGAAAAGTTGTTTGCAGTTAATGTAGTATCCCTCAATATTGAATTAATTTAATAAATATGATTCCATTACAAAAGAAACCTGTCATATAGCGACCACTGGGCGGGCGGGCGTTTTTACCCCGAGACCCGGGTAAAAACGCCCGCCAAACTTCCATCCAAAAAGGGTGGAAAATTTCACTTTATCAACATAGTGACTATAATTTTATATTTGCACACAATAGAGGAGATATGTAATGGATAAAACCACACATTAATTTCTCTGTGTCTCCAAGAAGTTCTGAGATATTTAACTAAAACTTTAAAAACGGGCGTTTTTACCCCAGTTTACCCTACTGTTTAGATACACATGAGATGTATTCTAGAACGAGCTCTTAAAAAAGCTGTTATTTTTTCAACATATACTAAGTGGGGCTCATACGAAAATTTGCAACAATTACAAAATATCTTAAAGGAACATTACAGAATTGGTTTTGCTAACAAAACAGTTGCTGGCAGTGTAATCGGTCACTTTATGTAATCCACCATATACATAAACTGACAAACCTGTAGAAGTTTGAGATCGATCGGCCATCTGGGTCACGAGAAAATAGTGAAAAACCAAATACACATTTGCATGAAATCATATCGATTCAACAAATGAATAAAACGCTCACTGAGCGATAAACTCCAATCGGAAAAATAGTTTATTCATTTCTCATCAAATATGGCATTTCAGACAGAAATATTTCTAGGGATGTTTTCTACTATCATCATCATTAGACCGTGTAAGTTTTGTGTAAATCTGTGATCAAAAAGTATATTTTACAAGTTTTGTTCTTACCAATTCTGTAATGTTTCTTTTAGTTATACCATGTACATGTAAGTTATGTGCAAGTATTTTATATTTGCAACAATTACAAAATATCTTAATTGTACAAGTTGCGCCTGTACTGTAGGTTGCACTGTTTTTAGAGCTCCCACTTCATCACTAAATTTACTAGGCTTTTTGGGACATACTGTTGATACTTCATGTTTATCTACATGTATCTGCATTCTTGTACCAGTCTTTGTATTTGCTAATTGTTGCTCATCTGTTTTCATATTGTTAAAGATTTTGCAATTCGGCCCTTGGCCACGATGGAATGTTTCTAATAAACCGATTCAAATCAAAAAAATCTGCAACTATCATACAGGGCTTGATATTAGGGGGGAAATCCACAAGACCACAGGGCTTTTAGATCACCATTTTTACTGGACCAGATTTTTTCTCTTCACAAGACCTCAATGGAAATGAGAAAGGAACTTCCTGACACATACATCATTAACTATGGGTACTAAGTATAGTTCATTACCCAACAAAGAATTGAAAGGTGCACAGCCACAATCGTGGGTACACTTTTTGTTACAAAGACACCAAATGAACAACACATAAATATTGAGTAACTCTGAGCAGATCTTGTATTCGACAAACTCAAGTACTTTCTACTCTTCATTCACACAGCGCTGGTTAATTAATTTACAAACAACATTGAGATAACTGTTGCATCACTGGTTTTCAAACTGTTGTTCATAACATGGACACCCCAAAAATGTGTACCCATGATTGTGGCTGTGCACAAAGGTATTTTTTCCGACTCAAAGTCAACATTCGTACATAGTATGTTTCTGTTCAAGACATTACACACTGAGGTTGTGTCAATCAATTGAAAAATACAAGACCGCCAGACTTGTCCAATCATGAGTTTACTGGCCCGATGCTAAAATCACTGGCCTCAGGCCTGCAGCACAATTTACAACTCGAGCCCAGCTCAAAGTCAACACTTGAACTTGAACATAAATTGTTTCTGTTCAAGATATTACACAGTAAGGTATTAATTAACCAATTGAAAAACACAGACTGCAAGACTAGTCTGGTGAGTTTACTGGCCTAACGCTAAACTCACTGGCCTCAGACCAGCGGTCCAGGGTAAAAATTTGGCATCCAGCTACATGTATGATATTCAATTGTTACCCTCAAAATTGGTAATTGTAAACTTAAACACAAAAATAAGAAACTGGTAATTTTCAGCCTGAAAATGAAACTTACAGAACCAGTCCTCCAGAGTTACCCTCCCAAATAGAAATACAAGAAAATTTAAAGGAACATTGCAGAATTGGTAAACAAAAAACTTGTAAAATATACTTTTTGATCACAAAACTTACACAGTCTAATGATGATGATAGTAGAAAACATCCCTTGAAATATTTCTGTCTGAAATGCCATATTTGATGAGAAATGAATAAACTAATTTTCCGATTGGAGTTTATCGCTCAGTGAGCGTTTTATTCATTTGTTGAATCTATGATTTCATGCAAATGTGTAATTGGTTTTTCACTATTTTCTCGTGACCCAGATGGCCGATCGATCTCAAACTTCTACAGGTTTGTCAGTTTATGTATATGGTGGATTACATAAAGTGCTTACACTACCAGCAACTGTTTTGTTAGCAAAAACCAATTCTGTAATGTTCCTTTTTAGAACAAACCTAAATAAGGCAAAATATTTTTTTATTTTTTTAAAAACATGTTTAGCTTCCTCGCCCTCTTCCTTTTAAGAGGCTGCCTCCTTTTTTTTCTTTTCTTTTTTTCTTAAAGAATTTTTTTTTAAACGATCACTGATGAAAATTTCTTTTTTTTTTACAAATAAGATCGTATTTTTAGACTTCAGCACACCAAAAAAACACTGGCAACCATCTTGAAAAACCATTTTTGAAAAAAATAATAAAATAAAATAAAATGCCCCCCTCCTTCCTCTTTCAAAAAGGCAGGACGCTTAACATGTTTTTTTGTTGCTTTTAAAACCAAGCTCATTTGTTTGCCACAGTCCCAATAAAGGAGCATCTCAAAAGTGAGGAACAGTAGAATCATTTTAATTGGACCGGATAAGTATTCCAGCACATGCATATGAACCGTTTCATTGAAAAAAATATTTAAAGGTATTATACAGGATTGGTAGAGCTGACAAAACAGTCGCAAACAAAGTTCATGTTTTGTGTGATTAACCATATACATGAAATAACAAACCTGTGAAAATTTGAGCTCAATTGGTCATCGAGGTCACGAGAAAATAGTGAAAAGAGACCTTATGTGTTTTCTGTTTTTCAAACATTGAGTTTATTATCGCGCGCGATAAAAACTATTGTTTTAGAGAAACGATAGCATTTTAGGCAGAAATATTTTAAGGAACCCTTTCTACCATTACTTACTTTAAATCATGTAAGTTATGTGTGAATCTGTGAACATTTGTGTTTTTCAAACTTACCAATAGTGTACAGGGCCTTTAAATATACATGTAGTAAGAAAAACATCATTTATAAGTATTTTTTTTTTGAACGACATAATATTATACAGATATAAAGAATATATACTTGGGAGTAGAGTTAACATACCACATACTAGGTGTTACTTTTTCCCAGGAATTATTGCATCAAGTGTGGCTGGGGGCGGGTTAAAATTCCCTAGGAATTCCCCTGGGGTCTCATTTCCTGGGTAGTGTGAAAGGCTCATATATACAGACCACTTATTGCATCTCTCTCAATAAGAATGCGTGCATCCAAACCAAGAGTGGGGATCACTTTTTAATTAAAGAATAAATCGTCAACAATTCTCCAGTATTGAAAGGAAGTACAATTGCCTATAAATTGCAGATACAACCAAAATGACAAAAGATGAATTACTTCTGATTGATAAGTAACAGGTTGGATGCACCTGCTATCAATCAGTCAGAACCATGGAGCAAGGACCTTAATCTATGGTCAAACAATGTGGTGACAGGTGGAACCCATTAATAGACTATTAGCGTTCCCTCTCATTCACTGGCAATCAGTTCATCTTGGGCTTAGAGTGGGGCTTGGTGTTGGGATTTAGGACTCCTTACAGGTACATCTAATCTTAGAGATTTTCATAGTTAGGAACCCCCATCATGACACCCAGATCTACAAATTAATGAGCAACTTGAGAAGTTGATCGTCTAGACAATTCGAGGAAGTTCTAGACAAGAACAGCGCGCCGGAATTTCGCTGAGCACAGAAAAATCTTGATTCATCCTTTCACAATGATTTCATTCTGAAAATTTTCTAACTCAATTTTTTCAAGAAAAAAAAATGTCTGGAAAAAAATGGCAATGAAATTCTTGGAGATTGTACAAGCCAGAGCACGATCCAGAATCTTGCTGAGCAAAAACAAATATTGCTTAATCCTTTAAAGGCACTGGACACTATTGGTAATTATTCAAAATAATTGTTAGCATAAAAACTTACTTGGTAACGAGCAATGGAGAGCTGTTGATAGTATACAACATTCTGAGAAACGACTCCCTTTGAAGTAACGTAGTTTTTGAGAAAAAGGTAATTTCTCAGTAAAATATTTGAATTGATTTTGAGACCTCACGCATGAGGTCTCGAAATCAAGCATCTGAAAGCACACAACTTTGTGTGACAAGGGTGTTTTTTCTTCCATTATTATCTCGCAACTTCGACGACCAATTGAGTTCAAATTTTCACAGGTTTGTTATTTTGTGCATATGTTGAGATACACCAAAGTGAGAAGACCGGCCTTTGACAATTACCAAAGGTGTCCAGTGTCTTTAACGAGCGTTGAAGAATATGAGGCAACCCTAGATACAACAGCCACAGCCATAGCCACCAATTATAGGGCACAGCCGAAGTGGCTGTTCAGAATAATCAACTCTTTTTTACTAAATTATGGGTGGGTGGGTGGGTCAAAAGAAATAAACTGAAAATCAAAATTCAGTTGACAAATAAAATGTAAGAAAAAAACATATTTTTAAGGGAGAAATACCCAGTGGTCTCTTCCAAATCTATGAGTCTATGCTGTCTAATATTGTTAAATCAGTCAACCTTGTTTCGATAGCCAACCTGATGCAACATGGCAACATTTCCAGAACTACAAAGTTGCATGCTGGAAGCCAGGAAAAGCCACTGAAAAACTCCTGAGCTAGGAGAACAATACTCTAAAACATTTTCTTACACTTGAGGCATTACCTTGTTCTTCAGTGTACAGGTATCGGGTATATTTAATAGTCTGTCAATATTTTAAAAATCTAAATTTGGGGTGGGTAAAAACAAACTTGAAAAAACAACATTGTACATTTTTAAACATTGACTACTCTGAATGGCCCCCAGTGCCCTAGCGACATTTCTTCCACAACACAAGACGTACATTACAAACACAGAATTTTTCAAGTAGGGTCGGATCTTTCGCTGAGTTTAAACAAGCCACTGGATATGTGCCCCAGACCATTGGTTCTCATTTTACAGTCCCTGATCCCCCCCCCCCCCCCCCGTCCTCCTGACTACCATCTCAATTCCGTCTCAGAGGTTAGCGCAGAATCTTCTACCTGGGCTGTCCATGGCATGAGTCATCCACTTATGGATAATATGCACGCAAATTACTCAATGCTAACTCTTGCCATATGCTTCAATTGTACAGATTGGGTTTATTTCTGTCTGCTGTAAAAAAAAAATTAAAATAGTCAGTAATTTGTTCTGTGACGGTATCCACGGTATCCAGTCTCCTGACGATGACTAGAGCAAGCTAGTCGAAACGTTGAGACCAAAAGAACTTACTCCGCGGCAGTGCAGTTAATTACGAGAAGTCCCCCGATCCACAAAGCTAAAGTAGTAGTCCAGGCCGATTTCCTACCTCCCGCCCAGGTAGTAGTTAATAAGCAGGACAGTTCTTTTCAAAACTGAGAAGTCTCCCGAATTCCGAAAAACCTACTCCGCGGTAGTAGAATAAATAGCAAGACAAGTTCTCTAAAGAACAAAACCTACACAGTAGATATTTTTTACACATGGTGCTACCGCAAACCGAATATATACTGATACCTCACCATGCAATGCCTCAAAACCCATATAGGTATCCACAAACTTAGCAAGGGAATAGACCATGACTGGTCCCCTGTCTTTAAGGATAAAGATAGTCGCTGGTATTACAAACCTAATGTTTTCATTGGATAGACCTAACTATAGACCCCTTGCACAACGCGCAGCGTACTCACATACATGTGCCTACCCTGGGTGTCATTTTGGGTGTCAAATCGTATACAAACATGCACAAAAGAGAGTTGACACCCAAAATTACGCGCATTGTTCGGAGGCGCGTTCTGTGTTGTGTAAGGGGTCTACGTACCTGTAAATCAATAGCTCCCCCTTGCATAAGGCGAAACGCTACAGGTACGCTGAGGTATTGCGCAGTTTTTACGCACAGAGAACAGCTATCCTCCAATGATCTGCCTCCTTTTTGAGAGTGTGACGTCATATGCAATGGGTCTATATGCAAGGGCGTATAAAGTCCAGAGCGATCACGCTGATAGTATCTACATGTACACACCGAGGGGATGTGCGCGCGTGTGGTGTGCGCGCACATTCACAGTAGTGTGCGTACACACACGGAATTAAGCCATGCAAGTTCAAAGTTACATCTGGCAGGTCACCTCGCAGGTTAACTGCTGGCAGGCTCTAAGGCTCCAAGGCGTTATTCAAGAGCCTCGAAGTGCAACGTTCGGACTACGAAATACATAGTAGGAGACTATGGGACACTAGGTGGCAGCAGACATACCAGATAACCATTATTTACGTCATGCTGAGCATGCCATATTTCCAAGAACAACGCATCTGGAAAGTCTCCTGCCACCCGGCATCCATGACAGTCTCCCATTGGGTTAGCCCATTGTACCTCACACTTCGAGGCGTGTGAAATAACGCCAGATAAACTGCCTTTAGAGAACCTGGCAGTCAGGTGTACCTTTGACCTTGCATGCCATGACACTGTGTCCATACACACACACGTGTGCGTTTGATCACCATCAGTACGTGGGGTGTCGTGGCCGAGCAGGATAAGAGCACCGAATCAAGCTCTGGTGTTTCTGTTCAGTAGAGTGTGGGTTCAATCCCGGTCGTGACACCTGTGTCCCTGAGCAAGACACTTTACTATAATTGCTTCTCTCCACCCAGGGGTAAATGGGTACCTGTGAGGACAGAGATGGTTCTTGTGATTGATTTAGCTTAGTGCGCTACATATTTGGCAGCACAGGCTGTATACTCCCCAGGGAGCTGAGATTGGTTTAAGGAATGAAACGGCCCAGTGATCAGGGTACTAATGTTGGAAGCGCTTTGAGACATGGTGTATAAAGCGCTATATAAAAACCGAATATTATTATTATTATTATTACGGTAGTTATGCGTCATTGCATAGTGTCTATCCAATGAAACCATTGGGTGTGTACCTGTCTTCAACCTTGCAGATAAAGACAGGGGACCAGTCTACCAGTGGGCTAGCCTTTACCAACAAATACCAGCATTAAGCTATAAGTACGAATCAGGCACGAGACAAGCAAGCAATTTTCTATTTTGGCACGATTAACAAAAACAGTATCAGGCCTCTAAAAAGCCAAGCAAGTACCACCCGTACCGAAGTTTAAGACCAGGATAAATGAGTTGAAGAGTGCTTCCTGATGTGCGACATCACGTACTACAAACTTAGTAAACATGTACGAAAAAAAACTCAGCCACTTGGTGAATAAGCAGGAAGATGACTTCTAAACGGGAAATCTAATACTCTAAGACTTCCCCCATCAGATGTTCCTTTAAAGGAACATTACAGAATTGGTAAGAAAAAAACTTGTAAAATATACTTTTGATCACAGATTTACATAAAACTTACACGGTCTAATGATGATGATAGTATACAAATATAACATGGTTTGAGGGTGAACAGTCGCTATTAGCTCCCTGAGGTATTGGAAGTGACAAAGTTGACAAACATAGTTTGTCAACTTCCAATACCGAGGGGAGCTATATCGACTGTATAACCGAAATAAACCATGTTATTTTGTTTTACTATACCTCATACATATTCAGTATACCGGTACAATATTAGGACCAAGGGGAAATGACGACCGTGAAATAAATTGCATCCAGGATAAGTTTGTCATGTGTTGGATGTCGCTAGGGCGATGTTCGCGCACGCGGACAACACCCGGTGAACAGTTCCACGATCGTAAAGCGCATGACAAGTAGACTGTCGCCCGGGCCGTCCGGGCGACAGTCTACTTGTCATGCGCATTAAGCATGTACGTGAATACTCGCGTGCGCGCTTGGTAAACAGCAAATATAGCATCTGGCTCATGATGTTGTATGGACCAGTGAGAATTCGACTCTCGGTCATGAATAATGTATGTATGAGGTACAGTAATAGAAAACATCCCTTGTAATATTTCTGTCTGAAATGCCATATTTGATGAGAAATGAATAAACTAATTTTCCGATCGGAGTTTATCGCTCAGTGAGCGTTTTACTCATTTGTTGAATCTATATGATTTCATGCAAATGTGTAATCAGTTTTTTCACTATTTGCTCGTGACCCAGATGGCCGATCGATCTCAAACTTCTACAGGTTTGTCAGTTTATGTATATGGTGGATTACATAAACAATAATAATAATAATGTACGGTTTTTATATAGCGCTTTACACACTCGAAGGGCGTCTCAAAGCGCTTCACACTTATTACCCCTGGTCACTGGGCCATTAGTTTCATTCCTTAAACCATCTCAGCTCTCTGGGGTAGGCTATACAGCCTGTGCAACAAATAATGCGCTACTAAGCTAAATCAATCACAAGAACCATCTCTGCCCTCACAGGTACCCATTTTACCCCGGTGTTCTTAACCGCTCGGCCACAACACCCCATAAAGTGCTTACACTGCCAGCAACTGTTTTGTTAGCAAAAAACAATTCTGTAATGTTCCTTTAACTTACTCTGTTCAAATAACATCAAGCACATGGGTTTGGCGACAAAGTTTCGGTTTGGTACCGATGGTGTGTTTTTAGTATCGCTTCCTGAAATGTGAATCTGGGCTTTAAGAAAAGACAGACAAACCCAATTCTAAACATATGTGGAGGTAATCACGCAGAGACCCGGTAGCCTCTTTTTTCTAATTTGATCAAGATCTTACGTCCCTCCGGCCTTGCAACTTTATAACCCCTTTTGGGAGTTGCATGGGGTAGGGCTTGTGAACCTATCATCCCATAGCCTAAACGCCTACAACTTTTGACCTTATGTCATCCAGCTACAGTGTTTAACTTAAGGTCTTGTGAACACATTTTGAATTTCCATTAACTTCCTTGGTAACATTCTGCTCAATGCACGATGCATGCAGGGCTCACCCTTAACACTAGCCAAGTGCGTACTGTCTAGTAAAAACTGCTATGGACAAGTAAACGACACTTCTCAACTTGCCCTGTTGTGTCCCTTCTTCCAGGCACACAAAGTACTGTATTTGTTCAAGTAACAGAAGGTTTTAATCCATAAAATGGCTCGTGAAAAAAACATAATGGCATTAAATATTTCTGTTGATGGAATTACCTCCCAAAAATTGATTTCCATTCCCATGCATGAAGCTTCCTATAGATGATGACTTATGAATGGCAGAGAAACCCATCAAGCTTTCACAATCAGTTTTCTTAAAACACTTTTAATTGTTTATGCCCTCGGTAAAACTTTTGTTATGTCCTTCTACCGGGCACACATCAATATGCAAACACTCTAACTCCGGAGTCATTCACAGGGATGAGATTGTAGAAAATGAAACATCCTGAAAATCGGATAACAATTCTTCTTGGTGTGGCAATGAAGCTCCCTGAATGTACAGATTGTTCCATGTTAGAGGTTTACAGACTGTCTACATTATTTCGAATAGATATCCGAAGGTCTGGTCATAACAAATGTAACAAGGGCCAGGTCTTTTCATTCTGTGATGGCAAGTTGTCTATTTAATCTGAAGTCACAGTGAAAGATCAGTAAAAAAATCCGTAAACAGGAAAAATCCTGACAAATCACAGGCCTGGTTATGGTCGAGTGGTTTAGCACGTCAAACTCAAATTCTAGTTGTGTCACAGTGGGCTCGAATCCTGGTCATGGCACTTACAAGTTACATTGTATTTTATCCTTGAAAAATGACATCAAACCATAATTTAAGGAGATGACCCTTAGGAGAGCCCGCATAGAGGAGGAAAGAGAGACAAGTCTCCCAGATTCAGATTCTGGGGGATCTACAACCTCCGACGTCTCTACAAAAAGAAGAAACTCGCCACCAGCCCAGCCAAATACTTCATCCTTCACTTGGGACATAGAGCTGTAGTCCGTGTGTTGTGTATTAATGCACGTACAAGAACCCAGTTCACTTAAGTCTGGTTTGTACTTCCCTGAAATCAAATGCCAAAGTGTATTTTGTTTAATATTGTTTGAAGCTTTGCATGGTGTGGACAATAGGAAAAACTATAAATAAATAATAGTAAACTTGCGGTACAACCATGTGTAAATCTCTTTTGTTTGAGTGTTGGCTCTGAGAAGAGCCGGTTTGGTCTTGACGTTTCGAACAGTATACTCTGCTCTTTTTTTGTTTGGTGACGCAACAATCAGTTCACGCCGTTTTGATAATAAAGAAAGTTTGCTTTGCTTTCCCGATTCACCTGAAGTATGAACCGGGCTTGAATGGTTCACCTCGGTGCATCTGGCATGGTTGGCTACAGACTGCTCAGTATTACCCAGTACACCCAGATCTCGTAAACCTATTGGGCTTTTGTTCCCGCAGGACTGAGTATACAGTGCTTATAAGTCAAGACACACTTAAGAAACTTTATTACTCTCCAAAAAGAAGAAATTACATTGCTCACACAAGTTTAAAAACACAACAAATCACGTAACGATTATAAACCAAAATCATATTCTTCATCCCCGCGGCAAATGTTACATCAGTTACACAGTCATTGGGTTCCATCCTCACAATTAATCATCAAATGTTATGGGGTTGAACAACGAAAAATCATCTAAGAGCGAAACTTCAACCTGCGACCTCCAGATGACAGGCAACAACTCAGCTATCTAGCCCTATGTTGGCATCTCCATATCTTGTCAATATCTTTGTTGGGGGGGGGGGTGCCAGTCAGAAGCCATACAACCTGTAATTGCCATGTAGCCAGGGATCACACCCAAGTTTACGTTACAACCTGGGAAGCAGCAGCAGAGGGATCACCTTAAGGGGATGCAACTTTTTTTTCAAATATCCAGTAAAAAAAACCTCAAGGGAGAATTATTTCAAAATTTACCCACTCAGTTTCCCTTGTGGTTTATTACCAAAATATTTGTTTTATCAAAAATGAGAACAAAATAATGTTAACTTACCATGATGCTACTGAACCACAATCTGTTCTCATGTAGAGTGGCCAAGTGCATCGAGAAGGCGTACCCCATCAGGCTTGCAATGACCACACCCATCAGGAAGGCGACGATGGCAAAGTACCAGCACAGTGAGGCGTGATCCTCGGGTGTGATTTCCAGTTCCTCATCGTCCGACGAATCATAGTCGGAGTCGGTAACCGATTCTCCACCGGGCGTACTCTGTTGCCGGGTCCTCTCCCTGGTACCCTCCTGATGGCCATTGGTCGTCAATGCCCCGGTCTCTGGTTTCTCGACTGGATCCCCGGCAGCGCCTACCGGTTTCGGCGTCCTGTACGGAACTTTATCGTCCACCATTTTGATCAAACCTTCAATGTATACTTCTCACCTTGCATGTTGGTGTACTCTTACATGAACCAACTGTCTGGCTTGTCAGCGTCAGCTAAAAATATCACCATTTCCATGACTTCATGACGTTCAGAAATTCCTGCACAAGAAACCACACGTGAAAAGGTCATTAGAAAACCAATTGCAGAAACTCCATGCTCAATATCCCTGAGGAAAGCAATTCATGGTTAATGTATCGGACATCTGACAGAGAGAAGTTTCCCTCGTGCAGCAATGTAATATTTCTTCATCCCATTTTGATGACTTTTTCCAAACCTCGGCTTAAGCTGTGTCCGAAATGGCCGCTACGGCTACGGCTATGGCTTGACCGACACAACAACATGCGCTAAAGTAAAGAATTTCCTTAGCAACAGTTATTACTGTAGCCGTAGCTGCCAATTCGAATACGGCATAGCTTTAGGGCTCCGTTTGATAATGAAACATTGTGAAAAATGAATACTGCTCCAAAAATGAATGGCAGAGCCCAAGCTGTTGCTAAAACCCAAGCCAAGGTTTGGAAACTAGGCTCAATGTTTTCCAACCTGAGGCCAAAAGAAAAATAGTCAGACCCAATTATAGTATAATGAAAATCAGGTTACAATCATTTTAGTGCAGTCAGGGCTCATTACAAAGATGGCAACAGCTTGGTAAAAAAAGCCCCAGAGCCTTTAAAGGTAGGGTCATAGATTGGTAAGTACTCCAAAAATTAATGTCCATAAAAAAAATTTACTCGGTGAGAAGCACTGCAGCTGTTGATAGTTTATTCGAGAAAGGATTCCCTTCAAAGTAATATGGTTGGATAATTTTTTCAGCCTAAAAACATTTGAACCTGAGAAACGGTTCATGCATGAATCGTTTCTCAGATTTCTGAGGGTTGGTGTCCGTTCCTGAATGCTGCCACTAGAGACGCGGTTGGTACCCGCTGTCACCTCGCTAAACGTGGATGGATTCAACACTCGTGTGAAAATACTGTGACAGTTTGTTGCTGTTTTCTCAGCAAGTAGACACTATATTCAGCAGAAACTTTCACACGTGACTTTTATTGTATCTTTCTTTACAACTGTGCCTATAAAGCAGCATTACGTTGACAAAAGCCAATCTATGACCCTGCCAGTAAAGGATGTGGGGATTCTCTTTTTTCCTGTTTCTTTTTGGTTCAGGATGCTTGTTTCCCGGATTGAGCTTGTCACACTATGAATGTGCTGCTTAGTTCACATTGTAATCCCTTCTACCTTTTTTGGTTTCAAATTGTCTACAAAAGCCTCCATATTCTATTATAGAAAGCTTCTCAGATGATGCCAGTTATTGTATACTTCCTAGATATTATATTCCAACACAACCTGTCACAGTAACATCTGAAAAGTTACACACCTCTTTAAGGCAAAGTATACCTTTGGTTTTGGGGACTGTTTGATTGTTTTAATCCTATATAAATGTAGAATTCAAAAGGTGGTCGCGTTTTTGAGTATCGCCAAAATCCGCAGCGAATATGTCCACGCATAAGGAACAGGAATACACAATCTGAGAAACATTTCTGACAGAAACGTTTCTCAGATTCAAATATTTTTCCAACCTTGGTTGGCAAAACCTCCGGCTGTGACGTTGCAATAGCAAGGTCTAGGCCTAAAGGACTTTTCGGTGTTACGGCCATCAACTGCCATAGCCATTATTTCAGACACATCTCATACTGCTGAAATCAGGGTGAATACATGTACATGTATAACAAACATGGCAGCTTTTAACGATAACAAGTCCTATGGTTCGCTCGGCCCCAGCGGCCTATCCAGGACCGCTGGGATGGGCTAATCAGCTTGCACAGATTCTTGCTCAGGAAGTACGTCATGCGTGCAGTGCTTGCAGTGTGAGTGTGATGCATGATGGGACTGAGCATGGGACTGAGCATTAACGTTAACGATACATTTGCCCATCCCAGCGCCTTTGGTTTTAAGGCAAGGCGCTGGGGACGAGCAAAGTCCTATGGTTGCACCCCACCAAATAATCTCCCATAGCAAACAGTGCAATATTAAAAAATACACGAAAAATACTTAGAAGTCCCACAGCTTTTAACAGTAAAGGGGAAATTATTAATTGACTCTTGAACTTTTATTCTCTGCTCAATTCTCCCTCCATATAAAAACGTCCCTACACAGGTGTAATCTTCAAAACGTCCGAGCATCAATCTTGAAAAATGTCCCTACTCCTCTCAGAAAATATGACCATTTATTTCAGGACCTATATGTCATCCAAAATACCTCAAGTTGGAAGACAACAACCCCCAGGTCACAACTGGGCAACATTTTTACACTGAAACACTTTCTGGGGGCTCTCAAATCTGTCTATTTGTTATAGAATATTTTGGGGGCCCCACAAAAAAAATGATGAGCATCGACGCTCTGTTTTCTCCTATTTGGTGGGGTGTAACCCCTATGGGCAATTTATGCAAAGGTTCATGGCATATAACCACTTCCACCTGTTTAAAATGATAATCTCAAGAGCACGCTTCGCAATGGATATATAGCTCTGTTAATAGAGTGGGTTTCCTTAATCAATCCCATCGGCGGATTCAGGCAGTATGCTTCATTCTTAAATAGATGCTGCTTCAGGCCCTGCACTTACGAGTCTCAAGTGAGTTCAGAACTAATCTATGACTGGTGTTGCCTTACACGTGAGGTAGCCGCAAGGAAACTAAAAGGACACACAAAACAAAAAATTGACAAGGTATCTTCCCGGTAAAACAATTAATGTGGCGTGGCGTGGACGAGCGGTGAAGAGCACTGGTGTTTCTGGTCAGCAGAGTGTGGGTTCGAGTCCCGGTCGTGGCACTTGTGTCCTTGAGCAAGATACTTTACCATGATTGCTTTGTCCTTCAGATGGGACATTAAGCTGTAGGTCCCAGGTCATGGCACACTTGTGTCCTTGAGCAAGCTACTTTACCATAATTGCTCTGTCCTCCAGATGGAACATTAGGCTGTAGGTCTCGTGTACTAGGATTTGGTATTGCACACAAAAGAACACAAAACACTCATGGAAGAGTAGGTGTGAACCCGGTGTTTCTGGTTCACATAGCAAGCACCCTTACATTCACACAGCTTTTTCCGCCAGACCCTACTAACTTGCAACGATGGCTTTGAATCGCCCTGCGACAGTTTCAAAGTCGATTTTTAATAACGTCCATCCCTTGCGGGTAGATCGATCCACTGGTGTCGGTGTCGTCTTCAATGAACTGATGTAGACAGGTGCTTTGGAGCCTTGCCACGCCCCTTTCCTACCCGTCTGCTACCAAATTGCCGTGTTTACTTGAGAGAGGCCCCCCCCCCCACCCTTTCATTCTTACCTATTTTCCCGCATGAATACCTTCACTACAGTCAAACTCAAACTCCCTACCCTCAGATTTTCCACGATTGTCTTCTCTCTCCCCTCGGCCAATATTACTTTTGTTTTCTTCTTTTGTTCCTGTAATGAATGTTCCTCAGTCATCACTTGCCCTCTTCAGGGTCACAATTTATCTCGTCCACATCTTTTCATCAAACTTTTATGTTTCTGTCTTCTTTCTCCCTACAAATCCTGCAACGATCTCCACAGTTTTTTTTTTTTTTAAATGGAGTCACAAAAATGCCATTGTTACTTTACATAACTCTAAATTTGCCCTTCTTTTTTTTATAATTGGCAGCCTACTGTATTATTATTATTATAATTATTATATTTTTTTTTATTACTTTTTTTAAATATTATTTTTTTCATTACACATCCAACAATGCAAGCCCCAATAACAGGATGGTGATTAGGAAACAAGAAGAAATGTTCAGGTTTAGATGTGGGAGGAAAACCCCAAAAGGGGTCAATCCATGCAATCAGGTAGGGACTGAAAAACCCAATCCACATGCAAGGCTCTGGTCTGAGATTGAATTCGAACCAGGGTCCACGAGGAAAGGCTGGGAAAGAAACCACTGAGCCAACCTTGTGGCGTGTCGTGGCCGAGCGGTTTAGTGCATCGGACTCACGTTCTGGCTAAGTCATCAGGGTGTGGGTTCAAACCCTGGTCATGACACTTGGTGTCCTTGAGCAAGACACTTAACCAAGATTGCTTCTCATCACCCAGGGGTAAATGGGTACCTGTCATGTCAGAGATGGTTCTTGTGATTGATTTAGCTTGGTGCGCAACAAACTTGGCAGCGCTGGCTGTAAACTCCCAAGGGAGCTGAGATTGTTTAAAAGGAATGAAATTATGGTCCAGTGGCCAGGGGCAATAATGTGTTCCCAGCGCAATGATCACACTTTGGAATCGCGCTGTTTTAGAGTTGATATTATTATTATAATAACCCGATGCCCAAACCTGATTACATTGTCATTCAATTTTTCACATATTATTATGAGGGTGTACTTTTAGAATTTGTTTTAACTTTTGTATTTGCTTGTAAATGTATGCTACCATTTTTGTTCTTTTCTTATCTCTTTGTTTATTCTTATTATTTTAGCTTGTCTTATTGTGAGGCGTATTTGATCATTTTTTATATATGGAAAATGCGTAGTACAAGTAACATTATTACTATTATTATTATCCTTGATTTGTTTCTAATCCCATTATCCTATGGTTGTCTTTTTCTCGTATAATCAATTGGAACTGTTTTCATTACTTTGTATCTTTTGTTTTTCAATGTGTTTGAGACAATAAAGTCCCAATTGAACAAGACAAACGCCCCCTACACCCTCCATTCTTCACGGTTTATTCCTCTCCAATCCAGGGCTCGAATTTGACACTGGACCGCAGGCCCGAGGCCAGTGATTTTAGCATCGGGCCAGTAAACTCATGTTCGGACAAGTCCGGCGGTCTTGTGCTTGTGTTCAAATGTTGACTTTCAGTCTGATAAATACAATTCTGTTGATTATCAAAGACTACATACCCATAATATAAAAAAGAGATCAATCTTCTCTTAGTGCTTTTTTCAAATTCAAACAGTTCAATTATTAACCCTTGTAGGCATTTTTTTCTTCTCACTTCAATTCTGGTCTTGTACTCAAAATTCTGGTCCAGTAAATATTTCTTAGCTACAAGCCCTGCGGTCTTGTGGGTCCCCCCCCCCCCCCAAATTCTAGCCCTGCAATCCATCCCTCCATTCCCGGGGATCTTTTTGAGACCAGCTAACCCTCTCTCAATTTTCCCCGCCGTTTCTATCTTGTTGTTCCTCGGGCTCTCCCTCAACCCGAACATATATTTGTTTGAATTCTCACATGATCTCCAATTCTTTTTTGCACTTCTTTTATCATTTTGTTCTCATCTTTCTTCAATGCCCTGCACCTTCCCAGGCCTCATCGTTTTTTTTTTTTTTTCATTTAAACTTCTCCTCTCACACATTCCAATTTCATATTTCCACGTCTTCCTGCTCATATTTCCTCTCCTATTAATTCAACCACTGTAGTCGAAGGCTCTCAAGGAATATCTTACACCCTCATGAATATCTCATCTCCGACTAATACAGTACACACCTTCAGTCCCTCCAGGTTACTGACACAAAATGTTTTGCCTCCTAAATTCCTCATATGATATCTTGCTCTCATATTTCAATTTCATCTTTCATTTCTCATTCTATTACGTGTTTATAAACCTCTGTACTCAATACAGGCAACTAAAGCCTCATAAATTTCCTCATCTTATTTCCCCTCTCACATCCCAATTTCATCTTGCATTCCGTCTTGCATCTATTCCATTTTCTCTTAATTTAACTTCTGCACATTCTATTACGTGTTTAAAGGCACTGGACACTATTGGTAATTACTCAAAATAATTGTTAGCATAAAAAACTTACTTGGTAACGAGCAACGGAGAGCTGTTGATAGTATAAAACATTGTGAGAAACGGCTCCCTCTGAAGTAACATAGTTTTTGAGAAAGAAGTAATTACTCAGTAAAATATTTGAATTGATTTTGAGACCTCACGGGTGACGTCTCAAAATCAAAATCAAGCATCAGAAAGCACACAACTTCGTGTGACAAGGGTGTTTTTTCTTCCATTATTATCTTGCAACTTCGACGACCAATTGAGTTCAAATTTTCAAAGTTTTGTTATTTCGTGCATATGTTGAGATACACCAAGTGAGAAGACTGGTCTTTGACAATTACCAAAGGTGTCCAGTGTCTTTAAAAACCTCTGCACTCAATGGCTCTCAAGGAACACTTCACAGCCTCACCGATTCCTCCATCTTCTAACACAGTACACACCTCCAGTACTTCCAGGCTATTGAAGCAAAATATTTAGCCTCATAAATTCCACCTCGGATTTCTTCTCTCACATCCCAATTTCATCTTTCATTTCCTCTTGCTCTTGTTCTATTACTTCTTTGAAACCTCTCTACTCATTGGCTATTGAAGTATACTTTACAGCCTCACAAATTTCAATCATCTACTAATACAAAGCTAACCTTCCGTCCGTCCAGGCTACTAAAGAATAATTTCCAATTTTCAGCCTCGTAAATTCCTCCATCTGAACTCCAGTAACATCCAAATTTGTCTTGCATCTTTTCCATCATCTAGTTTAACATCTGCACTTTCTATTATTACTTGTTTCAAAACCTCTGCACTCAGTGGAGTACATTACAGCCTCACCAATTCCTCCATCTTCTAACACAGTACACACCTTCAGTCCTTACAGGCTTCTGAAGCAAAATGTTCAGCCTCGTAAATTCCTTTCACATCCCAATTCATCTTGCATTTCGTCCTGCTCTTATTCTACTTCTTTAAAACCTCTCTACTCAATCGGCTCTCAAAGTATACTTTACAACCTCACAAATTCCCATCTTCTACTAATACAACGCACACCTTCAGTCATTACAGGCTACTAAAGCATAGTGTTCAGCCTCATAAATTCCTCATCTGAACTCCACTCACATCCCAATTTCATCTTGCATTTTGTCTTGCATCTATTCCATCATCTCTTAATTTAACTTCTGCACTCAACGGCACAGGAATAACTTACAGCCTCAAGGAATAACTTAACCTCGTAAATTCCTCATCTTATTTCTCCTCTCACATCCCAATTTCATCTTGCATTTTGTCTTGCCTCTATTCCATTTTCTTGTAATTTAACTTCTGCACATTCTCTTACTTATTTAAAAACCTCTGCACTCAATGGAGTACTTTACAGTCTCACCGACTCCCCCGTCTTCTAACACAGAACACACTTTCAGTACTTCCAGGCTACTGAAGCAAAATGTTCAGCCTCATAAATTCCTCATCTGAACTCCACTCACATCCCAATTTCATCTTGCATTTTGTCTTGCATCTATTCCATCATCTCTTAATTTAACTTCTGCACTCAACGGCACAGGAATAACTTACAGCCTCAAGGAATAACTTAACCTCGTAAATTCCTCATCTTATTTCTCCTCTCACATCCCAATTTCATCTTGCATTTTGTCTTGCCTCTATTCCATTTTCTCGTAATTTAACTTCTGCACATTCTCTTACTTATTTAAAAACCTCTGCACTCAATGGAGTACTTTACAGTCTCACCGACTCCCCCGTCTTCTAACACAGAACACACTTTCAGTACTTCCAGGCTACTGAAGCAAAATGTTCAGCCTCATAAATTCCTCATCTGAACTCCACTCACATCCCAATTTCATCTTGCATTTTGTCTTGCATCTATTCCATCATCTCTTAATTTAACTTCTGCACTCAACGGCACAGGAATAACTTACAGCCTCAAGGAATAACTTAACCTCGTAAATTCCTCATCTTATTTCTCCTCTCACATCCCAATTTCATCTTGCATTTTGTCTTGCCTCTATTCCATTTTCTCGTAATTTAACTTCTGCACATTCTCTTACTTATTTAAAAACCTCTGCACTCAATGGAGTACTTTACAGTCTCACCGACTCCCCCGTCTTCTAACACAGAACACACTTTCAGTACTTCCAGGCTACTGAAGCAAAATGTTTAGCCTCATAAATTCCTCATCTGAACTCCACTCACATCCCAATTTCATCTTGCATTTTGTCTTGCATCTATTCCATCATCTCTTAATTTAACTTCTGCACTCAACGGTATAGGAATAACTTACAGCCTCAAGGAAAAACTTAGCCTCGTAAATTCCTCATCTTATTTCTCCTCTCACATCCCAATTTCATCTTTCATTTCCTCTTGCTCTTCTTCTATTACTTCTTTAAAACCTCCCTACTCATCGGCTCTCAAAGTTTACTTTACAGCCTCACAAATTTCAATCTTCTACCAATAAAGTACACACCTTCAATTATTCAAGGCTACTAAAGCATAATTTTTAACCTCAAAAATTTAACATCTTAGTTCTCCTCTTACATACCAATTTTATCCTCCATTTCATCTTGCTTTTATTCAATCTTCTTCAAATTCAACCTCTGTACTTAAAGGCTTTTAAGGTATAATTTACAGTCTCACCAATTCTTCGTCTTCTAACACAGTACACACCTTCAGGTCTTCCAAGCTACTGAAGCATAACTTTAGCCTTGCATTAAAATTATTATCTTATTTCTTCTGTCAAGTAATGTACCACAAGGGAAACTGACTGGGTAAATTTCAAATGGTTTGGGGTTGAACAAAGAAAAATTTCCTAGAGGGGGATTTGAACCAACGACCTCCGGATTAACGTACCGGCGCTCTACCAACTGAGCAATGGTTACATGGCTTCTGAGTGGCACCCCCTAACAAAGATATTGACAAAATAGGGAGACCGCCAACATAGGGCTAGATAGCTCAGTTGGTAGAGCGCCGGTACGTTAATCCGGAGGTCGTTGGTTCAAATCCCGCTCTAGTCAATTTTTCTTTGTTTAACCCCAAACCTTATTTCTTCTCTCACAACTCATTTTACCAATTCTTTCAATTCTTCTTGCGTTCATTTCATCTTCAATCTTCATCTAAGAATACCCACTGCCCATCCAAGTTCCAAGGATCTTGAAGCAAGCTTTTTGCCTCATCAAATTCTCATTTTATTCCTTCTCTCACATCCAAATGCTTATATCTTTCATTCAGTCTTCCTTGTAATATTTCTTCACATCTAAAATATACCCTCTGTCCTCCCGGCAATGCTCAGAGAGTCTTGAAGCAAGCTTTTTGCCTCATCAAATTCTCATTACAATTCTTCTCTCACATCCAAATATTCATCTTTCATTTAGTCTCTCCTGTACCATTTCTTCACATCTAAAATATACCCTCTGTCCTCCCGGCCATGCTTAGAGAGTCTTGAAGCAAGCTTTTTGCCTCATCAAATTCTCATTACATTTCTTCTCTCACATCCAAATGTTCGTCTTTCATTTAGTCTTCCTTCAGTTTCTTCCCGTCTAAAATATACCCTCTGTCTGTCCTCCCAGGCTCCTAGGGTCTTGAAGCAAGCTTTTTGCTTCATCAAGTTTTCATTTTACATGTTTTCATTTTTCATGTTTTATGTCTTCTCTCACAAACCGATTTCATCTTTCATTTCTCCATGATTCATATTCTTCACATCTAAAATGTACTCTCTGTCATCTCACGCTCCTATAGGGTGTCTTGAAGCAAGCTTTTTTACTTCATCAAGTTTTCATTTTACATGTTTTGTGTCTTCTCTAACATTCCAATTTCATCTTTCATTTCTCCTTGCTTCTTATTCTTCACATCTAAAATTTACCCTCTGTCTGTCCTCCCATACTCCTAGGGTCTTGAAGCAAGCTATTTGCTTCATCAGATCCTCCTCTTTCACATCACATTTTTGGTCTTTTATTTAGTCTTCCTTCAATTTCTTCACGTCTAAAATATACCCTCTGTCTGTCCTCCTACACTCCTAGATGTTTTATGTCTTCTCTCACATACCAATTTCATCTTTCATTTCTCCTTGCTTCTTCTTCTTCACATCTAAAATGTACTCATTGTCCTCCCATGCTCCTAGGGTCTTGAAGCAAGCTTGCTTCATCAAATTTCCATTTTACATGTTTTATGTCTTCTCTCACATACCGATTTCATCTTTCCTTTCTCCTTGCTTCTTCTTCTTCACATCTAAAATGTACTCATTGTCCTCCCATGCTCCTAGGGTCTTGAAGCAAGCTTGCTTCATCAAATTTTCATTTTACATGTTTTATGTCTTCTCTCACATACCAATTTCTTCTTTCATTTCTCCTTGCTTCTTATTCTTCACATCTAAAATTTACTCTCTGTCCTCCCATGCTCCTAGGGTCTTGAAGCAAGCTTGCTTCATCAAATTTTCATTTTACATGTTTTATGTCTTCTCTCACATACCGATTTCTTCTTTCATTTCTCCTTGCTTCTTATTCTTCACATCTAAAATTTACTCTCTGTCCTCCAATACTCCTAGGGTCTTGACGCAAGCTTTTTGCTTCATCAGATCCTCATTTATTGTCTTCTCTCACATACCGATTTCATCTTTAATATCTCCTTGCTTCACATCTAAAATGTACTCTATGTCCTCCCATGCTCCTAGGGTCTTGAAGCAAGCTTTTTGCTTCTTCAAATTTCATTTTACATGTTTTTGTCTTTCTCTCACATACCAATTTTATCTTTCGTTTCTCCTTGCTTTACATCTTTACATCCTCCCATGCTCCTAGGGTCTTGAAGCAAGCTTTTTGCTTCATCAAATTTTCATTTTACATGTTTTATGTCTTCTCTCACATACCAATTTCATCTTTCATTTCTCCTTGCTTCTTCTTGGCTCCTATGGTGTCTTGAAGCAAGCTTTTTGCTTTATCAAATTTTCATTTTTTACATGTTTTATGTCTTTTTCTCACATACCGATTTCATCTTTCATTTCTCCTTGCTTCACGTCTAAAATGTACTTAATGTCCTCCCATCATGCTCCTAGGGTCTTGAAGCAAAATTTTTGCAGCATCAAATTTTCATTTTACCTGTTTTATGTCTTTTTCTTAAATATCGATTTCATCTTTAATATCTACTTGCTTCACATCTAAAATGTGCTCTCTGTCCTCCCATGCTCTTAGGGTCTTGAAGCAAGCTTTTTGCTTCATCAAATTTTGATTTGTGTTATGTCTTTTTCTCACATACCGATTTCATCTTTCATTTCTCCTTGCTTCATATTCTTCTTGTCTTAAATGTGCTCTCTGTCCTCACATGCTCCTAGGGTCTTGAAGCAAGCTTTTTGCTTCATCAAATTTTCATTTTACATGTTTTATGTCTAAAATGTACTATCAGTATATTTCCATTTGCTCTGAGAGCCAGCTTTTCTGCCTTGTCAAATTCTCATTGATGTCTTCTCTCACATCCCAATTTCATCTTTCACTTATTTCTACTCACATTCAATCTGATATAGCTTGACTTGCTAGGCTCATAAGAGCTTAAACCATGCCTCATCAATTCCTCGTCTATTCTGATCCACATCCCGATTTTATTTGGTCTTAGTTCATCTTCTTTTAATATATTGTCTGTACTCAAAATGCTCTCATAGCATCCTCTACAGCTTGATAAATCTTACTTTCTTAAGATCTCCTCTTTAAAGGCAGTGGATACTTTTGGTAAATACTCAAGAAATACACTACCACATGGCTCGAATTTTACACTGGACCACAGGCCCGAGGCCAGTGATTTTTAGCGTCGGGCCAGTAGATTCAAGACCTGACAAGTCCGGTTGTCTTGTGTTTCTTTTTTCAATTGAATAAGAATGCCTCACAGAGTTATAACAAAACAAAACATGTTCAAATGTTGACTTAGGGTCTAATAAATACCGTTGAGTAAAGCACACTTTATATGAAAGACAAAAGAAACAAATCTTCTCCTACATGTCTTAGTGTTCGTTCAAATAAAAACTGTTAAATGTATGCTAAACTGCGTCAACAAGGTTTTTTTTCTCATTTTGAATCTGGTCTTGCAACAAAAATTCTGGTCCAGTAAATATTTTGAGCTACAAGCCCAACGGTCTTGTGGGTTTTCCCCCTAAATTCAAGCCCTGACTACCATAAAAATTTACTTGCTAAGGAGCACCTTAGAGCTGCTGATGGTATAAAACATTGTGAGACACGACTCCCTCTATGTAGTTTTTGAGAAGGAGGTAATTTCTCACCAAAGTATTTGAATCTTAGAAAGGCTTCAGACATGAAGCCTCTTTCAGGCATTTGAAAGCACACAATTCTAGGCAACATCATTTTCATTTTCTTACACAGCTTTGATGACCAATTGAGCTAAAATTTTCACAGGTTTGTTATTTAATGCATTTGTTGGGATACACCAAGTGAAGATACTAGTCTTTAACAATTAACAAAAGTATAACCTGCCTTAAATGTACCTCACAGGCTCCTAGGACTAGGAGCTCCAAACATCCATATCGATTTCTCTCCTTCTTTATTTAAATGTTTAAATTTTTTCATACTTCTTGTTCTTATTCCATCTTCCAAATTTTGTAGTTAAAGGCAAAGTATACCTTTAGTTTTTGGAACCGTTCAATTGTTTTAAACCTATAAAAATGTGAAAATTGTGAAAATGTGAATTTTGTGAAAATTTCATTTCAAAAGGTAGTGTTTTTGAGATATCGCAGAAAGTCTGGAGTGGTTATGTCTGCGCAGGAAGAATAATCCGTAATTGGAATACACAATCTGAGATCTCAGATTTAATTTTTGTTAAATCCCTTTAACTCTAAAACCACATTCCTTTGAAGGGAATCGTTTCTCAAAATGTTAAACATTGTCAACAGCTGCAGTGCTTCATACCAGGTAACTTGTTATGGTCATAATTTTTTGAGTAATTACCAAAGGAATACTCTACGTTTAAATTAATGGTAAAAAAAAATGAGATTAAATATTAGATGGCTACTTTCCTTGAGTCGAGGAAGTTCTTAACTTTTATTTGACACACTGAAGGAACAAACCTGTCCGTGATAAGTAACACTTAGGTCAAAGATATTCATGAATTGTGGGTAGCATACATGTACGCAAAAGTATTTTACAGTTTTGTTTCTTAAAGGCCCTGTACACTATTGGTAAGATCGTAACACAAATTTCCGTATTGAACATACACATTAAATTTCGATTTAATGTAAATCCTTATAAAACGCATTCCTTAAAATCATTTCTCATGTAACATGCAATCGTTTCTACAGGAAATTGAGTCATAAATATTTTTAATACCAAAAATACTCTACATTTTGGAAAAAAAAGAAAAATATAAGGTTTCTTTTCAATTTTCTTTTGGACCTAAATGGAACCAAATTGGAGACACTCAAACTTTATCACAGGTTGTTTGTTTCATGCATATGTGACATCACACAAAACATTTTACACGTGTCTCAGAATCTGTCCCAAAATTGTTCGGAGAAAGAAATCCAAATTGTGTTGGTCTTCCTGCAATCATTGATTCCTGATCTTACTTCTCCCATCACATTTAAACCTTCTCTAATGTAACCTCTTTACTCTAAGACTCCTTGGAGCTTGAAGCATACCTCATCGATTTCTCTCCTTTTTTCACTTCTTCTTGCTCTCATTCCGTCTTCCTCTAAAACCCCATCCATTTTGCCACTAATTGCCAGGAATTTAACTGTTTTTTTTTAATTCTGTGCTCATGTCCAGGAATTAATTTTCAGAATTTCCAGAATAATTGTCTGAGGAATCAATATTTGGTAAAACAAAAATCAGGTAAAGCAACTTTTGAAGCCTCATCAACTTCTCATTTATCTCTCCAAATTTGATCTTTCTCCCTAAAATTACCCTCTGTCCTTTCAGGCTCAATGAGGGGATTGAATCTTTACGTGCCTCATCGACTTCTCTCCTTTTTGCGTAACTCTCATTTCTCGCTCAAAATACCCTCAATCCACCCAAGTTCCCAGCCTTCTAAAAACCTCACAAATCAAATCTCGATCTTACTCTTTAAAAACATTTATTTCCCAGAAGCTCTCTGCCCAACCTGTTGCCTCAGCTACCCAATTACGTTTCCTTTCCTGCGCCTGCCTTTTTTCTTTTCAGTTGAAGTTCTAAACTCTGGTTTGATCCCTCACCTTCCTCCCTGGAATTATTTTGGGTTGTTCCCCCCCCCCCCTCCAGCTGTCTCCTCCATCCCCCGAAAACTTCTCTTCAACAAGTCTCAACATCCGATCTTATCTTCCACTCTTTTGAATCTCGCACTCCTCTTTTGCCTCCCATTATTCATCTGTTCCTCCTTGAAAGAAAAGCTCCTTCCCACAAGTTGCTCTCTTCCCCCGTCCCCTTCCACCTGTCCCCTCAATCTTCCCGTATTTTTCTTAATTTTCCTCACAAATCCCCCCATCCCATACCTCTCAGTCTTTTTGTGTAGAGCTGTGAGCCGCTCTGTTTACCCCCTAATCATTATTCATCTCTTGCCCCTGCGGGAGACAAAAGTGTATATTCCTTTCAGCAGTAAGACCCAAAATGACATTTTTTGGAGTTGACTTCTTGAGCCCCTGGGTACTTCCTGTGATGGGGAGTGATTCACTCCATGCTAATTCTGAGAGGGTAATAATAAATTGTATCCGATACATGAGTGGTGATACCCATTAGCCCAACGATCTAAAGGGACTGACAGCAGCACAGGGTTTACCATCATAGGACTGGCATGACATCAGTCATATCTTTCTATCATCTACTGATTTCCTCCTTCATTGTATTGTAGTGTTATAGGCTATATGCTTTATCAGTCAATTCAATAATCTCACTAAAAATGATTGCCTGGCTTTACACACAAGCGGCATGATTTTGCAAGAGAGCACATGAATTTATTCTAGAAGATAATATTTTGTTATAGAATGAAAATAATAACAAAGTACAGGGTTCTCCCCAGGATTTTTCAAAACTGTGGGGCATTCTGGAACCAAATTGTTGACGTTTTGCTTAAAGGAACATTACAGAATTGGTTTTTGCTAACAAAACAGTTGCTGGCAGTGTAAGCACTATATGTAATCCACCATATACATAAACTGACAAACCTGTAGAAGTTTGAGATCGATCGGCCATCTGGGTCACGAGAAAATAGTGAAAAACCGATTACACATTTGCAAGAAATCATATAGATTCAACAAACGAATAAAACGCTCACTGAGCGATAAACTCCAATCGGAAAATTAGATTATTCATTTCTCATCAAATATGGCATTTCAGACAGAAATATTTCAAGGGATGTTTTCTACTATCATCATCATTAGACCGTGTAAGTTTTATGTAAATCTGTGATCAAAAGTATATTTTACAATTACCAATTCTGTAATGTTCCTTTAAGTACTGCCATTAAAATCTTTATAACAAGTAGGCTTTCGGATAAAATTTACATAATTTCTTTTCTGGGTCATTACCAAAGTATTGACCCCTACCATTAAAGAAACATTACAAAAATGGTAAGAAAAAAAACTTATCAAAAATACTTTGATCACAGATTACATAAAACTTCACGGTCTAAATGATATGATAGTAAAAACTCCCTTGAAAATTAATTTCTGTCTCGAAATGCCATTTTGATGAGAAATTAATAAAACTAATTTTCCGTATTGGGTTTATCGCTCAAGTGAGAGTTTTATAATTCGTTGTTGAATCTATATGATTTCAAAGCAATGTGTAATCGTTTTTCACATTTTTCTGGTGACCAGACGGTCCGATCGATCCAAACTTCTACAGGTTTGTCAGTTTATGTATATGGTGGATTCATAAAGTGCTAACACTGCCAGCAAATGTTTTGTTTAGCAAAAAACCAATTCTTTAATGTTCCTTTAACTAAAAAGACATCCAGACATAAAATGTTTTGAATTAATCAATGTAGAACAAATCAAACTAGAACTGCTTGTAGACAAAGAGAGCCGAACAATGTCTACGTGTCAAACGCAATTCATACAGCATCGCGATTTAAAAGACTCCTGCTGCCCTAAGTAACACCCTAGTCTCACACCTGCCTGGTCCCCTGTCTTTATCTGCAAGGATAAAGACAGGCACTGGTCTTGCAGGCCCAATGATTTCATTGGATAAACTTGCAGTGACGTAAGCTTTCCATATATATATTGATCTGTGTTTTGATTGGTTCGCTCCGAAGTGACGTAGTTTGTCAGCTACCCACTTTCAATAGTCTGCTGCATGCATAGTGTGCATTTAATGTTTGTACAATACATGTATGATTGTAATGTTCTATTCGTTAGATGTACTATAATGTGTGTACATGTGTACATGTAGTAGTTGACCACGAATCTCCGTCTGTGTGAATGGGATGCTAGGTCAAAGGTACATCTGGCAGGATCCTGCCAGGCGCTCAAGTCAAGGCACAAATAACATCCAACCCTAGGGGGATACATGGGGGGAGAAAATGCTTTAACAAATTGAGAACAAATTTACATCCATAAAGGTTATTGGAGGTTATTGTTCAGTATGCAATGTTTGCTAATGTGCCGATGTTGTTACAAGAATTTGCAGAGAAAGACGTCATGAATAATAATGATTAAGCAGTTCTTATATAGCGATATATCACGCCCGAGGGCATCTCATAGTGCTCATTATTTTTATCTACAAAGTATGCGAAGCTATGTTCAAATTATAAAACCCATTAATTCACATCAGAGCACTGTGTACATGTAACAGATTTATACACGGTACTGTGGCACAATCTGCCGCCAACTATACAAGAATAACATGGGCGAATCCCTTCTCTTAACGATAAGTGTAACTGGGTTCTTTTACGTGTATTACACAACACACAGGACCTACGGGCGGTACGGCTCTACGTCCCATACAAAGGACGAAGCAATAATGGTTTGAAAGTGGCTTAAGGACACAAGTGCCAAGACCTGGACTCGAATCACACTCTACTGATCAGAAACACCAGAGCTTGAGTCCAGTGCACTTGACCGCTTGGCAATGACACATGTAACAAGTATTGAGGAGCCAATTTTATAAACGTTTACGTTTCTCATGCTGTTGTTTTTTTAGGTTAGGATATAATAAAATAGGCTATCACACAAGCGCGAGTGGAATACGGAAATATATAGCGCGTCTGTGTCCTACATCCAACGAGGCCAAAGGTCGAGTTAGATATGGGACGCAGACAAGCTATATTTTTCGTGTTCCACGAGCGCGCGTGTGATAACAAATTTATCTTCCAGCCTAGTATAAAGTCAACCAACCTTATAAAGAAACAAAGAAACAAATAAACTTAAACAACAACTTCATAAGCAATCCTGTTAACCATTTTCTTGAATGTTAGTCTCGCAAAGTTAAAAATTTCAGAGCGTTATTTTATGATAAACAGCATGCATGCGCAAAGTTTAGAATGTAATTTTTGCACTGACCGTATGCGGAGCGTGACGCATTGACACTCTCAATACGCAGAGTGCAATATAAAAACTGGGAGTAGGTTATTGCTTGATATCACACTCCGGTTCGAGCATCTGATTGGATGATTAGCGCGTACTGGAAGATAGCATGCCATGAGCTTGCTGTTGTGCAATGTGGTGAAGACAATGGTGAATGAAGACAATGCAAATAATAACTTATGTCAGCAAATGCCGACCAAATCTGATAAAATTAACACAGATTTGTTGTTATACTAACTACTCTTCTAAATCTGTCTTTTAATAACCCTCATCACCTCAGTTCCAGCAATTATGTTTGAGATCCAGATCCTTGCTCCAAGGGATAGGGCCAGAGCTTAAAATGTACACTGGATCGCAGGCCCGAGGCCAGTGATTTTTTTGTTGGGCCAGTAAAACTCACGGCCGGCCAAGTCTGGCGGTCTCGTGTTTTTCAATTGAATAATAATGCCTTACACATAACGTGAAATGTCTTGAACAAAAACCAGTGTTTGTTCAAATGTTGACTTGAGTCTGATACAATGTAAATGTCTTTCAACAAGATCAATCTTCTCTAGCTCGTTCAAATAAAAACAGTGAAGACTGTCCTGGACACTATCTATGTTAAAATGTAGCTTTTACTCATCTTGTTTCTGGTCTAAATGTTACAAGTCTTTTGACACTCAATGTTCGAAACTAATTTTTCTATTTACACGCAAACAATGTGGGCCTACAAGTATAATGCTACATGTACACGTATTTGATTTTACCTTCACATCAGATTATATATTTTTTTTTAAATAGTAAACAGCCATTAACATTCGAAAAGGTGCATACAACTCTAGTCAATGCGTAGATTAAAAAGAACAGTTTAATTGGCCAGAAGTATCCCCATTCACATGATTCAGCAGGGCTCGAATTTGGGGGGAAAATCCACAAGACCACAGGACTTGCATCTCAAAATTTTTACTGGACCAGAAATAATTTTACAAGACCAGATTCAAACTGAGAAAAGACTTCCTTGCACAGTTCAACTTGCATTTAACTGAACAAGCACTAAGACATACAAGAGAAGATTTAGCTCATTTGTCTTTAAGGGTACTAAAGATAAATTTCAAATCATTTCTCAAAGTCAACACTGTTTTTGAATTGAAAACACAAGACCGCCGGACTTGTCCGGTCATGAGTTTACTGGCCCAATGCTAAAATCACTGGCCTCGGGCCTGCGGTCCAGTGTCAAATTCGAGCCCTGTTCAGTTCACGGCTGCCAACACAATATTGTAATTCAATGAGCGATCCCAAACTCTCAAACTGACAAGGCTGATTATTTTTATAGCATTTTGTCAAACAATAACATTATTTTAATTTTTGATAGTGGATATAATGCCGGCTACGGCTACGTTTAACTAAATGCTAATATATAAGCCGGCAAATTTTTTAGTGCCCTCTTTGACATGTGGTGTATTCAATTACAGGGACTTTTTGACAGAATTGTTGCGTAGCTCAGTGGAATACGAGGACCGCTTATCAACCGACATGTTCCACATTCGAATCCCTACTGCTGACATTTTTTGGTGTTTGGTGGGGGGAGGTTCTTTTCATTTTTGATCTCCCAAAAATAAGGAATATATTTTTTAAGGGAAATAAAAATTCATGCAATATTTGCCTTGGTCCAACAAACATGGTCCAACCAAGAATCCGCAAAACGGTATCTGCGCATGTTCAGTGCCGACACAGTACACTGCTTTCATTTTGTTAAGTAAACTTTGGAACGACGATATGGCTGAAATTTGTGAAAAGATAATTTTTCATACTTTAAAACTATATTAGTTCATACAAACATGATCATAAAAATAGACCTTCATGTTTGTGTGGTCATCTTAATAAACATGATAAATATTTAATTTTCTCCCATTCAACATGTTCCAGTCAATCAATGAATGTAACCAAACCGAGGCTGGAAGGTGAAACAGCCTGGTTCCTTTTTTAAACAATGAATGTTGTCATTTATTGGTATTAGACACAAGGAAGATGACCAAGATGGAGGCAGTATGATAAGGTCCGTTCCAGGGTTCTTTGCTCTATAGTCTCAGATATTGTCAGTACAGTGTCACTGTCGTCAGTGAAAACGTAAAACGCCGGTCATATGCCGGTCAACAAAAACTTGTAAACAAGAACAACAAATTCGACCTCCAAACCTTGTGAATAAAACCTCAAAAATAATTGTACACAAACCTTTTAACTGCCTTCACAAAAGAGCTTGATATTCTAGCTAAAAATGGACGCCCTCTGTTCTTCTTTTGGGACAAAAATGTCAAAAATCCGAGATGATTCTGCAAACTGTTCCAGTGCATCTCATTTCACACACAGTGGATTGTTGCCTTTCTGGTTGTCAAATACAACAATAGTCGGGGGACGTTCTTAACCTTCACGTATGTGTTTATGTATGAAACAGGGTACCAGTTCACTAGCGGCAAATTTAGCGGACGATCGACCAGGCTGAAGCTAACCGCGTATTGGGCCAGATTCCCATCCGCGTATTCAAGGAACGGCCAGCCGCGTATTCAGGGAAATTAGAATCCATGCAGTAAAAGGTGGTAACATTTCTGTCTCCCCCTTTCTTCTAATTTTAACGAATTTTTAAAAAATATTTCTTTATTAGTATAATTTTTTCAATATTATTTAAGAACTTATCACTGACATCACTTCAAGATACAAATAGATTACTTGGCTGCCTGATTAATTAGTGATTAGCCGCCACAATTAAGACCTCATCCTCCAGACCATAGTACACACCTGCATAAAAACTTGCACTCACCCTAAAGTAAATGTACCCTTCATGTTTAATAAAAGATTAAATTTTATTCCAGAATCTGATAGTCCATACCACTGGGCACACTTAATTTTGGAGGTGGTTAATTCGGCTCACTAATTAGTACCTAATTAACCTCGAGAACACAGGCCATTTTTGGTCATACGTTTGCGGTATAGCACTTGTACACAATACTTACTATTGTGACAGCACTCGCCGTAAAGTAAATGTACCCTTCATGTTGCATAAAAGATGAAATTTTATTCCACAATCTGATAGACCATACCACTGGGCACACTTTTTTTGGAGGTGGTTAATTCGGCGCACTAATTAGTACCTAATTAGTCGCTTGAATACGCGCCATTTTCTATCATGCGTTAGCGGTATAGCACTTGTACATACTACTTACTATTAGGACAACACTCACCGTAAAGTAAATGTACCCTTCATGTTGCATAAAAGATGAAATTTTATTCCATAATCTGATAGTCCATACCACTGGGCACACTAAATTTTGGAGGTGGTTAATTCGGCGCACTAATTAGTACATAATTAGCCGCTTGAATACGCGCCATTTTATATCATGCGTTAGCGGTATAGCACTTGTACACAATGCCAGCACTCGCCGTAAAGTAAATGTACCCTTCATGTTGCATAAAAGATGAAATTTTATTCCATAATCTGATAGACCATACCACTGGGCACACTTAATTTTGGAGGTGATAAATTCAGCTCACTAATTAGTGCCTAATTAACCTCGAGAACACAGGCCATTTTTGAAATACGTTTGCTGTATCTAGCACTTGTACACAATACTTACTATTATGACAGCACTCGCCGTAAAGTAAATGTACCCTTCATGTTGCATAAAAGATGAAATTTTATTCCATAATCTGATAGACCATAACACTGGGCACACTTAATTTTGGAGGTGGTTAATTCGGCTCACTAATTAATACCTAATTAGCCGATAATGCGCCATTTTCTATCATGCGTTAGCGGTATAGCACTTGTACATACACTACTATTAGACAGCACTCGCCGTAAAGTAAATGTACCCTTCATGTTGCATAAAGAAATTTTATTCCATAATTGATAGTTCATACTACTGGGCACACTTAATTTTGGAGTGATTAATTCGGCCACTAATTAATACCTAATTAGTCGCTTATATATGCGCCATTTTCTATCATGCGTTAGCGGTATAGCACTTGTACACAATGCCAGCACTCGCCGTAAAGTAAATGTACCCTTTATGTTGCATAGAAGGTGAAATTTTATTCCATAATTTGATAGTTCATACTACTGGGCACACTTAATATTGGAGGTGATTAATTCGGCTCACTAATTAATACCTAATTAGTCGCTTGAATACGCGCCATTTTCTATCATGCGTTAGCGGTATAGCACTTGTACAAGCTACTTACTATTAGGACAACACTCGCCGTAAAGTAAATGTACCCTTCATGTTGCATAAAAGATGAAATTTTATTCCATACTCTGATAGTCCATACCACTGGGCACACTTAATTAACCTCGAGAACACAGGCCATTTCTTATCATGCGTTAGCGGTATAGCACTAGTGCATATACTACTTACTAATTAGCCTCAAGAACAAAGGCTGGAAACCTTGTTTTAGGTCCTTGTATTCTACATTTGGTTTTGTTTTAACTGATCCTTTTTAAACCCATGAATATACAATTAATCTTGCGGATAAACATTTTTGTTAAAAAATAAAAACATATACATGTACATGTATATAATGTAATAAATATACATATATTTATCGTCGTCTAGTATAGGGCCTAAGGTCGTTAATTTAAACTTCAAATCCGTAATCATCAAAAAGTTCGTTAAGTGAAAAATGCAAATAAGTTCGAAAAAAACAGAAACTGAATGTTTCGTTTTGTCAAAGACTACTCTTGATCAATAAACTCAATTTACCAGGAGTTCCAAAATATGCCAAACCAATTTTATGAAATCCATACAAATAGAACACATGCAGTACAGGGAGGTGACAAAATGGCCCATTTCTGTCTGCGAGTTCGTTATTTTATCCGAACGAATACTGAAATATTAGCCATAACTTGCAGATTTTCATTAGAGAGTATTGAAATGTTATAGCTAAATCTCATTGAAAAGCAAAACACAAAGAAAATAAAAGTAACTAAATAACAAAAAATAAGCCGCAAACACGGAGACAATGTCCGTGTGTTATGTCATTTTTACGCTGTTTAAATACTATTTTAATATTTTGAAAAGAGTTTGTACCCTTCGTTATGAGTAAAAATGGCAGTTTTAGTCCAGAATCTTGAAAAACTAATACACTGGGCATATCAAATTTTTGAGCTGGCTAATTTGGTCCACTAATTAGTGGTTAATTAACCACAGTTTACGTACGCCTTTTCCATATAAAACACGCACAATTGCATAGCGGTTGAGTCAACTACCTCTTGTAATGTATTTGTACCCTTCAATATGAATAAAAGTAGAATTTTTAGTCCAGAATCCTAAAGACTGATACACTGGGCATACCAAATTTTTGAGCTGGCTAATTTGGTCCACTAATTAGTGGTTAATTAACCACAGATGACTAAAAGTGGAATATTTAGTCTAGAATCTTGAAGACATATCAAATTTTTGAGCTGGCTAACTCGGTCCACTAATTAGTGGTAAATTAACCACAGTTAAACAGACGCCATTTCCATCTAAAACACGTACAATTGCATATGCGGTAAAGTCAACTACCTCTTGTAAAGAATTTGAGCCTTCGTTATAAATAAAAGTGGCAGTTTTAGTCCAGAATCTTGAAAACTGATACACTATATCCAATTTTTGAGCTGGCTAATTTGGTCCACTAATTACTGGTTAATTAACCACAGTTATACGTACGCCTTTTTCCATATAAAACACGCAGAATTGCATATGCGGTAAAGTCAACTACCTCTTGTAAGAAATTTGTACCCTTCACTATGAGTAAAAGTGGAATATTTAGTCCAGAATTTATAAGCCTGATACATACACTGGGCATATCAAATTTTTGAGCTGGCTAATTTGGGCCACTAATTAGTGGTCACTTATCACAGTTATACAGACGCAATTTTCCATCTAAAACACGTACAATTGCATACGCGGTAAAGTCAACTACCTATTGTAAAGAATTTGTACCCTTCATTTAAAATAAAAGTGGAATTTTTAGTCCAGAATCTTGTAGACTGATACACTTTGGGCATTTCAAATTTTTCAGCTCGCTAATATTTTTTCCACTAATTAGTGGTCAATAGTTCGACCCCAGGTAGCAAGCCCATATTGAACCCATAATGGGAAACATCTGGGAAATATCTGGGCCATTATGTGCGGCCGGAAAGTTTTTAGCCGGCCCATGCATGGCACCGGGGAAACTGTTTACCCGACCCGAGGAGCCGGGGAAAGTTTTTACCCGGCCCACGGCACAGGGGAAATGTTTTACCCGGCCCGAGACGCCGGGGAAAGTTTTTACCTAGCCCACGGCACCCGGGAAATTTCATATCGGGCCCGAGTAGTAGGGAAAGTTTTTACCCGGCCCACGGCACAGGGGAAATGTTTTACCCGGCCCGAGACGCCGGGGAAAGTTTTTACCTAGCCCACGGCACCCGGGAAATTTCATATCGGGCCCGAGTAGTAGGGGAAAGTTTTTACCTGGCCCACGGCACCCGGGAAATTTCTTATCGGGCCCGAGTAGCAGGGGAAAGTTTTTAGCCGGCCCACGGCACCCGGGAAATTTCTTACCTGGCACGACTAGCCGGGGAAAGTTTTTACCTGGCCCACGGCACCCGGGAAATTTCTTATCGGGCCCGAGTAGCAGGGGAAAGTTTTTACCTGGCCCAGGGCATCCGGCAAATTTCTTAACCGGCCCGAGTAGCCGGGGAAAATTTTTAACTGGCCCACGGCACCCGGGAAATTTCATATCGGGCCCGAGTAGCAGGGGAGAGTTTTTACCTGGCCCACGGCACCCCCGGGAAATTTCTTATCGGGCCCGAGTAGCAGGGGAAAGTTTTTACCCGGCCCACGGCACCCGGGAAAATTCTTACCCGGCCCGAGTAGCCGGGGAAAGTTTTTACCCGTCCCGAGTAGCCGGGAAAGTTTTAACCGACTTGTCCACAAGTCTACGCTTTTGCCAATAAAGGTGCGTACAGACAACGTAAACAAGACTAACAATGCGCACGCATCCACACGAAACACCACGCAATGTTATCTCCGAGACAAACATTAAACGACTTGTTAACAAGTCTACGCTTTTACCAATAAAGGTGCGTACTGACAACGTAAACAAGACTAACAATGCGCACGCATCCACACGAAACACCCTGCAATGTTATCTCCGAGACAAACATTAAATGACTTGTCGACAAGTCTACGCTTTTACCAATGTATATTAAGAAAAGAGAAGCGTCTTTTACGAGTGGACAAGTTAGCGCAATTAGATAGTTCATGGTAACTCTAATAGCGTGGTCCTTGGTTCGAATCACCTAGAAGCAACAAACTTTCTTTTTTCTTATTAGAAAACAAATTGTTACTATATATTGAACAAAAAATAGGGTGGTGGTGGGCAGTAATTTAGGGCAAACGGTAGAGTCACTGACTAGAAGAGCAAAGGTTAGTAGTTCGAATCCCCCAGCTCCCCGGTGCCTCGGGCCGGGTAAAAACTTTCTCCGGGCCCTGGGGCCCGGGTAAAGGTTTTCCCCGGTGCCTCGGGCCGGGTAAAAACTTTCTCCGGGCCCTGGGGCCCGGGTAAAGGTTTTCCCCGGTGCCTGGGGCCCGGGTAAAAACTTTCTCCGGCCTGGGGCCCGGGTAAAGGTTTTCCCCGGTGCCTCGGGCCGGGTAAAAACTTTCTCCGGGCCCTGGGGCCCGGGTAAAGGTTTTCCCGGTGCCTCGGGCGGGTAAAAACTTTCTCCGGGCCCTGGGGCCCGGTAAAGGTTTTCCCGGTGCCTCGGGCCGGGAAAAACTTTCTCCGGGCCTGGGGCCCGGGTAAAGGTTTTCCCCGGTGCCTCGGGCCGGGAAAAACTTTCTCCGGGCCCTGGGCCCGGTAAAGGTTTTCCCCGGTGCCTCGGCCGGGTAAAAACTTTCTCGGGCCCTGGGGCCCGGTAAAGGTTTTCCCCGGTGCCTCGGGCCGGGTAAAAACTTTCTCCGGGCCTGGGGCCCGGTAAAGGTTTTCCCCGGTGCCTCGGGCCGGGTAAAAACTTTCTCCGGGCCCTGGGGCCCGGGTAAAGGTTTTCCCCGGTGCCTCGGGCCGGGTAAAAACTTTCTCCGGGCCTGGGGCCCGGGTAAAGGTTTTCCCCGGTGCCTCGGGCCGGGTAAAAACTTTCTCCGGGCCTGGGGCCCGGGTAAAGGTTTTCCCCGGTGCCTCGGGCCGGGTAAAAACTTTCTCCGGGCCCTGGGGCCCGGGTAAAGGTTTTCCCCGGTGCCTCGGGCCGGGTAAAAAACTTTTCTCCGGGCCTGGGGCCCGGGTAAAGGTTTTCCCCGGTGCCTCGGGCCGGGTAAAAACTTTCTCCGGGCCCTGGGGCCCGGGTAAAGGTTTTCCCCGGTGCCTCGGGCCGGGTAAAAACTTTCTCCGGGCCCTGGGGCCCGGGTAAAGGTTTTCCCCGGTGCCTCGGGCCGGGTAAAAACTTTCTCCGGGCCCTGGGGCCCGGGTAAAGGTTTTCCCCGGTGCCTCGGGCCGGGTAAAAACTTTCTCGGGCCTGGGGCCCGGGTAAAGGTTTTCCCCGGTGCCTCGGGCCGGGTAAAAACTTTCTCCGGGCCTGGGGCCCGGGTAAAGGTTTTCCCCGGTGCCTCGGGCCGGGTAAAAACTTTCTCGGGCCCTGGGGCCCGGGTAAAGGTTTTCCCCGGTGCCTCGGGCCGGGTAAAAACTTTCTCCGGGCCTGGGGCCCGGGTAAAGGTTTTCCCGGTGCCTCGGGCCGGGTAAAAACTTTCTCGGGCCTGGGGCCCGGGTAAAGGTTTTCCCCGGCCTCGGGCCGGGTAAAAACTTTCTCCGGGCCTGGGGCCCGGGTAAAGGTTTTCCCCGGTGCCTCGGGCCGGGTAAAAACTTTCTCCGGGCCCTGGGGCCCGGGTAAAGGTTTTCCCCGGTGCCTCGGGCCGGGTAAAAACTTTCTCCGGGCCTGGGGCCCGGGTAAAGGTTTTCCCCGGTGCCTCGGGCCGGGTAAAAACTTTCTCCGGGCCCTGGGGCCCGGGTAAAGGTTTTCCCCGGTGCCTCGGGCCGGGTAAAAACTTTCTCCGGGCCTGGGGCCCGGGTAAAGGTTTTCCCCCGGTGCCTCGGGCGGGTAAAAACTTTCTCCGGGCCTGGGGCCCGGGTAAAGGTTTTCCCCGGTGCCTCGGGCCGGGTAAAAACTTTCTCCGGGCCTGGGGCCCGGGTAAAGGTTTTCCCCGGTGCCTCGGGCCGGGTAAAAACTTTCTCCGGGCCCTGGGGCCCGGGTAAAGGTTTTCCCCGGTGCCTCGGGCCGGGTAAAAACTTTCTCCGGGCCCTGGGGCCCGGGTAAAGGTTTTCCCCGGTGCCTCGGGCCGGGTAAAAACTTTCTCCGGGCCTGGGGCCCGGGTAAAGGTTTTCCCCGGTGCCTCGGGCCGGGTAAAAACTTTCTCCGGGCCCTGGGGCCCGGGTAAAGGTTTTCCCCGGTGCCTCGGGCCGGGTAAAAACTTTCTCCGGGCCTGGGGCCCGGGTAAAGGTTTTCCCCGGTGCCTCGGGCCGGGTAAAAACTTTCTCCGGGCCCTGGGGCCCGGGTAAAGGTTTTCCCCGGTGCCTCGGGCCGGGTAAAAACTTTCTCCGGGCCCTGGGGCCCGGGTAAAGGTTTTCCCCGGTGCCTCGGGCCGGGTAAAAACTTTCTCCGGGGCCCTGGGGCCCGGGTAAAGGTTTTCCCCGGGCCTCGGGCCGGGTAAAAAACTTTCTCCGGGCCCTGGGGCCCGGGTAAAGGTTTTCCCCGGTGCCTCGGGCCGGGTAAAAACTTTCTCCGGGCCCTGGGGCCCGGGTAAAGGTTTTCCCCGGTGCCTCGGGCCGGGTAAAAACTTTCTCCGGGCCTGGGCCGGGGCCCGGGTAGGTTTTCCCGGGCCTCGGGCCTGGCGTAAAAACTTTCTCCGGGCCTGGGGCCCGGGTAAAGGTTTTCCCCGGTGCCTCGGGCCGGGTAAAAACTTTCTCCGGGCCTGGGGCCCGGGTAAAGGTTTTCCCCGGTGCCTCGGGCCGGGTAAAAACTTTCTCCGGGCCTGGGGCCCGGGTAAAAGGTTTTCCCCGGTGACTCGGGCCGGGGTAAAAACTTTCTCCGGGCCTGGGGCCCGGGTAAAGGTTTTCCCCGGTGCCTCGGGCCGGGTAAAAACTTTCTCCGGGCCTGGGGCCGGTAAAGGTTTCCCGGCCTGGGGGTAAAAACTTCCGGCTGGGGCCGGTAAAGGTTTTCCCCGGTGCCTCGGGCCGGGTAAAAACTTTCTCCGGGCCTGGGGCCCGGGTAAAGGTTTTCCCCGGTGCCTCGGGCCGGGTAAAAACTTTCTCCGGGCCCTGGGGCCCGGGTAAAGGTTTTCCCCGGTGCCTCGGGCCGGGTAAAAACTTTTCTCCGGGCCTGGGGCCCGGGTAAAGGTTTTCCCCGGTGCCTCGGGCCGGGTAAAAACTTTCTCCGGGCCTGGGGCCCGGGTAAAGGTTTTCCCCGGTGCCTCGGGCCGGGTAAAAACTTTCTCCGGGCCCTGGGGCCCGGGTAAAGGTTTTCCCCGGTGCCTCGGGCCGGGTAAAAACTTTCTCCGGGCCCTGGGGCCCGGGTAAAGGTTTTCCCCGGTGCCTCGGGCCGGGTAAAAACTTTCTCCGGGCCCTGGGGCCCGGGTAAAGGTTTTCCCCGGTGCCTCGGGCCGGGTAAAAACTTTCTCCGGGCCCTGGGGCCCGGGTAAAGGTTTTCCCCGGTGCCTCGGGCCGGGTAAAAACTTTCTCCGGGCCCTGGGGCCCGGGTAAAGGTTTTCCCCGGTGCCTCGGGCCGGGTAAAAACTTTCTCCGGGCCCTGGGGCCCGGGTAAAGGTTTTCCCCGGTGCCTCGGGCCGGGTAAAAACTTTCTCCGGGCCCTGGGGCCCGGGTAAAGGTTTTCCCCGGTGCCTCGGGCCGGGTAAAAACTTTCTCCGGGCCCTGGGGCCCGGGTAAAGGTTTTCCCCGGTGCCTCGGGCCGGGTAAAAACTTTCTCCGGGCCCTGGGGCCCGGGTAAAGGTTTTCCCCGGTGCCTCGGGCCGGGTAAAAACTTTCTCCGGGCCCTGGGGCCCGGGTAAAGGTTTTCCCAGGTGGGGAAAATGTGTCAATGAGAGTGGAAGATGATTGTATGATCCTGGTAGGTTTATTAATGAGTATGCAAGACGAGGATTATATTTCTGATCCAAAACATCCTGTTGCTGGCTGTGATGATTACAGTAGATAAGGTTGTTATTAAAATCACCAGAAATTAAGCAAGACTTGTTTTCGTTGATTATACAATGGATTATTTTGTGGAAGCAAGTAATAAAATCATTAAAATGGGCATTTTGGGGCTTATTAACAACACCTGCTATGATAGTCTAGTGTTTACAAGAAATAATTTATACAAAATGTAATTAAGGTGAAATCCAGGGGGAAATAAACGAAAATAGGAAGATCATTCCTCTATCAAAGACGGGGAAAGTTATGTTGTCAGTCTTTCGACGTCAGAGGTGAGAGTGACCCTCCGACGCTAACCGGTATATAGTGGGTGAATTAAGTGAATAATTTATAAAGAACCCGGATGTGTTTTCTTTTAACTGTTACATTAAGACAAAATTTGAAATAAATATACAACTATTTATTTTGATGCTTATTAAACTGTCCAGAAATTAAATAAAATTCATGAGATTTAAAAGTTAATCTTATTTGTATGCGTTGTTCTAAGTTGAACACTAACCTTTTCGTAATTTTGATTGGGGGGAATAAAAGGGAGTAATAACATTTTTATTCACGGCAAATTGTAATTGTAATTTAAATAGCTAGTTTACTCAGCCGCATAGGCAATTGTGAGTATTATAGGAGAAAATGGCGTCTATATATAATTTGGATAAATTAACCACTAATTAGTGGACCAAATTAACTAGCTCAAAAATTTGGTATGCCCAGTATAATAGTCTTCAGGATTCCGGGCTAAAAATCACAAAAAAGATTAATAATGAAGGGTACAAATTCTTTACAACTACAAGGTAGTTGACTCAACCGCGTATGCAACTGTGCGTGTTTTATGGAAAATGGCGTTTGTATAACTGTGGTTAATTAACCACTAATTAGTGGACCAAATTAGCCAGCTCAAAAATTTGGTATGCCCAGTGTATCAGCCTTCAAGATTCTGGACTAAAAATTCCACTTTTATTTATAATGAAGGGTACAAATGTTTTACAATAGGTAGTTGACTTTACCGCAAATGCAATTGTGCGTGTTTTCGATGGAATAGGCGTCTGTATAACTGTGGTTAATTGACTACCAAATTAGCCAGCTCAAAAATTTGATATACCCATTGATCAGTCTTCAAGATTCTGGACGAAAACTTCCACTTTTACTCATAACGAAGGGTACAAACTCTTGTACAAAATATGTTTCAGTATTTAAACAGCGTAAAAATATTATGACATAATACACGCACATTGTCTCCGTGTTTTCCGCTTTTTTTTGTTATTTAGTGACTTTTTTCTTTGTTTATTACTTTCCAATACTTTATAGCTATAACTTTTCAATATTATTTAATGAAAATATGTTAGTTATGGCTAATGTTTCAGTATTCGTTCGGATAAAATCACGGTTTCGCCGACAGAAAATGAGCCATTTTGTCACCTCCCTGTACTGCATGTGTTTTATTTTCGTGAATACGCGGCTGGCTGTTCCGCGAATATGCGGCTTGCTATTTTTGGGCCCAATACTGTGCTAGCTTCAGCTCGGTGACGATCGATTTCATCTGTAAACAGTCGATCGACTTTCCCTCGCAATGGCCCGGATTAACCACACGCTGTCGTTAGCGCGGTATAACTGTTAATCTTTCACTCATTGATTAACCACATACTGTTACTGATCTTGTAATCTACTAAGCCAGTGGTGAGCTCGATCAACCTATCAATAGCGATTGATGATGCTTGGTTGGCCATTTTTGTGAGGGCATTGTGAACCAATTGACTTAATTGTCATGACAAATTATGAAAGAGTCCACAAAAAACCGTTATTTTGTGGTCTGCCCGAGAGCTAGCTGCAGATTTTGTTTTAAAATGTGAATAATGATCACATTTTATGGGGGCCGGGGCCGGGGGAGGGGGGCCTGGGAGGGGGCCTGCCTGGCATTTCTCCCTCTCTTTTTTATTTGGTGGGGGGGGGGGGAGGGGGTTGATCGATCGTGTGCATAATCTTTTGCAAAAGTGACTTCCTAATGTTGTTCCATTTACCCCCTTTCTAATGAACTCCCCTGTGGGGATCCAGTGGTTGAACAAAGAAAAACGTTGTGGGGACATTTGCTCCATGTGTAAAAGCCCCCACAACAGTGTGTGTGCCTACTACCATGGAGGAACTTGGAAGGAAATTACCCACCTGTGCGAACATCCTTTTTAGTTTTACCTTTTCATGATGGCGGTCATACTCAAACAGCATGTACAGTTTGTTATTACATTATTACGTAGGCATGAACAATAAATGCCACATTTTTGTTCTTCTTATTTTTTTAAATATTTTTTGATAATCAAGTAGTGTTGACTATCATTCTGAAGTGACTTCAAAAGAACTGTAGCCTACTAGCCTACTAGCCTACTTTGAGTCTATTTGAGATAAATGATGAACACCATACCGTTTGGTTTGGATGTAAACAAACCCAAACCAATGTGCAATACTCACAAATATCTCAAAGTGGCTTATGACAATTAACAGCTCTGACTAAACACAAACTTCTAGAGAGAGGAATGTCGCATAAATGAAAAATTATTTAATTCATTTGATTCCTACCGATTTATCCAACAAAGTTCCTAAAATTAGTAAAAAGCTTAGAATTCCATCTGTCAAAATGATGGCCCACCCGCACTTATGATTTTGAACCGCTAGAGGGCGCTAGACAAAGCGTGTCATCCATACTTCAAACTGTGACTGGGAAAAACCAATGTATATGTACACCAGACGTTTGTTAATCTCAACTCCAATACTTGACAGGATAAGTTGGTTTGCTAGTTTGTAATGCACATTTTTGTGTAAAAGGAAGTAAGTGTGACAAGAACTGTTGTTCGGGCAGTCACAATGTGAATGTCGATGTCGACAGAACTCCCAGCATGCTAATTTTGCGTCGTCTGCTACTTAGTGATTTCCCCCTGATTTAAAATGGAGGCACATTGAAAGACCAAATCGAAGGGGAGTTTTTTTTTTAATTAACAGCGCATTTCGAAGTTGGATCACTGGTGTAAACCATAATTATAATGCACGATAGATATACCGTAGGTCGCGTTCAAATTGGTCGTTGCTGCAAATGGCTGTCATTGGCTGTTAAACAACTTCGTTTGCTAAATTTGAAGAGTGTACTAAAATTATTGTCAGACCTGTTTGATTAGTTTTAACAATCAGGCCAAATGCTTTAGGATTGCCACTGCCGAAACCATTTCGGACATGGCCTGCAGGCTCAAACCTTTGACTGTGATCTGCTTATACTAAATTAAATGGACCCCTCCTTGCATTGATGTCACAGCTCAAAGCACCCTCATTGAGCTACCCACAAGCACAAGCACGTGTGTGTTTCTATTCTATTGATTGACCACAGTATTGGCGGCCTGTGTATGGGGTCTATAAATATACAATTTTCTCCTTTTACATTTTATTAAGTTGCAAAAAGATAGTGGACTGGATATAATTATTGTCGGTGTCATAGGGAAATCTGTCCCCAGCGATTCTGTCCCCCATAATATGGGAAATTAACATGGGCTGAAGGAGGATGATTCAAAAGAGGGCGCTATCAGAAGAAGCTTGTACACAGTTCGCCGTATGGGGGACAGATTCACCGGGGGGACAGAATATCCGTCCACACCGGCATCGGATTTTAGTAATAACTTTATTAAGCCGGCAAATCGTATAGCGCCCTCTTTGACGACTGGTCCAATGCAGTGGAAGTGCTCTAGCTTAACCGACGCGCTCTGTAACCTTCAATCTTTAGTGTTTGGGTCCAAGGAACATCTATTCATCTGTTCAGCTAGAACAAGAATTGTGCCCCCCCCCCACACAGTTATTTACCCCTAATACAATCTGTTTCTCGACCGCGCCCAGTGGATCCAGCATGTAAATTGTTTCCCGTGGCTGCTCCGAGGGTTGGAATGTCGAAAATTTTAATCTCCAAAGATCATCTGAAGGCAACTTTGGAGATTCAAGTTTCCACGGTGTCTGTTTTTTGTGAATGCTGCGACCAGAGATGCAGTTGGTACTCGCTGTTACCTCACTAAACGTGGATGGATTCAACATTCTTCATGAAAACACCTCGCCAGGTTTTTAAAATCTGTTTTCTCAACAAGCAGACACTGCATTCAGCTGAAACTTTCACAGGGAACTGTTATTGTATCTTTCATGAAAAAGTTTTCGATGGATAGCATTACTACGGCGCTCCATGAGTGCCATCCCACTTATCGAGATAACCAGATAATTTATTGCATCAAGTCGACATTTCTGTGGTATAAGTAGACTGAGCGACATAAAATATCGTGTCAAGTCAACTTATAATAATCAAGAAGTCGACTTACCTAGATAAGTTATCTCGCGAAGACAGCTTACATAATCGAGAAGTCGACTGACCCAGATAAATTATCTTACGAAGACAACTTACACAAATTACGAAGTCGACTTACCGAGATAAATTATCTCACCAAGACAACTTAGACAAATTATTTTATCTCGGTAAGTCGACTTCTTGGTTATCGTAAGTCGTCTTGGCGAGATAATTTATCTCGGTAAGTCGTCTTTTTGATTATTATAAGTCGACTTGACACGATATTTTATGTCGCTAAGTCTACTTATACCACAGAAAAGTCGACTTGATGCAATTTATTATCTGGCTATCTCGATAAGTTGGATGGCACTCATGGAGCGCCGTACATTACTTTGAAGGGAAAAAAAAATCAAAATTATATGACCCTACCTTTAATATGCAATTGAATTGCTTCACAATTAAATCAACCAGCCTTATCTCCCCTTCTGTTAAAAGCGGAAGGGTTTATTGAAACAAACCTGGTTTATTTGGGGGTAGATTGTATAGTGTAAAATAGATTTAATAGTAGGCCTATTTGATAATAAACCAACGGTACAGACCTATAAGGCACAATAAAAAATTAAAAAAACATGTTTAGCGTTCTCCCTTTTTGAAAAAAGAACAGGAGGCGGGCATTGTGTTTTTTTTTTTTTTTTTTAATGACTGCACGACACATTTTTCAACTTGCCGGGCTATTTTTAAAGATGGTTGCAAGCTTTTTTCGGTGTGTTTTTTCGATGTGCTATAGTCAAAAATACGATGTGTATGTATTTTATAATCGATTTTTGTTGTCAGAGATCGTAAAAAACTTTCCTTCAAAGAAAAAAAAAAAAAAAAAAAAGAAAGAAAAGAAAGAAAGAGGCGACCTCTTAAAAGGAAGCGGGCGGGGACGCTAAACATGTTTTTTTTGGCCTAATGTCTAGAGGAGTGACCACAGTCCTCTTGACTATAGGTGCAAGTTATAAACTGCTCTCCTTAGATTGTGGGGGAGAGCTCTTTTCACTCCAGGACCAAACTTGCATCTTACTTACTTATGGTGACTGGAAGAATCGGACTCTCGAGATGGCCTTCCATACAGTTCTGTCCAGCGTGCAGTTCTTCATGTCTTGTTCAATTAAAGGAACATTACAGAATTGGTTTTTGCTAACAAACAGTTGCTGGCAGTGTAAGCACTTTATGTAATCCACCATATACAGAAACTGACAAACCTGTAGAAGTTTGAGATCGATCGGCCATCTGGGTCACGAGAAAATAGTGAAAAACCGATTACACATTTGCATGAAATCATATCGATTCAACAAAATGAATAAAACGCTCACTGAGCGATAAAACTCCAATCGGAAAATTAGTTTATTCATTTCTCATCAATTATGGCATTTCAGACAGAAATATTTCAAGGGAAGTTTTCTACTATCATCATCATTAGACCGTGTAAGTTTTGTGTTAGATCTGTGATCAAAAGTACATTTTACAAGTTTTTTTCTTACCAATTCTGTAATGTTCCTTTAAGCCTGCATCTTCTGATAGGAGTTTGGTGTCATCCTTTCTAGAGGGGACTTCTAGCTTTCTTTCCATGTTTGTGCTGCCATAGAAGGACCTTAGAAACTTCTTATTCTTCCCTCCTGGCACTGTGACCGGCAAGTTTTCAGTCTTCAAAGACTCAACTTCTCAGAAATTGGCAAAAAGGTTTCCATACAAATCTATATCGGTAGTATGTGATTGCCATAGGAACATCTAGAGTCTTTCTTAAGAGACATCCCATCTATTGCTTTCTTCAATTAAGATGATGGTGTATAAGTCTCATCTCCGTATATCAGAACTGACTCCAAAGTGGAGGTGAATAGCTTGATCTTTAAGGTTTCTTGGCAGCCTACTTTTCCATTATTTTCCCCATGCTGTTGCAAGCTTTCCAAGCCTGTGCTTTTCTTATTTTGAAATCTTGCTCACTATGGCATTCCAGGCCCCTAGGTACTTGAAGTCATGAACTTTTATTGTAGATTGGGATTCTTTGTAGAGCATTGCCTTGGACACTATAGTCTGAAAAGTGAAATAAAAAAAATATGTTTTTATCAAATCTGACCGTTCAAATGAAAGTATCTATGCTTCATTGCAGGATTAGATTAGCAGATTTTCACCTTTGTTACATTAAAGGCAGTGGGCACTATTGGTAATTACTCAAAATAATTATTAGCATAAAACCTTACTTGGTAAGCGAGTAATGGGGAGAGGTTGACAGTATAAAACATTGTGAGAAACGGCTCCCTCTGAAGTGACATAGTTTTCGAGAAAGAAGTAATTTTCCACGAATTTGTTTCGAGACCTCAGATTTAGAATTTGAGGTCTCGAAATCAACCATCTGAAAGCACACAACTTCGTGTGACAAGGGTGTTTTTTCTTTCATAGTTATCTCTCAACTTCGACGACCAATTGAGCTCAAGTTTTTACAGGTTTGTTATTTTATCCATATTGTTGAGATACACCAAGTGAGAAGACTGGTCTTTGACAATTACCAAAGGTGTCCAGTGTCTTTAAGTCAAAGCAAATTAAAGCCACAGGTGCTAGTTACATGCAATTTCAAGCTGTGAATAAAATATTGATTCCAGATTTGAAAAATTAAATAACTACTTAAATTTTGGGGAGTGTTTTTTTCTTCTTTTTTCTCGCACTTCTCGGACGAGGTTAAGGAGTGCCGAGGTAGAGCAATTGCACTCACACTCCTTAAAAAGGATGGTCTAAGTGGCTTTGAAAATTTATGGGCTGTTATTAATTTTTGTGGGCTACAACCCCCACAAACCTAACAAGTCTTACCATTCACTATTGATAACAACACTCAAAAACGGGTTTTGTTTTATCAGTGATTTTGTGTGCATTCACATTATATATTTAAACTTTTACCCAACACTGTTTTGAGTCCAGATGGTGTGTGTAACACTGCAGTGTCATTGTAAAGGTCGTATTATTTTATGGAGCCTGTATATTTTTTGTCATAAACTGAATTGTAAGTAGACAAAAGCAGCAGAATTCAGCAGGTCATTGTATCAAAGTTCCTCTTCATTGCATTCCAGTTTATCATTGAAATTATAACCGAACACAAAGATAGTTCCAGGTCAGTCAGTTTGGTGAGGTACTCAAAACATTGAGAAAATAGAAATAGCTGTTACGAACTGCTTTTGAACCAAAAGAACCTTGAGTTAGTTAATGGCCTGGGCCCAATTTCATAAAGCCTGTAAGCACAAAAAATTGCTAAGCACAGAAAAATATTGCTTACCAGCAACTGGCTACACAGCCAACATTCCATAAAGTTTACATCGTTATGACTGGTGTCCCATCAATTTTTTTTGCTTAGCAAAGGAATGTGTTAAGCAGTATTTTCTGCTAAACAGCTTTATGAAATTGGGCACTGACGTTTCAACCCTAGCAGAGTCTTCCTTCCACTTGACTGATTCTGCTACACTTGGTGTATGTTGTGTTGTCATTTTTAGCCCTTGAAAAAGACTCTGAGGGTCGAAAAAGTCAGGCCATTAACTGTTGTGTTAAAAACACTGTGATTTTGAACCCAGTGGGAAAAAAACTCCAGGACCATCTAAATGAAGGTCTTTGGATTCCATTTAAAGCTTGCGAACAACATTGGTAATTGTCCAAAGACTGTACCCGCATTTTGTGTGCCCAGAATTGAAACAACAAACCTGGGAAAAATTACACTCAATCGTTCATTGGAGTCACAAGAAAGTAGTGAAAAAGCCCACTGTGTGCAAACATCAGATTTCGGACTCGCGACCACTTAGGGCACTTAGAATTATCAACCATACTGATTACCTGGCTCACAGCAATCCTTTATTCCATAAACACAAAACACTTAAAGTCGATGACATATATCTTTCGCAGCTTGGGACCTTCATGCATCAGCTTCAAAATAAAAAAACTGCCTAACACTATCTGTTCAATGTTCAGTAAAAAGCTAGATATTCAATATCACTTCACTAGGCAGTGTACTCATTTTCATCATCCATATGCTCGTACCACAATAGCTCAAAAAGGTGTGTCAAACATGAAGGGCCTAAGCTGTGGAATTCCTTGAATACCTCTCTGAGAAAAATACGGAGTTTATTCTTATTCAAACGGAAATTAAAAACTCAATTAATCAGCAAATATTTGTAAGCAGGCAAACTGTTATTCCAACCTCGAGTTTTACTTTATACTAGCTATACCAATATCTAAATTGTAATCTAGTTGTAATAGTGTTGTCATATGTTCTTTGTTTTTGTTCTTGTATCGAGTGGGGTCTCTACTCGACAAGCTATGCTTCTTGGAGACCTCCATCCTCACACAATTATCCAAATGTCCTTATGTTTTCTTAATTATTATAATACAATGTAATCATAATACATGACTATTTCATCACTTACTCCTTGTGTGTTGGGGAAAACAATAAAAAAGAAATGACCAGAACTAACTGTTTTTGTTGCTCATTTCTCATGAACTATATGGCATGACAAGAAGTCCAACAGGCTATACGCGTATAGGCCTATGTATATCTTTCAATTCTGTCGAGTAGCAAATTAAACTTTCCTGTCTCTAGGACAAATAGGATCAATCTTCTTGGTGTTTGGTCAAATAAAACTTCTTCTCATTTTCAGTGTCAGCCTGTGAGTATCCATTCATATGTCAAAACACCTTTTGGTGGTTTCGGGTACTTACATAAAAATGGCAACCATTGGAAAAACGGGCTCTTATGACGGATGGAAAGTGGTAGGCCTACCCTTTGTTGTGTTTTAACAGTCATTATCCTTTTATAACCTTTTGGTATTAAGTCAAAAAAAAGAAGCTCCGTGTCTAAGTTCAGTGAAGGTTGTTATATTCAATTTAATAACTTCTACTATATCACATGACCCTTGTTTGTCTTTTAGGCAATCATTTTTGTTTACCCATTGTGCTTTACAGAATTACGCCCCCCCCCAAAAAAAAACACCAAAAACAACGTACTGTCCAATCATTTTTTGACCTCTTTTGTGATTTTTAAGCTCAAACTCAACACTCCTTGACCAATCTGTTGACCTCTTTTGTGACTTTTTAACCCGAGTACAATCCCTCTTGTGGCCAGCTCCAATTGTCCACCATAAACTCTCGGTCAAAATGTGGCCAGTCCGGCTCTGTCAAGACCTTGCTTTTGTTGATGGGAGCGAGGTTGCTACAGTTTGAGCGTTGAATCAAACAAAAGGCTTTAAGTCTGATTACAAATATCCTTCCAAATACCTGCTCTTAAAATCCTAAACTGTTAAACTGATTAAGATCTTATTCTCGGTTTCAAAAGTGAGATTCCTTTCAGATGACTGAGTGCGAGGGGGGGGGGGTAGATTAGAGATCTGTGCCCAATTTCACAGAGCTACTTAAAGCAGAAAATATTGCTTAACATGATTGCCTACTATAAGCAGAAATGAGCAGGATACCAGTCACAAATTGTACACAAAAAATGGTAGTTTGGCTGGTAACCTTATTCTGATAAGCATAATTTTGTAGTGTTAGCTACTTTTTGTGCTTAAAGCAGCTCTATGAAATTGGGCCCTGAAGAGTCAAGTAATCTTGTAAAAAATGCACACAAAAAATAAAGCACTAATGCTACTTTTGTTATTTTTTTATATTCACCTATATTACAAATCTAGATCCACCTCAGGATTTGCACAAAAGGGTTTCGGGTACCTTTGGGTCAATGTAAAGTTAACCCTTTCATTCCCCATGATGCCAAATGGTTAAGCGGTATGTACGCGAGAGTGTGTACAAAACCAATGGAAGCTGTTGCCATAAATTACAAACAAAAGAGGGACAAGGAGGTTCCTGATTGCAGGTGTTTACACACTTGTTTAAGCGTTACATACGAAGTGTGGACCTAAGAACAAAAGAGATCCATACAGTGTTGGGACTTGAAACACGTCCAACAGTGTTTTTTTATAGTGTTCGAGTATGTTTTTGTAAGTGCACAGAACAAAGGAATTTCCACATAGTGTATGCAGCTTAGAGCTGTGTGGGTAGGTGGTGGTGGTGGTTGGGTGGGGGGGGGGGGGGTAGGTAGGTGGGGGTATTTGCTTTGCCTACCCTCAGTTCCACATCATACAAAATCACCCACCAAAAACTAAGTTCTAAATCTGCATTGAACTGTGGTTCTTTGCATGCAGTTGGCCCATTATACCATTATCCTTTTTTTTTTTATTTATTTGAACAACAAATTAGCTCTGAGACAAAACACTCTCTACACTACCCTAATAATACACATGTACACAATCCATGTACACAAGTAATTTTGTTGTTCTTATGTGGTGAAAACAAATAACTATAGGACCTACCACTAAAGTGTACCAACAGCTTGGTATCATTGTATTACCAAAGGTGACATGTAGGGGGATGAGGAGGTGGTTTGAACATTAAGTTTGGCAAAATAAGCAGTTTGGCCCCCAAAATGACATATTTTCAGCCGCAGTTATCAAGACCAATCGCAGGCCTCGAACTTCGTGTTAAAAGGGCACGGCAATAATTGCCGTGCTTTTCAAAAATTTGAAGATATCGCAGCAATTTTGTAAGTTTAAAAAGGGCAATTGCCGTCCTAGCTGTCGGTAATTTCGAGGCCAACCTTGTTATAACAATCAAAAGCTAACACTTGATGTTCATTGATTGTCTTGGATTCTTTATTTTCATAGTAATAAATAGCATCAAACGACAATTGGTGTTTCACTTTAATTAGTCTTACCATGAATGTTTTTTGGTACATTGGAAATCAGGTTACTCAAATCGATTGCCCCCCCCCAAAGCCCCACATTCCTTTGGTTGCTGATCATTGCCCCCCCCCCCAATAATTTCAGAGTCTGTACCACCACTGTCAGAGTGTCAGAAACTTGGATTTCCAATCACATGTTGAAACACCTTTTCAGGTGGTTTCAGGTACTTAACAAAAATTACAACCAGTGAAAAAAACTGCAAACATGACGGATGCATTCCGTGGTCCCCCTTGTTGTGTTTCCTCTCTTTAGTTCTTAGACTCAGATTCAATCTTCTTACATTACCCCCCTCCCCCCTCCCACCTCAGCGGCGGCACCAGACCTGTTAAACTGGGGGGGGGGGGGCAAAACTTAAATTTAGGGGGGGGGCAAACAAAAGTCTATAGTGTACTGTATAAGCCTACAATTCACTCTAGAAATAAGATTTTGCACTGTTTGTGCGAACTACGTGTACAATGGCTGCTTACGGTTTGGGCAGACAATGCATTTCTATTTATAGCAAGTTTCCAAGCTTGTACAGATAAATAAATCCACATTTTATTAACATTGCCGGAGATGGAAAGTGTATTGGGCTTTTTTGATGGTGCCAGCTAATTATGATGGATGAAATTTAGTTTATTATTTACAGCGCAAACAACATTGTAACAAATTGGGTGCAATGGTTTGGGATTAAACTCAATTTCCGCCATCGGGGAAAAAACTGGGGGGGGGGGGCAAAAAAAAATAACTGGGGGCATTTGCCATTAGCGCCGCCGCTGCCCACCTCCCACTTGTTTGAATTCCAAATTGTGAATGCTTCTTATCCTCTGCGTGTATTAAAATTTCAAATCTCAAACTATTTCCTTCAAAAGACTCACGTGTCCAGTTGAAAATTCTCCGATAGGCGGTGCCGAGATTTAATGGATTGAAAATAAAATAATTTATTTCTTTGAAAGGAAGTCATCCGCGCTGTTTTTAATCCCCCGGGGTAGTAGCACAGGAAGCAAGGTGATAATTTAATTCCAAAAGTACTAATTTCCTTGGAAGACACACAAGTATTGTTTTGATTTCCCCTGAGTGAATAAGGATGCAACCTGTCAGGTCACTTCCCTCACTAGATCCAGAATGATTTATTGACCTGTTATTAATCTCTCCAATCCACCTGAGTCACGGCGTGAAAAGTTTTAAATTGGATTGCTTCCAATTCTCTTGCAAATGTGCTGAAAAAAATGCTGACCACAAATTTAAATATCTTGTGATTGTTGGCTATCACAGTGTCATAGGCCGTTAATACCAAGGCCTACCTCTCTTGTGTAACTCTGTAGCTTCCCTTCACATACACGATAATTTCAGACCTCCGACAAAATTTAGCAATGTTTGAGAATATTTCACAAGGGACCTTGGACAATACAAAAATTGTTGTCCTTTCACACTAGCTGTGCATTTTGCAAAATCTGGCTACCCCATACCATACTAAAATTTAGCGTGGGACCTAAATTGCTCACTTGTAAAAAGGGCTAAAAAGTCCCGTTCACACTACCTGTACACAGGGAATCCTTGTGAAGTAAGACCCCAGGAAATCCCTGGGGTTTTTAACTTCACCTCCACCCCATGAACGTGACTTTTGTGTCACCTTTTTTAAGCACCTCGATCGGTTTCCCGATACGTGCGCTATATATAAGTCCATATTGTTATTATTACTATTTTGTTATATTATTTCCTGTGAATTTTCCACCAAGAAAATTGCACACCTGTGCTCGTTAAAACCATAAGATCTTAATTCACTTAACCAGTATATTATGATTCAGCCAAATTTCGGGGGAATTTCTCAGGATATCTGTGGAGAGTATGACCAATTTTTGCCAGATGTGTTTCCCTTTTTCCAAGATGTTTACCTCCTTTTCCCAGGTGTTTAAAGGCACTGGACACTTTTGGTAATTACTCAAAATAATTGTTAGCATAAAAACTCACTTGATAACGAGCAATGGAGAGCTGTTGATAGTATAAAACATTGTGAGAAACGGCTCCCTCTGAAGTAACGTAGTTTTTGAGAAAGAAGTAATTTCTCAGTAAAAATATTTGAATTGATTTTGAGACCTCACGCGCGAGGTCTCGAAATCAAGCATCTGAAAGCACACAACTTCGTGTGACAAGGGTGTTTTTTCTTCCATTATTATCTCGCAACTTCGACGACTAATTGAGTTCAAATTTTCACAGGTTTGTTATTTTGTGCATAATGTTGAGATACACCAAGTGAGAAGACTGGTCTTTGACAATTACCAAAGGTGTGCAGTGTCTTTAACACTGTTTTGATACAAAGTCCCCTTTTAGCCCAGTGTTTTTATCTCCCCCGTCTGTGTCGTGTTTCTTTGCGAGGTGTGTCCTCTGTTATTAGTCAGGTGCTTCCTCTTAGTCAGGTGTGTTCTCCTTTTGCCATGTGTGACCCCGTCTTTTCCAGGGTGTGTCCCATTTTTGCAAGATGTGCTCATATCTGTGTATAGGGTGTGCCTCCCCCCACCCGGCCTGGTCATTTCAAGGGTGCCTTCCCTCTTTTGTCTGGGTAGCCTATACCCTTTTGTTTTGTTGTGTCAAAATGGTTTTTCGCTTTTCCCCCTTATAGTGTTTTGTTTGTTTACAAACCGGTAGGGTCCCTTTGGTGGTGTGTTGCAGTTTTTTGCTCTTTTTAAAACCATGCATGAAAGCACAAAGCCAACATTGGTAATTGTCAGGGACTAGTATCCGCAATTTGTATGACCAAACATATGCGTGAAATAACAAGCCTGATAAAAGCTCAATCGGTCATTAGAGTCACAAGAAAGTAGTGACCCCCCCATCATATGTATTCACATTTTTTGAAACATCAGGTTTTGGACTCGAAAGATCAAAAGTTATCGTTATACTAATTTCTCTAAAACATTTCTCAAAAACGAGTGAAGTTGTCCGCCATGCAGGACTGTCTTTCCACAGGAAATTACGGTAGTTGCCCCTGGTCTTGGCCTTGGTGCCCCTTCAAAAGTTTCCCATAGACTTTAAGATTTCCCAATGGAAGTGCCCTTTGCAAAATGAAAAAAGGCCTTGCCCTCTCAATGAAGACATTCCGGGCTTGTGTAAATACATGTATGTGAACATTTATATTTTAAAAAATAGATGGGTTGGCAGGTGCATAACAAAATTGATAAATCTTGAATTCAATGATTACATTTCAGTGCAACTATTTTATTTACCAAGAAATCTTACTAGTCTAAAACTCAGTTTTATAATGAAATAGCATTCAAAAATCAACCAAATTACAAGTAATGAATTTGAAAAAAAATCCTAATAAGAATGATTGTTACAATTCAAAAATTTGATAATAATTTGAATATCGGCAAGTCTAAATGTATTTTGTTAGAAGATAACATGCTTTATAATCAAATCCGATCACGTGGATCAACTTTGCTTTCAGTGAAGAATCCATTCATATGTTGATTAACTTTCGATTTAAGTGAAAAAACTGTTCACATCATATCACCTGTTAATAAACTTAGATTTCAGTGAAACATTCATTCACTTTTTATCACATGTTGATAAACTTTTGCTTTCAGTGAAACATCTACATGTATTTACATTTTATCACATGTTGATTAACTTTTAATTTCAGTGAAAAATCGATTCGAATTGTATCACATGTTGATTAACTCTTGATTTCATTAAAAAAAACCATTCACATAAATTAAATCTCATGATGATTAACTTTTTTATATCAGTGAAACATCCATTTACATTGTTGATTAACTACTTTAAAATAACACAATAATTGAAAACAGCAATTATTTTTTTTCACACTATTTCCAAGTGTGTGAGTTGTTCCATCAAAGAGGTATTTTGGCCAATAAAACTTAAATAAACACTCAGATTTCCTCATACATACATTAAATCAGTACACAACAAACTTCCATTCTTCGTCTATCACCATGATCAATAAATTAATTATCAGCATAAATTATTGGTTATAAATTAAGTATTGGGGTTAAGATAGTGATTTGTGCAGATAGTGATCTCTTACTTTATTCCCAAGGTTTCTTTCTTACTATAAGAGATGGTTTGTCTTTTGTTAACTAAATTCTTAAATTAATTATGCTGATTGGATATAACTGAAATTACATTATGAGTACTAAAATTACATTATGAAAACTTGTAACTTAAAAAAAACATTAAAATGTAAATTGTTGTAAAATGGCATTAAGTTTAACTCTTGTAAAGGTACAGCATTGGAACAAACAACAATTTGGCAAGATTTTCATTGCTGTACCATAGTTTCCCTTCCTGTTAGTGTAAACTCTTATCCTTAAAAAAAACACCTGTTGGCAGTTAAAACATCTGTTTTCAAATTGAGATTCTTTAAGCATAGCTTAGAAAAGTAAACAATTTCGCAAAGCTGTGCAGTGGACCATTGTTATAAGAGGAGAAGACTGAAAGTGTTGGTGAGAAGAACTAGTTTGGGGAAGAGGGAGTACCAGTTCTCGCCGTAAAATCTGAAACATTTTGAAAACTTCGGGGAGTCCTTTTTTAAGAAGATACTCCTCCCAAAAGAGAATTACACACGGAGTGTACCCCCCAAGTTTACTAGTTATAGTAGTTACTTCTTAGGTTTTATATACTGTTTACAAACAGCTTCAGCAAATTGGGCTAGGATTTGACAATGATTGAATAAAACTTATCAGTGTGACTACACACATACATTGTATACTCTTGTTGCACTCAAAACAAAAATCCACGCTCAAAGAGTTTGTGTGTGCATTGTGATAGCTAGACAAATCCCCCTGTAAAAAAAACCACATTGTATTTACAGGTGTAGAGTATACACTGATAAGCAAAATACTCAGCAGTGACTGCGAGTTTCTTTCAAGTTTTCTGAAGGAGGGAAAGATCAACCGTTGTTTTAAAAAATTTGGTCTTGTAAGCATCGAAGTGAAAAATATATTATTTGAAAAAGGGGGGGGGGGTCACATGTTTGTGCATAATTATGGGAGGTAGAAAATGTCAGTCTATGATTTGGCGATTAAAGCAGTTTGATGCAATTGAATGAATACAGTCAGAATGGCAGAAAGCAATTCATTTTGAGGATCATTCACGAATACCCTCATTGGGTAAAGAGGGTTCCGATATGGGTAGACGTGTATACCCCATTTGGGAAGGTTGTCATTGTCTCCTCTGGAAGTTTCCCACTTGGGGACCATTGACATCCTTGTTGGGAGAGGAAGGTTGCAATCAGGGTAGATACCCCAATTTAGGATTGTTTTAGTTGATGCTTTGGCCTTCTTTTTTTTGCGCAAACTTTTGTTGCAAAAATATAAAATTTTCATTGTTTGATATTTCATAAGTGGTCATTTACTGGAGTTGATAAGTTTAAGTTAAGTCTCGTTCCCAACTACTTCAAAGTTTATTGAAAGATTATTATGAAATATGGCAGTTTCTGAATTGCCGGCTTACGGCGTGGCAATTACTGGATTGCAGCTTCAATGTTGTCATCACAGCCAATAGCCAACGCCTTACCAAGAGTACATTGATTCTGACGCAGCCTTATTGTCATTGTCCAAGTTCTTTTGACAGTTGTTACAAGTTCATGGCATATCTATACACATCTTATCTTTTGTCTCACCCCATGTCTTGACGCCACCACCGCTGGCCATGTCCTCATACATGTTATCCATGACGCTGGGCAGGCCTGTGGTGTAGGGCGGGGGGAAGCTATATGCCCCAGCCTCCATCCCCTCCGTGGGGATCGTGGCCCCTTCATTCACGGACGGCGGGTGCACTAGCAGGTTGAGGTTCCTGCCACGCTGGGTGCGCTGCGTGTTGATGACTGTTGCGCCGTCTTGGTACACGACGCGGATTTGGTCGTCGCTGCGTTTCGTGGACAGCTTGATGGTCTTGTAGAGGAAGACGAAGATGAGGACAAGGATGGCGATGATGATGATGGGAACGACGATGATGACGGCCAATATTGGAGTACTGATTGCTCCATGATGGAGGTAGCTGTGACTCTTCTGAGTTGTCTTGTCAGGAATCTGAGCTGGGGGTGGTGTCTTGTTTGGTTTCGTGACAACTGGTTTCAGTGTGCTGGTGGTGGTAGGAACTTGAGTTGTACTAGGTTCACTCGTTATGGGAGCTTGCACAAGGGCCGCAGTGACCACTCCTGTGGGAGGTGGAGATGTTGTTGTAGTATCAGACCGGCTGAGGACTGGAACCTGTTTCGACTCACTCGCAACGCCGTGATCATTCCAAACCTCGCAGCTTATGTTGAGGTGTCCAGCGTCTGAAGCCACGCGTGGAATTTCCAAGACACGGCCACCGTTTCGAAAACGAACGACCTGCAGTGGGAGCAGCCTCCAGTGGTAGGTAGTAAGCGACGGGTTGCTCACAGCGTAGCATGAGACTGTCAGGGATTCGTTCTCGTACACCTCCGTCTTGTCGAGTTCAAACTCAATTTTGGGTTCGTGAATAATGTTCAGGGCGACCATGTCACAGGTTTCATGGTACTCGGGGAACTCTGTTGAGGCCAAGATACACTGGAGGTGGGCACCGTTGTCTTGATGCGAGGTGTTGAAACGATAGACACGCTCTTGGATGTGTTCGTCGTCAACGTGGACCCAGCCTCCATTGTGTTCGTCGATCTCCACATCCTTCCACTTCATCGTCAGCGTGAAGGACGGATCCACCAAGTAGCCAATGCACGACAACTCAATCATGTCGCCCTCGTAGTTGAACTCTGTATCGTTGAGTTCGTTCGTCAAGTCATGTTTTAGACACTCCGGAGCAAGGGGGCGGATAAGAACCTCCAGCGAGGCGGTAGCTACGTCGCGCATTATCCACTCGGCGGTCCCTTCAGTCTCAACACTCTCATATACCGTACAAGCGTAGGAACCGGTATCCTGAACCCCAGCACCCGATATCAGTAAGTAGTACTGTACATAATGCGGATCTCCAATCATGGAGAACTGTGAAGACGCCGGATCCGAAAACCCAATCTCCTCGTCGTTCTTGGACCATGTCACTTTGAAGTACATGTTCTCCACGATCCGGCGAGTGTCTAACTGGCAGTAGAGTACAGTCGAGTCGCTCTCCAGTATCTTTGTGTCCTGTGGTGTTAAGACGAACCATGAGCTTGTCGGCTGCTGGCTGTAGGCAAGATGATGAACTTGATTTACCATCAGTATTGCTAGAAGCACGTTTGGAAAAATTCCCATTTCGGTGTATAACTTTTGCAGCGTTGTTGAGTAGTGGAATTGCAGTAGAAATATTAGATTTTCAACAGAGAGGCTCAAGTGTTGAGATGTCTGTCCTTAGCTCCACAGATGTTTATTGTAGTGAGTGGTGAAGTACTGCAGGGTGTGATCCTCTCAGTCTCACTCAATGCACAATTCCCTTGCTGTGAGTGAAGTCTGCTGGTTCTGTTTTTTGTTTTTTTCGAAGTGCATTTGCTTTGGGTTTTTTTTGTGGCTGTTTACAGAGCTGTGCTGGTTATCTTAATGAGCTCTGATAACAAGGTGGTGCTTTTATAAAGGTTTTGGGGACCCGCAATTAACAATGTGTGCCGGCAGGAAGGGAGACAAGCTCATTCATGCTCGGTCAAGTCCACCAAGGTCTTCTGGCCGGCTTTGTTTATCTCACCTCCGCAGCTTGCCCCCTGGTGTGGCTGCAGCATGCAACGAGAGCAAAATAACCCAAAGTTGTTTTCTTTATGTGAAAGCCTGGTGCCACAATGCAATTCCTATAACAGTCAATATTTAGTCACCTCAACCCGGTGCACATTGTCTCCTGACCCTGGGTTCACCCCAGAAAGAGAGGGAGAGCAAACAAGAAGAATGTTTCATTGTTTGTCTGCTAAAAAGGGTGCATGTAACTGACATTACTGGCCTTAAAATGAGCAGGGACACTGTAAACTGACGTAACAAAGAGCGTTTCCTTTTGAACTTTATTGAGAATCCCTCCAGACAGGTTGGGTCAATATTCAACACAATGGACACTGTGTATCTCTCTCTCTACAGCAGAGAGCTAGGAGAGAGACTCAAGGGTGACCCAGAGATAATCCTGTTTAAGAAGTTAGCGCCTTTTGTTGTTTATCCAGTCAAGGGAGCTGATGATTTCTGCCCATTGTGGGGATGGCTCGCTCCTCAAGGTCTTGTGCAGGTGTCAAGAATAAAAAAAAGTGACACTCACTTCAGGGTTCATAAACAAGATCAATGGTTTTAGTTGGACTTGAGACTATGGTCAGGGTTAAGGAGTGAATGGAAAGAAACAACTATTATGATGGAATACCATCCATCACCTTGAGGGGATGAAGCTACAATTTTGTAAACAACAAAACTTCCCCAACACAGTCCATAGATCAAGCTGTCTTTACTATAAATAAACTGTTAAATATTTCTCATTATTTTTATATCTGGTTATTTGGTGTTTTTTAAATTTTATTTTACTTTACAACGGCAAGACAATAACTGGTCAAATATTTCTTTTACAATATATACACAAACTATGACTGGCAAATAAAAACATAGAAATAGAGAGATTAAAGGCAGTGGATACTTTTAGTAATTACTCAGGAAATACATTACCATAAAAACTTATGGGAGCACTGTCTTGAGAGCTGCTGAGAGTGTAAAACATTGTGAGAAACGACTTCCTCTGAAGTAATGTAGTTTTTGAGAAAGAGGTAATTTCTCACTAAAACATTTGAATCTGAGAGCATCTGAAAACACACAATAAGGTTTTTTTTCTTTCATTATTTTCTTGCAAATTCGATGACCAATTGAGCCCAAACCTTCACAGGTTTGTTATTTTGTGCATATGTTGGGATACATCAAGTGAGGATACCAGTCTTTGATAATTACCAAAAGTATATCCTGCATTTAAAGGCCCTGTACACTATTGGTAAGATCGAAAAACACAATGTTCACAGATTCACACATAACTTACATGATTTAAAGTAAGTAATGGTAGAAAGGGTTCCTTAAAATATTTCTGCCTAAAATGCTATCATTTCTGAGAAACGAGTAAAACAATAGTAATTATCGCGCGCGATAATTTGAAAAAACAGAAAACACATAAGATCTCTTTTCACTATTTTCTCGTGACCTCGATGACCAATTGAGCTCAAGCTTCCACAGGTTCGTTTGTTCATGTATATGTTGAATCACACAAAATGTGGACAGTGATTTTGAGCTGTTACCAAAAGTGTACAATACCTTTAAGTACACAAATTTGTTTAAATATTGCCAGTGAGTGGCAGGGAAGAACAGGTGATCAGTACCTCAACATGGCCGTCCTATATCTCGAAGATTGTCAACTTATACCCCACCCCTCAAAACCCCAAAAGAGAGACAAAAAAGAAGAAGAAAACAGCTGTGCAACAAGGCGAGACAGACAATTACTTACACGCACATATTTTTTATATCATGTTATAAAATTAGATCTCCATATCATTATTTTAAAAATGTAGATATAATTATTACAATTATTGCAAATTCCAGAATCTGTTTTACATTCTTTATAGCATTTTTTTTTAATGGCTGGGGTTGAAAATGAAATTGGAGGGTCTGTTTGTGTTATTGTTTGACTTGGTCTGTTTTGAGTTTTATTATTTCTGAAGAATGGAACTGTGATACAGTTTGTACAGGCATGCAACTGTTCTGGTTTGCTGATTTCCCTTTTTGGATGGGGGGGGGGATAAGTTGTACTACTGCAGAAAACTAAATATTTGTGTACAACGTTTTGTATGCGAGCAAATTCGTTTCTTCCCCCTGCACGAACAAAGTTGCATACCTGTAATAATTGCCTCTCCAAGTTAAACATTTACAGTGTCTGCTCAGTGAAACTAAACTGTTTGAAGAATCATTTTAAATCTAATTCATTCCCACTCCCAAACCAATGTTTGTGCCCATAGTCACTAGTCAGTGTAAAACAGAGCTAAGGTTGTGGAACATGCCCTTGTCTAGGCCCAGTGTGCTGCACTGCTCCGTTGAACTTTAGAATCGTCCAGTTGGGACGATTCCATAGTTGGGGCAGAACACTACCATAGAGGCAGAAATGACCTTTCACCACCCCATGGTCATAAAGTTACTTTCTTACCACATTACCTTATTGTTGACCGAGGAGATACCACCATTCACACTACACAAGTGTTTGTGGGACCATTGTTGTTCAATGGAGACAAACATTCTAAGGTAATTACCTCCAAAAGTAAATTCAATCTCTTGGTAAACAACAACACAGCCTTCCTGATGTGACTCTGTGGTTCTGCAAAGTTGTAAACAAGTACACTTGTTTACTTGAGTTCCGTCAAGGTTCAATCACGGAGGAAGAAATATATTTCTTCCTCATGGTTCAATAATAAAGTCATTCAATTGTCCTTGTTACCTAGTATTAGACCAATAGAGAAAGGACAGTTAGACTCAAGAAGAGATGACAAATTATTCAACTACAACCAACACACATTGTGGATTGTGGGATCACATTTAATTGAAATCTTAATTTTTTAATCATTCAAATATTCCTTTGAAATCCTGTCTTGATTTAAATATTATAAATAATATATATATTTTTTGAAATATATGATAATAGTAATAATTGTAGTTACTATTATTACTATCTTATATTTATGGTGTTTTTTTTCTCTAATTTGTTTTTTTTTCATCACATAACTAACAGTAGCGCTAATAACAGGATGAACAGGAAATTAAAAGAAATGTTCAGTTTTGGATGTGGGAGAAAAACCCCGATGGGAAAACCCACGCTATATCAGGTAGGGACTAAAAAACCCAACCCACATGCACAGCTTCGGTCCGAGGTGGGATTCAAACCGGGGTCCACAGAGAACGAAATTACTGAGCCAACCTGATCTTCATTTCAACCTAGTATAATGAAACCAAGGAACCCTCCAAAGTGACCCATAGGCCTAAAGCAGGTTAGCAAGAAAATAAGGGCAGTCATCGTGCGCGTTCACCATGTATTATTTGCATTGTTACGTCATTCATTTTCGGGCAAAAGCACCGGAAGGTTAGCATACCTTTTCGTGTGCTTACGGAATAGCAGCGCTATGAAATAGAAACTCGTACCATAGAGAAACTATGCTCGTACGTACGCACAGAATCGGCCGTTAAAGGAACATTACACAATTGGTAAGAAACAAACTTGTAAAATATACTTTTGATCACAGATTTACATAAAACTTACACGGTCTAATGATGATGATAGTAGAAAACATCCCTTGAAATATTTCTGTCTGAAATGCCATATTTGATGAGAAATGAATAAACTAATTTCCCGAGTGGAGTTTATCGCTCAGTGAGCGTACTCATTTGTTGAATCTATACAATTTCATGCAAATGTGTAATCGGTTTTTCACTATTTTCTCGTGACCCAGATGGCCGATCGATCTCAAACTTCTACAGATTTGTCAGTTTATGTATATGGTGGATTACATCAAGTGCTTACACTGCCAGCTACTGTTTTGTTAGCAAAAACCAATTCTGTAATGTTCCTTTAAGCAGAAAATATTGCTTAACAACTGTCTGCTAAGCAGAAAGAGCAGGATATCAGTCACAAATTGTACATGTGACATGGTAGTTTGGCTGGTAATCTTGTTATACTTTTTTCTGCTTAAGCAGCTCTAAGAAATTGGGCCCTGTACGCATCTACACACGGGGTTAACAATAGCAATTGATCTGTAGCGTTTTATAATAGTGCTCATTTATTGTGTGTGGCAGTCTGGTTGCAAGTCCTCAGGGTCACAATGTGCTGAATGGTGAATGATGTCACTGCGGTCTCCTTGAGTCACTTTTTCTCACTGAGAAAGTTTTGGTTTTATTGTTGAGTTTTGTAGTTGGTGTCAGTGTGACCTTCGCTCAATGTTGTGGCTATGCTTACCCCCCCCCAAAAAAAACCCAGCACAGGCACAAGTCTGCACAACATTAACAGAAAAATCAACGCTTGTATACATAAGCGTACTTTACATGTACGCAGGGAATAGCTGCTCTGGTGTGTGCGTTCACTTAAAGGAACATTACAGAATTGGTTTTTGCTAACAAAACAGTAGCTGGCAGTGTAAGCACTTTATGCAATCCACCATATACATAAACTGACAAACCTGTAGAAGTTTGAGATCGATCGGCCATCTGGGTCACGAGAAAATAGTGAAAAACCGATTACACATTTGCATGTAATCATATAGATTCAACAAATGAATAAAACGCTCACTGAGCGATAAACTCCAATCGGAAAATTGGTTTATTCATTTCTCATCAAATATGACATTTCAGACAGAAATATTTCAAGGGATGTCTTCTACTATCATCATCAGTAGACCGTGTAAGTTTTGTGTAAATCTGTGATCAAAAGTATATTTTACAAGTTTTTTTCTTACCAATGTTGAAATGTTCCTTTAAGTATCAGTGGGTAAATTCATTTTCCTAGACCTCTTGTATACACTCTCTGAAGACAAACAATGAAAACCCACACATCATTAAGTCTAACCTTTGATCTTACGATGAGGGTGCTGTTGTCCCTATTGATGTCATATGTAATTAAGGGGGTCTATTTTAAAGCTATTAACACTGCTTAGCAAGTTTTTCAGACATTTTGACTGGGAAACCTGTCTCTAGTTAACAAGAGTTTTCTGCCCGTTATTTAATAGACTGAAGTCAGACTAAAATTTAGGACAATACTAAAACTTTTTGTGTTAAACTTCTGTTCTGATGTATGCAAAACGGTAAAACGGAAAATGTCAGTTGGGCTGTTAGGTCTCTCATCAGTGCTGGGTAGTCTAGGGATGAAAAAACAGCTACTCTGGAATGCTGGGGTCTTGGGTTCGAATCCCACCCGAGAGTACAGCGCTTTCACATACGGTGTGAGGGCAAGACCCATTACTCTTTACTCACAACGCAGCTGCTACCAAAATTTAAAAAAAAATCTGTATTTTAGAAAGTTTGTGTACTACAAGCTTTATAACAATGTGATCAACAGAAAATTAACGATTGTAAAGATTTGCTGGATGATTTTAACACTTTCTGAAGATGTATCATTGTAACTTCGTTCCCACCTCTGACACCATTTTCTAAAGACTGCATTCACTGAAAGTGGTTTATTTATAGCTCATGACATCATCATACAGCAAGGCTACGGTGGCCTATTAATGCCACTCCATAACAGTTTCCCTTCACACCAATCTGTGATAAGCACTGTATTGTACTCGGTGCTTTCTACACAGATGCTACCAAAAATTAAAGAAATCTCTGTATTTAGAAAGTTTGTGTGCTGCAAGCTTCAGGTCATTGTGATCGGCAGAAAATAAATGACTGTCAAATCTTGATAGTTTTAGTATTTTCTAAAGAAGTTTCTTTCTAAGTTTGTTTCCCTTCACAACAATGAGTGACAAGGGCGGTTCGGGTTGGCATTGTGGTTTCCTTCCTCTCCTTCCACATCTAGGACCCTGGTTCGAATCCCACCAGGGGCACTATGTGGATTGGGTTTTCAGTCCCAACCTGACTGCGTGGGTTTTCCCTGGAATATTTTCTCAGGGATTTTCCTCCCACATCTAAAACTGAAACTTCCTTCCTTGTCTGCTCTCAATGGGGATACTTGACCAGTGTAGTGATTAAAGGAACGTTACAGATTTGGTTTTTGCTAACGAAACAGTGCTGGCAGTGTAATCACTTTATGTAATCCACCATATACATAAACTGACAAACCTGTAGAAGTTTGAGATCGATCGGCCATCTGGGTCACGAGAAAATAGTGCAAAACCGTTTACAAATTTGCATGTGTTATACAATGCACAAATAAAACGCTCATGAGCGATAAGCTCCAATCGGAAATTAGTTGATTTATTTCTCATCAAATATGGCATTTCAGACAGAAATATTTATAGGGATGTTTTCTGCTATCATCATCATTAGACCGTGTAAGTTTTATGTAAATCTGTGATCAAAAGTATATTTTTACAATTACCAATTCTGTAATGTTCCTTTAAGTTTGCTTTTCTGAGAATCATTGGCTTACAACCAGAATTAAAGGCAGGATATACTTCTGGTAATTGTCAAAGACTAGTGTCCTCACTTGGTGTATCCCAACAAATGCATAAAATAACACACCTGTGAAAATTTGGGCTCAATTGGTCATCGAAGTTGCAAGAAAATAATGAAAGAAAAATACACCCGTGTTACATAGAATTATGAGCTTTCAAATGCCCGAGAAAGGCTTCATGCCTGAAGCCCTTCTCAGATTCAAATATTTTAGTGAAAATTTCTTTCTCAAAAACTACATTACTTCAGAGGGATTCGCTTCTCACAATTGTTTATACTATCAGGCAGCTCTCAGGTGCTCCTTACCAAGTAAGTTTTTTACGGCAATGTATTTCTTGAGTAGTTACCTGAACTATAAACTGTCTTTAATAAAAAAAAAAAAAAAAAAAAAAAAAAAAAAAAGCACTGTAAACTCATTGCTTTCTGAGTACGGCGGGAAAACCACAAGCTACTCGGTTGGGATTCGAACCCACAACCTCCGATTTCTAGAGCAGATGCATCTCACAGCCAAAAACACAAAATAAAATGACCAACACACAAAGAAACAACCGAGTCTCAAATTCGTGCTATCAGTATTTACTGGTAATAAATGTAGCTTTATTTAATAAGAACACTTTCAACAAAGTACTTTTTTTCAGTTGTTATGAATATTAAAGAACGCATTAATCAAACCCAACCATGAAAAAACATCTTCAATAGTTACTCATACAAAATACATTAAAAAATATACTTTTTCCTCGTACAACTTAGTCAAAACAGGATAAGTCAATTTTGAGTTGATAATATTTTCAAAGCATCCACGATTTTGAAGTATAATATAAATTTTTACCACTTGGCATAAATTTCCTAAAATTATAAATATGCTAAAAGGATTTGTTGGCTGAAATCTTACATGGCAATGCCTTATGTTACATTCGACAACTCACTTAATAGCTCGGATACATGTATATGGCGCAATCACTAACTTCAAGGTTGGCGAACATTTGGTGCTCCATATGGTGCATGGTGTATCCCCCCACCCCAACCTCGTCCCCATGGTTTACTTTATTTCCAACCATGTTTACAATAGTAAACCCTGGGATTGAAACTCCTAATACTTGGACCCTGATTGGACATAACCAAATGTTAACCTTTGTCAAAACAGCCGGCCGGCAACCAATGTACAAACAGACTATTAAATCTGGTACCGGACCACGAGACCAAGACGAAGATGTGACTTTCGAAAAGCAGCCAGACAATTCTAATTTGCATACGTGTGGATATGTAAATGATCCAATACCAGGGTGAGAGAGCGGTCAACCTCGTACTGCTCGACACACCCTGGGGATGAGGTTGCCCCCACCCTATTGTGTCTTCATTGTGTTCTTGGAATCTCAGAAATTGTTTAGATGATTTTATGAGGTGGGGGGGGGGGGGTACTACAAGAAGAAAATAGTGTGTTAAAGTATGGGAACATTGGGGGGGGGGGATACTCTCTGCCCTGTATCGGGCATGGTGTTTTTATAGCCTGCCCGATATGGGGCAGAGGGCCCCCCCCCCAATGTTCCCATACTATAACACACTATTTTCCTCTTGTATAGAACTACTCCCCAAAAATCCTCAAAAGAATTCCTGAGAGTCCAAGCACACAGTGAAGACACAATAGGTTGGGGGGGGGGGTACCCTCTGCCCAATATCGAGCACCAATTGTATGTATTTGTGAAAGAGTAGAGACTGGTTACCCACATTTATTCCTCAGGATAGAGGCAGACATTGTTATTTACAAAACCAAAGGGTTTCTTCATTCGGGCGAGATATAAATCGCCCGCTGCGCATGCGGGTGCACTGTCGAACATGCTGATGACCTTAGATGAGGAAATCAAACACATTTTAATGAAATTTAATAAATAAATAAAAATACAAAGTTCATTAACATAATTCAGTGCCAAGTACAAACCATGTTAAAAAATCATATCGGTCTTTATCATTGATGCAGTCATTACATCATCAAATCTGAAAAACCCACCTTAAATGCTGCAAATAGATACCAAGGAAACACGCCCCCCCCCCCCAAAAAAAAAAAAAAAAAAAAAAAAGTAAATAAAAACAAATTAGAGCATCAAAATTCTTGGCTCTTTCCCATCCCAAAATTTTAAAGAATAGTCCCTAATAAGAATACACGATCTGAGAAACGTTTCTCAAAGAAATGTGAGAAACGTGTCTCAGATTCAAATTTTGGGGGATAAAAACTGACATATTTTTCCATATCCACATTGTTTTGCATTGAAATATTTCTCAGAATGCTTTATACTATCAAAAGTTGATGTACTTCTAAAAGTAGCTCAGCATAACCAAAATTAGGCTTACAAGAATAAAATTTACCAGCCAAAACACCATGTGTACCAATCTGCAACTGGTGTCCTGCCCATTTTCGCTTTGCAGAAAGTTGTTTTTCTGCTTTTAAAGCAGTTCTTTGTAATTTGGTCCTGGGAAGATTAACCCAAGAGTCGACTGTGATATTGTTGCTCTTTAAATGTTTCACAAATAAACCAGAGCTGCAATGTACATTAAAGGGGCACTGTTACTTTAAGTAAAATAAGAAATCACTTTTAAGTGTTAAAAGTAGTATATGCATTAATAAATAATTAGCTTTGTTACAGTGAGTGATAATAGTATTTGAATACAAAAGATGAATTTCAGATGTACTAAAACAGTATAAAGTCATTTAGCGACTACTCACAGCATGGTACACTGCAAAAAATATTAACACTTTTCGGTGTTACTAGAGGACTACACCAATTTGGTGTCAATTTAACACTTTCGCTGTTATCATTTACAGCCATATGGGTGTGTCTGTACACCGTGAGTGTAAAGAATAACACCAATGTGTTAAAATAACACCCACAATTTTAACACCAATGAAGATTCTTGGTGCGGTCCTCTAGCAACACCGGGGTTGTTAAATTTAACACCCCAGTTTTTGCTGGGTAGGTTGAACTGTGGGGGGGGGGGGGTGGAGGGGGGCTGTTTTCATCTTTGAAAAGTAGCTACTTTGCCCCCCCCCCCCCAATTTTTGATCAACCTATTTAAATGTTTCCCATAACAAACAATAGGAAGCCATTTTGGCTTTGAAAGTATTCAGTTCTGTCACTTTTTACTCTATCAGCCTCTGAAAAAGTTCTTATGGGCACTTTGTTGCCCATCTGTTGAAATTAAGCCTCTGCGAAAGACTCTGCTGGGGCCAAAATTAACCAATTTTGAATTGAACTGTCGGTCCTTTTGGTTGGTAAGCAGTTTTGTAATGGTTTTATTTTTCTTCATTTGTGTCTAATGACAATTAATTATAAAAACAAACCCCAACCTTGAATACAGCTTGCTTTGAGTACTTGACCTAAACCTTGGGGTAACATTTTTTGAAATCTTTACCCATGCCAGAAGGCATCATAATAATCTTAAAATGATCATAATGAAATGAAACACAAGAATGTTTGCTAAGGTAATAAACATACTTTGAATACAGATTATTTCAAAGTACATACATGTCATACCGTTCTGGAGTACCATTAACTTTTGAAATCCTTCGCCACTTCTGCAACCCATCCCGAGAAAAAACCCTTGTAGCATAGGAGAGAATCAACGCACAACTCTACTCATATATTGGCCTTAGCCGGGAATCGAACCAGGGCCACAGTGGTGAGAGGCGTGCGCTTTAAACCACTAGCCACCCATGCCACTCTGTATCACGCTGCCACCAAACCTTTCCCTAAAACTTCAGATTTTCTTACTCCATTCTTTCGTTAGAGAATACATGTAACTTTCATTTTCTAAATTTCCCTCATCTGAAAAACACAAGAATTTACAAGGAAAAAACAACACAAACGTAAGTTTTGGTGAACAATGGAATGGCACAGCTGCTCGCCTCGCATATTTTTATTTTAAGGGAGAAGTGAAAGATAACCTTACTTAATCATGGCACGCACTAACGAGCACGCTGCACCTGTCATGCAATTGTAACGAGAAGAAATAAATGTCTCCTTATACAAAGAAAAACAAAAGTACAACCCATCATGGTTACCCTATGTATGACAATCTTGAATACAATCACAGAACTGTGTTAAAGGAACATTACAGAATTGGTTTTTGCTAACAAAACAGTTGCTGGCAGTGTAAGCACTTTTTGTAATCCACCATATACATAAAATGACAAACCTGTAGAAGTTTGAGATCGATTGGCCGTCTGGGTCACGAGAAAATAGTGAAAAACCGATTACACATTTGCATGAAATCATATAGATTCAACAAATGAATAAAACGCTCACTGAGCGATAAACTCCAATTGGAAAATTAGTTTATTAATTTCTCATCAAATATGGCATTTCAGACAGAAATATTTTGAGGGATGTTTTCTACTATCATCATCATTAGACCGTGTAAGTTTTATGTAAATCTGTGATCAAAAAGTATATTTTACAAGTTTTTTTCTTACCAATTATGTAATGTTCCCTAAAGAGTTGACCATTCTGTCTTCTTTACACACAGCATGTGACAACAAAAACAAAACAAGGTGAAGGATTATTACACATTCATGCTGCGCATATCGAAATAATAAAGTTCAGTGATACCGACAGTCAGTTTCATGCTAAACTCATTGACAAGTCGTCAAATGTTTGTCGCTGTTACAGCGTAACATCTTTCTCTCTCTTGTGACCGACTCTTGCGAGACTTCAACTCTCGCAACTACGGCCCCGTTTCAGTAGTCGAGAGCAGCAGTCTCGCAAGAGCAGACCTTTCTATTGCAACGTCACAGCCCAAGTTTTTGCCAACCTAAGTTGGAAAACTATGAAAAGCCATAAATGCAAAATCAAAAACAGATAGCCACAGTTTGTAACAATATTACACAATATTCTAAAATAGTGTTGGAAACAAAGCAACCAATCATGGGATGTACATTTTGTTTTTGCAATTGAAAGTTTGCACAAATGTTCAAGTTGGTCACAACATCTGTTAACAGGATTGAACGTTTTGCTAACATTCAACCGTCCATGCCAACCAGCGTGGTTTGTATATCAACAATGGAAAAGTCCTCATTGGTGGAGAGCAGTTGGCAAACATGGCAAACATTTAGCAACTCGTCCACAAGTCTACGGTTTATGCTGAATTAAATGAAAATCGTGTCAGTTGAAAAGTACCCAAACCTACATGTATGTGTCCGACATTCGAAGTTGGCCCTTGTGCCATGTGCAGTGACTGGATACAATGTTTAGGCCTTGTAACACAATTGGAACAGAAATGTCATAATAGCCCATGTCAAATTTAAAACTACCAATCAGTTACTGCCCCATAAACACCAAATGAACAAAAAATAGTGCACGCCCTAGTGATTTTGCAAAATGACACTAATTTTATGTTCGCGTTAACAAAAGCATTCTGACCTGGGGTGGATGAAGTCACAATTGTCCGAGGGATTGTCCCAACAGCCGTCCTTAAGGTATGTCTTTTACTTAACACCATTGTCCAATTGTTCAAATATAAAACCTGTCCAGCAGTGGCCGAACCAAGGCCACAGTTCTGGTCTGTTTTGAAGTTGAGGGGAAAGGCCATAAGGTTGGTTTATCTATTGTTGTCAACCTGCTTGTTTGTAAACCTCGGCGCATTGTGAAGCTGTTGGAAACACCTGGGCCAAAGTATGGACCATTCAGAATTATGAATAATTTTTTTTAATATACATTTTTTGGTTACACTTTTCCTACCACTGACCTCAACTTCTGATTAAAAAAATGAGTTATTATTTTTTTTTTAAAGGGGGTACTGTCGTCGTGATCATAGTCTGCTTGTGGCTGGGCATGGAAACATGAACTCTCACCAAGTTACAACAGCGTAAAATGTTGAGAATTCAATGTCTGGCCACTGTCTCCCTGTGATCATGACAACAGACTATTTTTCATTATCTTCTTTGACACAACCACACAAATGTTTAGAATTTCGTTTTGAGAATCTTTAAACAATGAGTATTCTGAATGGCCCCTTAGGCAGAACAATATTTGTTAGGGAATAGTACACCGTTGATTTTATTTTGAAAAGTGATTTTTAAAAATTTATTTTGATATTTACCATATTTGCATCAAAGATAAAGAATATGATTTTAAATAAGACTTGAAGGTTTGCATAGTGAGAAAGTGAGAAGATAATAATGTAAGAACATTTGTGGTGATACATCGCTCTTTTGAGTACATCGCTCTTTTGAGTACAAGGAACCAGTGGACTCAAACGTTTCGGAGAGTATATTATTCTGGCCGTCATCAGGAGACATGATTTCAGTTTTCACCCTTACACTGAAGTGTAATAAGCACTGTATATACCATGTGACCTGTGACATCACGTTTACAAAAGAGCCACAGAGCCTAGACTTCGGGCAGGCATTTGTACACAGCCCAGTGTACACTGAAGTGTAATAAGCACTGTATATACAATGTACCATGTGACCTGTGACATCATGTTTACAAAAGAGCCACAGAGCCTGGACTTCCAGCAGGCTTTTGTACACAGCCCAGTAGATGAAAACATTAAATCTTCTATTTTAAGGAGAGTGCACTGTCTGGTTGTTATCAAATTTTGATATGAAGAAAGGGGGCACATCTCAGCTGTTACTTTATAACTCTCAAATTTTTGTAGAAATTATGACAAAACAAAAACAAACACAAAACCAAAAACCCTATATGTTTTCAAACACAAAGTTAAGGATTCGCGAAAAAAACACTAACTGTTTTACTTGTTTCTCAAAAACTATGGCAAAATTACTTCCAGGGAAGTTTGCCACTATGACCATCTTTTTTATACCATTTAAGCTGTGTGCGAATCTGTGTGAACATTGATGTTTTTCACCTTTACCAATGTTGTGCAAACCCTTTAAAGGCAAAGTATACCTTTGGCTTTCGGAACCGTTCGATCAATTTAATCCAATATAAATGTAGATATATACAACAAAAATATCCAGTGAAAAATTCAGTTCAAAAGGTTGTAGCGATTTTGAGACAGGAAGAATAATCCGTAATTGAAATACACAATCTTTGATTGAAATGTTTTTTTGAATTCCTTTCTCTAAAACCACATTCCTTAAAGGGAATTATTTTCTCAAAATATTATACATTATCAACAGCTGCAGTGCTTCTTATCAAGTCAGTTTTTACGGTCACCGGTTTTTTGGAGTAATTACCAAAGTATACCCTCCCTTTAAGAGATTTTATGTCTGTCCACATCAAATTTATTTTGATTGCTGCGATCAAAATATGCCACAGTGAGTTGGTGGGTCTTCAAATGCTATTTCAGATGGAAGTATTTCTCTGGAGGATTGGTACTGGCATGAATTTTGTAATCAGTGAGCTTTCAGATTGAAATTAATCACATATTTTGTGTCATAACTTCCACACAAATTCAAGAGTTATAAAAGTAACAGCTGAACAAGTTTTGAGATGTGGCCCCCGTTTTCACATCAAAAGTTGATACAAATCGGACTCTTCATTCTCCATAAAAATATACGATTGAAATTATGTGTTCTTCCATTGAGCTGTTCACTAATCCTGACTGCAGGAAGTCCAGGCTCTGTGGCTCTTTTGCACACATGTAATGTCACAAGTTACAGGTATGTAATACTAATTGCAAACAGGGATTGACACCATTGGAGGCTAACTCCATACACCAACAAGACAATGGATGGGAACCCATTTATCTGTTTTGAGTAACATGAGGGCAGCAGACAGTCGATCACAACTTGGGCCCTTCACAATGGACAATGCATTTAATGGAGCAATGCACTCTTTTGTGAGGCAGGGTTGGCTTCATCAACCAATGCATGGGCAGTGGGGCAAATCATCACGCTGCTATGCATACAAAGATTCTTAGCAGAGAAAAAGAATGCAGGGGTCATAGGTTTCAGTAGTCTGGAGCAGTTTTGGGATTTTTTTTTTATTCCCACGAAACTTAGCAGCAGACCATGTAACCTTTTGTTTACAAAAAGAGTAACCCTGTGCAATCCATGGCACTTCCCGGCAGGCAAGATACATGTACTACACTGGTCAATGGGACATGTGACATTATTTTTGACCAAAAAAATAATAACCACAAAATAAACATGGATATAAAGTCAATTTAGTTTGAGTGATTTTCTTTAAGTTGATCTTCCCATGACTGTTTTGTTCAGTTAACACTGTTTACAGAAATCAACATTGAGCCAAATTGAAAGGCCCCTGTGATTGTAATTTGCGCGACACAGATTTCCGCATAGCAGATGAAATTAAAAAGCAATTTGCTCAGTTAAGTAGTCCCCTGACACCAAGTTTTCAGCTTAACTAATGCACTTCATGTTCGTTTCTTGAAAGGAAATTCAATAAAACTTTCCACTGAATTCTGATCAATACTACAAAAAAAAAAAATACAGATGCTTCAATTTTGGTGTACAAAAAGAGAAAAATAAGTAACTTCCTTGGCAATGGCATTGAAATTGGTCATTTCCCATTGCTTGGAAAGTTGTACCCTAAAAGTACATGTGATGGCACGGTGAATGTTTAGATAGGTTAAACCGTATTTTTATTGGAAGCCTTTCATTAAAAATCTGCGCCACTGAACCAATGTTTGGAAGTTTACCACGTGGATAGTGCTGGCAATATCCATTGGTGAACACTGCAACAAGTTCTTAGGGTCGTTGCAGTGTTGTTGTCACGGAATTCAACTCCCAAGTCCAGCCAAACAATGCTGGACTTGTTCCTTCCCAACTTAAGAATCGTCCCCTGAACAATAATTGTGACAGGTCCAAACAATAATTGGGACAGGTCCAAACAATATTTGGGACAGGTCCAAACAATAATTGGAACAGGTCCCAACAATAATTGGGACAGGTCCAAACAATAATTGGGACAGGTCCAAACAATAATTGGAACAGGTCCCAACAATATTTGGGACAGGTCCAAACAATAATTGGGATAGGTCCCAACAATAATTGGGACAGGTCCAAACAATAATTGGGACAGGTCCAAACAATAATTGGGACAGGTCCAAACAATAATTGGGACAGGTCCAATCAATAATTGGGACAGGTCCAATCAATAATTGGGACAGGTCCAAACAATAATTGGAACAGGTCCCAACAATAATTGGGACAGGTCCAAACAATAATTGGGACAGGTCCAATCAATAATTGGGACAGGTCCAATCAATAATTGGGACAGGCCTAACAATAATTGAGACAGGTCCAAACTACAGTAAGGACAGGTCCCAACTACAGTTGGGCAGCCCAATATATATTGGATTGCTTGATAGTAACACTGATATTGGCAGTACATAACTGGGTCTCTGCACTCTATTATAAGTACTTTTCGATCCTCTCCAGTTACTCTCGGCTTACAACCAGGTGATTTTACAAAGTAATTCTCACATCAAAACTTGAGAAAAAACTTCAGAAGAATCAATTGTTTCTACATCACCTACACGCAACTGATATACCCATTCAATTCAATGTAGGATGTTTATTGTTTAGCAGCTGCTAATTCCCTGCATAGTGACAAGACCACGTAACCTGTGACATCACATGTTTACAAAAGAGCCACAGAGCCTGTACTTCCTACCATGGAGCAAAAGTTTATTGCTCCATGTTCCTACACATACAAGAAAGGGGGCACATTTCAAAACTTGTTCAGCCGTTACTTTTGTAACTCTTGAATTTACATATAAAATATGTGGAAATTACAACACAAAAGGTGATTTTTATCATATTATGACCAGTGTAGCATCTGGCCTGCCAGGAAATGACCCTATAGGGTCACTCTTTTTGTAAACAAAGGTTTACAGTCTTCAGTTGGGTGGACCATGGAGGGGGGGACCAAACCATAACACACAAGTCAGGACAAAGGTTTATGGTCTATACAGTTAGGCGGCCCAAACCATCTAGGACAATATAGGTTTATGGTCTACAGTTGGGCAGCCCAAACCATAACACACAAGTCTGGACAAAGGTTTATGGTCCACAGTTGGGCAGCCCAAACCATAACACACAAAGTCGGGACTGGTCCCACCCAACCATAGTTGGCACGATTCTAAAGTTGGAAACGGAAAGACTCAGGTTTTTTCCTTAAAACAAAGTAAATACAGTTTCCTTTTTAAGGCATGGACATGGGGACTTGTTAATATTGAATATATATCCATTAGCCCCCACCCCCCCCCCTCTCCCTTGTGGATTGATTAATCATAACATGCGACTGCAGGCCTAGTCCACATTTCAAGTTTTTTAGTATAAATGGCTCTACTTGTTATAAACTTTTGGTAGCCTAATTGTCAGAGACCAGTATCCTCACTTGGTGTTTCCTAACATATGCATAAAATAAGAAACCTGTGAAACTTAGGGCTCAATTGGTTATTAAAGTTGCAAGAAAATTACAAAAGAAAAAAAAACACCCTTGTTGCATAGAATTGTGTGTTTTCAGAAGCCTGAGAAAGACTCACGAGGCCTTCCTCAGATTCAAATTTTGGGGGTGAAAATTACTTCTTTCTCTAAAACTACATTACTTCAAAGGGAGTCGTTTCTGACAATGTTTCATAATATCAACAGTGAATACATCATGGGTGAGATTGAATTAAGAATACAAATCCTGAAAGGTGGAGAGAAGTTTCCTCTTGGTGTGGAGATAAAACCCCTGAATTTACAGGATGTTACATTTGAGGTTTAAAGGAACATTGCAGAATTGGTTTTTGCTAACAAAACAGTTGCTGACAGTGTAAGCACTTTATGTAATCCACCAAATACATAAACTGACAAACCTGTAGAAGTTTGAGATCAATCGGCCATCTGGGTCACGAGAAAATAGTGAAAAACCGATTACACATTTGCATGAAATCATATAGATTCAAAAAATGAATCAAATGCTCACTGAGCGATAAACTCCAATCGAAAAATTAGTTTATTTATTTCTCATCAAATATGGCATTTCAGACAGAAATATTTTAAGGGATGTTTTCTACTATCATCATCATTAGACCGTGTAAGTTTTATGTAAATCTGTGATCAAAAAGTATATTTTACAAGTTTCCTTCTTACAATTCTGTAATGTTCCTTTAAAGACTTTAAAACTCCTGAAATCATGAAAAACCCTGATAAATCTCATGCCTGCATTGATGTGCTGATTTTAAAATTTAACAGCGTTGGTGAAATTGAATTTGAACTATTGCTTTCTTCGGGGGAAGAGATGGCTTTTCATTAGCCTATAGTCAAGGCAGTGTACAGCGCACATAAAATATTTACAAAATTGCATATTTTGTGTATTTATATAATATTTCAATGCTTACATTTTGGTTTGCAGAACAACATGTGATTTTCAGTGTAAATTGTTCATTTCATTTGGGTTGAACAAAGAAAGTTTGCCTAGAGCGGGACTTGAACCTGCAATCTCTGGAATAGCGTACCGGCGCTCAACCAACTGAGCTATCTAGCCCTAATGATGGTGGTCTCCCTATTTTGACAATATCTTTGTTCGGGGGTGCCAGTCAGAAGTCATTTACTACCGTATAGCCCGAGATCACACCCAAGTTTACGATACAACCTGGGAAGCGACAGCCACGGAATCACCTTGAGGGGGATGTAACTCTTACTTTCCAGTATCAAATAATAAACAACAAGGGAAATTGACTGGGTAAATTTTTAGATCGTTCATTGTAAGAATTTGTCAAGCTATTATTCAACAATGCTCCTTTATTCTTGATGAAAGAGCAGAGTGAAAATGTTTCCTGAACTATAATTCCCTGTATGAAAATTATTTGTTTTTGTTGTCTTGATTCACTTTGTATTTGCAGACAATTGACGGAAAAAAAGATCTTGACTTTTGAACTTGCTTCAGAGTAGAAACCCAACCCAAGGTCTGCTGCCCTCTATTGTTATAAAAATACACCATACATGTACATTACAAGGTGTTATACGGCATTGGTAAGGATAAAAACCATATTTGTTTTATTTTAATCTGAAAGCTTAAAGGAACATTACCGAATTGGTTTTTGCTAACAAACAGTTGCTGGCAGTGTAAGCACTTTATGTAATCCACCATATACATAAACTGACAAATCTGTAGAAGTTTGAGATCGATAGGCCATCTGGGTCACAAGAAAATAGTGAAAAACCGATTACACATTTGCATGAAATCATATAGATTCAACAAATGAATAAAACGCTCACTGAGCAATAAACTCCAATCGGAAAATTAGTTTATTCATTTCTCATCAAATATGGCATTTCAGAAAGAAATATTTCGAGGGATGTTTTCTACTCTCATCATCATTAGACCGTGTAAGTTTTATGTAAATCTGTGATCAAAAAGTATATTTTCCAAGTTTTTTTTTTGGCAATTCTGTAATGTTCCGTTAAGTAGGCCCTACTGATTTATGAAGTTCCCTCTAAAAAGAAGTCATTTTCGAGAAAAAAACGTATTTGAAAACCTAAAAAAAAGAGGCTAATTTTGGTTGTTGAAATTAAGGACAAAATGCCTTTGCACTGAAATTTCAGCATGGCTTTATTATAACCAACTATTTTCTCCCGCCTCACACAACGGATTAGGCCCAAATTTTCACAGGTTTGTATTTTTATGTACTGTACATGTATATGGGTGATCACCCAAAACATGAACACTGTCTGCTACTAATCCTGTATAATACCCTTAAAGGAACGTTACAGAAGTGGTAAGTGAAATTTTCTTTCAGATCACAGATTTACATAAAACTTAAACGGTCTAATGATGATGATAGGAGAAAACATCCCTAGAAATATTTCTGTCTGAAATGCCATATTTGATGAAAAATAAATCAAACTAATTTCCGATTGGAGTTTATCGCTCATGAGTGTTTTATTCATGCATTGTATAACACATGCAAATTTGTAATCGGTTTTGCACTATTTTCTCGTGACCCAGATGGCCGATCGATCTCAAACTTCTACAGGTTTGTCAGTTTATGTATATGGTGGATTATACAAAGTGCTTACACTGCCAGCAACTGTTTTGTTAGCAAAAAACAATTCTGTAATGTTCCTTTAACTAAGTCAATGAAAAATGTTTGATACACAACAATGTCATGTTTTCCTCAACACCTACATATGTACTTGAAGGCACTAATAAAAAAACAGGCTGGTAAAAGATACAACCTTGCACCACTGAACCAGTCGGTAACCATTTTGTTCGTGGTACAAACTTCTTGATCTGACACAACAATTTCAGATCCATCTCAGGTGCTGGTACTCTTCCTCCGTGGGTCACTGTTCCTCCGCGGGTCAAAATGCACAATGTCGGCGTAGTTGATCTTTGGCTTCTCCCCCTTATCATTTCCTAATGTCTCACTGGCCTCGGCGTCCTCCTCCTCTCCACCGTCTACAGCGTACTCTTCTTCATCACTACTGAACTCCAGGTCAGCGTACTGCAGCCCTTCCACATTCATGTTCTTCGGATCACACTCAAACTCATCTCGGTACTCGCACTCGATCATGTCCTCCTCATCTAGGATGGCGCCGCCTACTGCCCCCTCCAGGTGGTGCGTGTTAGGGATCAATCCGGGGCGTGGGGGCTTCGGACTGGACTGTTCAGCCGAGCTCGCTCCTTCCTCTGGCCCTTCCATAAGAGGGGTGATACTGGAGCTTGCCATTCTCGACGACGGGAAGGCGTACAGCCCAGCAGAGTTCCCCGCCATGTTGCGCCGAATCTGGATCCTCGCTCTCATCTCCTGAGGGGTCAGGTTCCTGGAGCGGTGCTCCTCGCAGATGAATGAAAGTCTCGTCTTCACAAAGTAAACCATCAGAAGGATAAAGAAGAGGACCACCACGCATCCAAGAGAGATGGCGACGATCTTGAAAACATTTTGCATCGTTGACTCCAACTGACTAATCTCGACACTCAGAGACTTTGAGCCTATGCTGTCCTTCCCAACGGCTGTGCATGTAATATTGAATTCAGTGTCCCTCAGTGTATCCAGGTTGAGCAACACGGTGCTCCTGTCGCTACTAATATGGTATTGGTTCTTCTTATCCAGACTGGGAACAAAGCTCCATATGAAATTTGCGCCAGTGGAGAAGCAAGAGAACGTCGGATCATCCTCTTGATCATCGTCATACTTCTCCAAGTTGGTGCTTCTCTCTTTGAAGGTGCAACTCTTTTGCAGCACACTGTTCAAGTTGACACCACTCGACTGCAGCTGCCTGTTCGCTCTATTCAGCGAGAACTGCGAGATCGTTGAGAGACACTGGTACGAGTCGCCGTCCAGATGATCCGTCACATCGTGAATAACACACTTCCTCAGGTGCATCTCACTCTTGCGTGAAACGTTCATCCCCGCGATCGACGTAAACCCACCGTTCCTGTTCCGTTCCCAGGACAACTGAATGTGAAGATTCCAGGACTCCATGCAGCACTCCAAAGTGAAGCCCGTTCCTTCTTCGTAAGCTGCGGTGGGAGAAGTTATACTTATCGAACACTGTGGGTTTCTTTCCCTCGCAAAGTAATATATCTTTACCCTGGCACACATTTTCTTGAACAACGTCCTCTCAAGGGATTGTGAAGTGTTAGCGACGAGATAAACAGCGCAGCAGTATTTGTCACGATCATCCTTCAGCGTGATGTTGCGCGAAATTTCAAGATTGTAGTCACCGTCGGTATAATTCCTGAGCAATGAATAATTATTGGCGGTGTATTCGTCTTGGTGAATGGCTAGATCGTTCCGAAGCCAAACAACCTCCATCTCATCCGTGAGTCCACTAAGTTGGCAATTTAAAATGGGGGCAATTGAAAGCTCGTCAGCCTCTTGGAAATACTCAAACAAATCTTCTGGTTTTTCAGTAAAACTTACATAAGGTGCTACAGTCTGCGCAAGTGCACAGCTTACACTGCACGCTGCTAACAGAACTGCTGTGCAGTACAGGTGCTTAAATTCACATGCATCCATGATGCCTTGATGATGGCTATGCAGTACTTGTTCACCTAAATTCCAGAAACGTCATCCGAAGATTCTGTGCGGAGACCATTGCTGAAACAATGTCCTACTGCAAGAATGGATGGACAGATGTTACGTACAAGGCACTTTGAAACGCTTACAGTAATCCTTTCCTCAAGAATATGCAGAAAATCCGCACAGAAGCGTTCATTTAGCATTCGTCTAAGCCAGAAATTCCAAATGGAATGCCTGGTAATACAATCTAGTACGGTAAAGCTTTTGTCACAGACTGCAGCTCATTTTCTGCAGGGATCTAATGGTTACTACAGATAGACGCACTCCTTTTGCAAAACATCCATCAACATTGCTCCTCATTCCAACTGTTAATCATCATCTGTGAATTACCAACGAGTTATTTTTCCACATCAGGAAGTATTTTTCCACCACCAACGTAATCCTGGTAAGGGTACATCTATTTTTATTACGATGCATCGGATGTGAACTGATGTGATGTGAACCGTTAGTTTGGAGAGGCTCGCCGTTAGACCAGAGCGTGATAAACAATCAGCTCCTCACTGTGGAATCTCTCCTACGGAACCCGACCGCTGCATCAGCCAGCAATCATTCCAGCCTGGAGTTCAGATGTTGATATCATTCCAATCCTGCTGTAGCGTTGATGATAATTCCGCATGTACAATAACAAGTCACTCTCCCTCTCTTTAGATCTCCTGATGATTTGTTTTGAGTTCGATGCTCCTCCTGAGGAAGAACATTCCACGAATTGGCGACATTTCTGTGGACATAAGCAGATAACATTGAAGGCTCCATTAATCAAACATCCATTAAAACCCATAGACATAAGACATATGACTTAAGACATACGAGGGGGGGGGGGCAACTGCCCTCCCAAATTCAGGCAAAACAGTGTGGAAAATATGGGCATAGAAAGAAGAAAAAATGGACAGAGAGAGCAAAAATAAAACAAACCTTTTTATCAGAAATTGACACTTCAGGCAAAACAGTGTGGAAAATATGGGCATAGAAAGAAGAAAAAATGGACAGAGAGAGCAAAAACAAAACAAACCTTTTTATCAGAAATTGACACTTGTGCTTCTATCTGTGTAAAATTTGGACAAATCAACCCCCACCCTCCCTCAATCACAGAGTTCCAATACGCCAATGTTAAATCCATCATTTAACACTATTTGAACGTGAGGTTAAAGACTTCAAGTAATAAACCACAAGGCAAACTTGGGTTGAAACAAAGACAAATTTACTAGAGTGGGACTTGTAACTTTTTAAACTCTATCCATTGGAAAATGTGTGCATCTCAAAACTTACAACCTTGGGAGACCCTCTAAAAGAACGTTTACTGGACCAGAAATCATCAGACGACACTATTTTGTAATTTGTCTTTTTTGATATTTGCTAGAATTTTTAGGAGGAACTTATGACTTGAAAAGCCTATCATGTAAATCTTAAAAAGTAGAGTAAAGTCTTTAAAAACAAAAATGAGATGTCGGTTTACATAGGAATTTTAGTGCCTTTTAGTGGGGATGAAAAAGTCAGACATTCTATTTTCTTACAGGTTTAGTTTACTCAGGCTTTGTATAATTTTTAAGTTTTGGAAGATTTATAGGGGATTACACAGGATTAGTGAGGATAAAGACATCATTGTTTAATTTTAGTCTGAGAGCTTACTGATTATGAATCAGAATCATTTTTTTCTGTGAAATATTTCCTTCTGAAATGAAGTCATATTCTAGAAAACTGTAGGCCTATCTGAAAACCTAAAAAATGCAACAGCTGATTTTGGTTGTAACAACCAAAATTAAGGACAATGTGTTTCCATACTGAAAATTGTGCATCAGTTTTTCACTTTTTTTCTCCTGACTCACCAATGCATTAAGCCCAAATTTTTACAGGTTAATTGTTAATTTTTGTATGTGGTTGATCACACAAAACATGTCTGCGACTATTTTGCAAGCTCTACCAATCCTGACGTTTTGGTAATTGTCAAAGACGAGTTATCTTCACTTGGTGTATCCCAACATATGCACAAAATAAGAAACCTCTAAAAAAAATTGGCTCAATTGATCATCAAAGTTGCAGGAAAATTATGAAAGAAAAAAAAACCTTGTTGCATAGAATTGTGTGCTTTCAGAAGCCTGAGAAAAGCTTCATCAGATTCACATTTTTGTGTGAAAAATAACCTCTTTCTTTACAAATACATTACTTCAAAGGGGTCGTTTCTAACAATGTTTTATAATATCAACAGCTCTCTAGTGCTCTTTACCAAGTAAGTTTTTATGGTCAATAAATTGTGGAGTAATTACCAAAGATACACCCTACCTTTTTAACACAGAGTAAATGACAGTATGGCTCTCCAAATATACAGAGGCCATTAGAGGCAGAGTACAGTCAATCAATGGTGTTAAAGGCACTGGACAATATTGGTGATTACTCAAAATAATTGTTAGCATAACAACTTACTTGGTAACGAGCAATGGAGAGCTGTTGATAGTATAAAACATTGTGAGAAACGGCTCCCTCTGAAGTAAGGTAGTTTTTGAGAAAGAAGTAATTTCTCAGTAAAATATTTGAATTGATTTTGAGACCTCACGCGTGAGGTCTCGAAATCAAGGATCTGAAAGCACACAACTTCGTGTGACAAGGGTGTTTTTTCTTCCATTATTATCTCGCAACTTCGGCGACCAATTGAGTTCAAATTTTCACAGGTTTGTTATTTTGTGCATATGTTGAGTGACACCAAGTGAGAAGACTGGTCTTTGACAATTACCGAAGGTGTCCAGTGTCTTTAAATAGCTACAAGCATGGAGGAATGCTACAAGTAACAGACAGGGCAGTTGTAACTTCCAGTACATGTACCTCTCTCTGGTTGACAGGTTCTACCTAGACAGAGGCCTATAAAATGCCAAACATTCCAAAGGCCTGTTAGCAGGCACAACATTAACACTGTACCACTGACCAGAGGCTGGTCATTTTAGAAAAGGGGCCAGTAGCCCCAAAACCAAACAAGTCCTGCAGTCTAGTGTTTTCCGAAATGCCTACTTTAAGAAATTTACCAGTGTATAAGTTCTATCCTTTTAAATTTCAAATCTCCCCATAAAACTTTAATAACAGGGATAAGAAATGTCCATGGTTCTGCCCAGGATTTCTTGAGTGGCTGAAAAAATGTTTCCCTGGAAATCATTGCGAGATGGCTCAGTTACACGGTAGAAGTACTCAAAACCAATTTTTTTACTGGTAAATATCAAATTTTACATTTCGTTAAAAATCTTTGAAAAGAAATTGCAAGTTTATTCAAAAAAAATTAGGAAATTGTGTGGTGGACGGAAACAGAGAAAAATTCTGCTAGTGGTGGTTGGGGAATCCCGAGCACAGCGCGGGTTTTCCGGCACCGACCACTGTGGGCAGAACCCTAAATGTCCTCCATTTTTTGTGACTGCCTGTTGAAAACGAATAGCTAAGCTGATGTTTTTTTGCTCTTTGATCTACTTCTCTACAGTGACTGTTATTTTTCTCTGTGTTTAAAGGTGTTTGTCGTGGGTTTCCTTAAAGACACTGGACACCTTTGGTAATTGTCAAAGACCAGTTTTCTCACTTGGTGTATCTCAACATATGCACAAAATAACAAACCTGTGAAAATTTGAACTCAATTGGTCGTCGAAGTTGTGAGATAATAATGGAAGAAAAAACACCCTTGTCACACGAAGTTGTGTGCTTTCAGATCCTTGATTGCTTGATTTCGAGACCTCACGCGTGAGGCCTCAAATCAATTGATTTTACTGATTCAATATTTTACTGAGAAATTACTTCTCTCTCAAAAACTACGTTACTTCAGAGGGAGCCGTTTCTCACAATGTTTTATACTATCAACAGCTCTCAATTGCTCGTTACCAAGTATGTTTTTATGCTAACAATTATTTTGAGTAATTACCAATAGTGTCCAGTGCTTTTAAAGGAACATTACAGAATTGCTAAGAGAAAAAATTGTAAAATATACTTTTTGATCACAGATTTACCTAAAACTTACACGGTCTAATGATGATGATAGTAGAAAACATCCCTTGAAATATTTCTGTCTGAAATGCCATTTTTGATGAGAAATGAATAAACGAATTTTCCGATTGGAGTTTATCCCCCAGTGAGCGTTTTATTCATTGTTTGAATCTATATGATTTCATGCAAATGTGTGATCGGTTTTTCTCTATTTTTTCGTGGCCCAGATGGCCGATCGATCTCAAACTTCTACAGGTTTGTCAGTTTATGTAGGCCTATATGGTGGATTACATAAAGTGCTTACACTGCCAGCAACTGTTTTGTTAGCAAAAACCAACTCTGCAATGTTCCTTTAAATTACTGCTAGCAAGGAGTCAGTTGTACGATCTAACAGTGAACAATTACTCTGTTACCTGTTCTATTTATAATACATCCGTTCTGGATGGTGCCAGACAATCAAACTGACTTTACATTCTTTCTCTCAGGTTATTCTCAAGTTATATTTACAGATGGAATGTCATTACGCTTCTATTAATATTTTAATATCAATGCTTATAACATTACATCGAGCAACATGTCAACAGAGGGCGCAGTGCGGAAGGTGCAGGTGCGTGATGTAAACACAGTGTTCTTTGCATCGCGCATCAATTATTATATAGCAGGTGCGGCGCAATGCCTAATGCAAGTTACTGATTATCAATAGCTGATCAATCTATAATCAACTCCTATTGAACTATAATTTCACAATAGTATTATTATACAGAATTGGTAGAGCTCACAAAATAGTCACATTCCTGAAAAAAAAAAAGTTATAAAGAGCAGATATAAAGAAATCCTGCTGTTTAATCTACTTTTCTAGTGCTGTGGATACTGTTTCTGAAAGCTCCTAGAAGTAGAAAGACTGTAAATCAAGGGGTTACGAAAAGGTGGACATGCCATCTTTTCAACATACCTCCTGCATTTTGGGTCTCAGTTTCAGAACTTATTGTCAGCATTGAATCTCTCTCTCACCTCTGTATTTAGCAAATGTAAAAAGAGAAAGAACTGCAAAAGTATTGCGTCATATTGTGAAAATAATTCTGAAGTTGCATTAACTAGACGAGTGGATGTTTCCATTAAATTGAAAATAAATATTGTAGGTAATGTAAAAAAAATATGGTGGAGACTGTCTTTAAATTTGAGGCCCTGATGTATTTAAAGGGAGGGTATACCTTTGGTAATTCCTCCCAAAATTACTGACCATAACAATTTACTTGGTAAGAAGCACTGCAGCTGTTGATAATGTTTAACATTTTGAGAAACAATTCCCTTCTAAGGAATGTGGTTATATAATAGAGAGAGGGATTCGAATCAATCTGGTTTCTCAGATTGTGTCTTCCAATTACAAGTTATTCTTCCTGCGTGGACATAACCGCTCCAGATTTTCGGCAATATCTCAAAAACCCTACACCCTTTGGTATGAAATTTTCACAGGTTAGTTTTATTGTATACATGTATATCTACATTTATATACGATTAAAACAATCCAGCAGTTCCAAAATCCAAAGGTATACTTTGCCTTTAAAGGCCCTGTACACTATTGGTAAGATCGAAAAACACAAATGTTCACATATTTACACATAACTTACATAATTTAAAGTAAGTAATGGTAGAAAGGGTTCCTTTAAATATTTCTGCCTAAAATGCTATCGTTTCTGAGAAATGAGTAAAACAATCGTTTTTATCACGCGTGATAAAAACTTGATGTTTGAAAAAACAGAAAACACATAAGGTCTCTTTTCACTATTTTCTTGTGACCTCGATGACCAATTGAGCTCAAGCTTTCACAGGTTTGTTTGTTCATGCATATTAATGTTGAATCACCCAAAATGTTGACACTGATTTTGAGCTGTTATCAAAAGTGTACAATACCTTTAAAGAGCATGTTTTTATAATCATCACCCCCTTGGAACCGAAACGATTTCAACCCAGCAAGAAGAAGGGGTTTATAATTATTTGATATAAAAAACATCCCATTAAATGGCAAGAGGTTTTTATGTCAATTCAATTAGGAGTAATTCAACCGGAAATCTCTTCACCACCTGGGAACTGACCATCACTCAGTGTTTTCTCTCCAGCAAGATGTATTTTTCCAGGGGGCTGGAAGCTACCTAGATATTTTGTTGGGAGTGATTGCGTATATTTATTTCTTCTCTCACTTTTTATTGGAAATAGAATACAAATAGTTCTAGGGTACAAACATTTTATGTCTGCACTATTTTTTTTGCCACTTCTTAATAATAAAAAAAATAAAAACATACAATTGGAAATCAGTACATGTGTGTTGGTCTTGGGGAGGGGCTCAAAAAGGCTACAAATATTCACAACTTTGACGAAGAAACAAAAACAAAACCATATCTTTCATTTGCAACTGGTTAGGCCCCACCCAAAAAGGGTTCTGTTTCTGGTTCCCCGACCGACCCTAGTTTTTAAGCCGCGACCCTAAACTTTTTATTCTGCCTTTAAAAAAACCCAGGAAAAAAACGAAAAAACAAAAACAAAAATCTATTTTACCTGGAAGAAAAAGGCTGACTTTTACCAACTTACCATGTTTTAGGCATCATTTGAAATAAAAACCAGAACATATCAAGAAGAATTTATAGATATCTCCGTGATTTGAGCCTGCGACGTCCAACGACTCCACTACGAGCGAAAAATACACACAATTCAATTCGTAGCGCGCACGTTTGTACACAGCGCTGTGTGAAGTGCATTCCATGGGTTTGCACAATCTGCAAATTGCGCACATTTCTGAACTGTCAATCTAAAGAGCGCAAACTGAAGATTGCGCACAATTTGCAAGGTCGGGCAGATTAACTGCCAAATCTGCAGAGCGCAAACTATACTGCAATTTTGCTTAATTCGTTGTGCAAATTTCGTTGATTGCACTCAACACATGAACGATCATGGAAGTATCGTCAATCGTGTCGGAATTTAAAAAAGAAACAAAATAAAAAAACTTTCCGACCTACCGACCCTATTTTTATATGACATGTAATCGGAAAAAGAACCCTTTTTTTTTGCCTTAATGAAAACATTTTCAACTTATAAAGCCGCATTCTCAAAAAAGATGGGTGTCCACAGCAGTACCACTTTCACAGGTTATTTTAAATTTCTTGAAAGCTGGTGTTGGGAAGAATGAAAGATTGAATGAAGAATCAATGAAAACATTCAGTTTTATTCTGGAAGTATATTATGTGCACAGTGCCGAAACCATGTAAAACCCATGTAAAAGACATTTATTTATTTATTTACTTATATTATTATTTTATTCAACATTAAGTACTTTTCAGGTACACAATATTTTATTGTTATTGTTTTTTACTTTATTTATTATTTTTTTATTTTGTATTATCTATTTCTATTTATTTATTTTTATTTATTTATTATTTATTTATTCATATCAAGGCCATCTACCCTACTAGTTTTATACATTTTTTTAATGCATGGAACCCTTTATTTTGACATTTTTTCCAATTAAATTGTCTTAAATTTTTTTGGGAGGGGGGCGGGAAGAAGGGTTTGCCCTTAACTTTTTCATTGACTAGCCTTATAGGTAGGGGGACCAGTGGCCTTGTCATTTCACTGGTCCCCTACCTTTTTCACTGGTCCATACTCTAAGGTTTCTTATAAAATTGCATTAGTTTTGTAATTTGCAATGAACAATCAGTGGTTTACACATAGCGGTGGGAAGCAATTTTTAAACTAGCTGGCCAAACTCTAGTTGGACAAACTTTGACTGGTCCTCGGGTGTTGTAACTGGTATTTGGCCAGCGGCCTACTGTTTAGGGAGAACAGTGGCAGGAGCAGCTGTCCAATGCCACTCGGAAAGGTGATGTCTTTGTAAAATTAAATTATGAAAACCATGTGTCATGTTGCATTTGTTTCTCATGCCTGTGAGTGGACCATTGAAAAAAAAAAGTGGAAAAAATACATCCATGTAAGAATGATAATGGGAGTAGAGCTCCGCGCGCTGAAACTCTTGATAGATGCTCGAAAAAACTGATGTTCAAAACAGATGTAAAATAAACTTTTTGATCACAGATTTACATAAAACTTACACGGTCTAATGATGATGATAGTAGAAAACATCCCTTGAAATATTTCTGTCTGAAATGCCATATTTGATGAGAAATGAATAAACTAATTTTCCGATTGGAGTTTATCGCTCAGTGAGCGTGTTATTCATTTGTTGAATCTATATGATTTTTCATGCAAATGTGTAATCGGTTTTTCACTTTTTTCTCGTGACCCAGATGGCCGATCGATCTCAAACTTCTACAGGTTTGTCAGTTTATGTATATGGGGGTTTACGTAAAGTGCAAAAACCAATTCTGTAATGTTCCTTTAAAGGCCCTGTACACTATTGGTAAGATCGAAAAACACATTGTTCACAGATTCACACATAACTTACATGATTTAAAGCAAGTAATGGTAGAAAGGGTTCCTTGAAATGCTATCGTTTCTGAGAAACGAGTAAAACAATAGTAAATATCGCGCGCGATAATTTGAAAAAACAGAAAACACATAAGATCTCTTTTCACTATTTTCTCGTGACCTCGATGACCGATTGAGCTCAAACTTTCACAGGTTTGTTTGTTCATGCATATGTTTAATCACACAAAATGTGGACACTGATATTGAGCTGTTACCAAAAGTGTACAATACCTTTTAGCATTATTTTGACCAGATTTTAGTTAGGCCTATAAAATGAGAAGAGGAGGATTTGAAACTTTGCATAGTGGAGATTTATGGTCTGGTAAGGTTTGCGGCACCATATGCACATTCATGAAATCTCTCTTATGGAGCTGTGGTGGTTCTGAAAAGAACCGGCGGTAAAAACTCAATGTTTCGATCATTTGGTCTTCAGTAGATTTTTGACACACCACAACTCATAGTCATACATAGGGAGATTTCATGTAAATGGCGTTACCACAAACCTTACTTACTTGATTATAATTTAAAGTTATATTTTTTTTCATGAATGAAAAAGTGGACTTATTTTCCCGCTCTTTCCGAAGAATGACTAACTACCATTCAATACACACGTAGGTTTCCATTTTTGTTTGCTGATAAGAAATCAAAACTTAACCTGGTGGGCAAACAATTACTTGATAAGTGATTGCATGCATGTAGGATTAGTCATAATAAAGTAAATCAATCAATATGCTACATTACAAAAAAATAGCTCAGTGGTAGGATGAGATTAATAAAGGCTTGTGTTTGGGGAAACAGTCATAAAACACAATCTTACAAAAATTATTGAATTCCTATTTGCTAACCGGCATCAGCAACCACACCAGGTCCAACATGTTATTTTCTGTACCCTGTCGTACCATAGAGGTAGGTAGAAGGTGTAAATGGTCGCACCTGCCATCCCATTAGTAGCCCAATTGTACGGCCAAGCATACCACCAGGACGTACGTCCACCTCTAGAATCAATGTAACTTACCAAACGTCAGTGATTCTACACTAGACTAGACCACTAGCTCCACCATAATCCTTCATACTTGACGCACCACCACCTCTTGTGTTTGGGAACAATTTACAAATCACTCACACATAGTAAAACAAACAGTTACTGTCCCTTCAGTCTTTGATTTCCCACCTTCATGGTTTCAATCTTGGAGAAAAGAAACAGATTTCAATGATCTGATGATCGGAACTCCAAAACAGTCTTTTCAAAGTACTTACCAGTTATTTGTCATTCACCACTCTCCATGAATCATCATCACTGCATCAGCAGAGCACATTCATTATTATTTGGAGCACGCACCGTGTGCACTGAATCTGTGGTTTTACCTGCCCCTGTTAGTACTCCGTAATCTTTAGAGAGGCATAAAGTACGACTTATCTCTCCCGGCCCTCGGCATGCCAGGCATTCACACAACGGTGCAATGTTCGCTTCGTACGGCCGGGGATCACGCTCGCTCTTACCCCCTGAAATCCCATCGACATCTGACACAGGTCACTTCCTGTCGTCGAGAATCCCTACACAATACCACATGTGTGCATGGCTGACTTTGTGCTTTGTGTTTGGTTTTCGTCTCACCGGATAATTGTTTACGTACCGGAGGTTTCGCCACTCATTATCAGAGCACTGCGAATGAAATCAGTCAGTCGGGCATTTTTTTGTAAAGGTTTTTCGATCTGGTGCCTGTTGTTGGTGTAGACCTGTGGTACAAATGTTACTAATAGCTCCCATTTGGGGTCACGCATCGAACTGTTGTGGCTATATGAACAACTTGCTGCAATGCAGCTTATCGTAGCAGTTTCCTCTGGTTGAGCGATTTGGATTAAAGTTATTGACGTGGTTAAAGGCGCACTCCTCTCGTGAAATTGTATTTTTGTTTTAATGCTGTATGTTCACTTTAAGTTATTCTTACCCCACTTCGAACTGTTGAGTGCAAACAAAGGAATTTACGGTTAAATGAGCTTGCAGAAGGATTATTGACTCTTTTTGTTTATAGGCCTAATTGAACAGAATATTAAAAAAAAAACTGTTTTGGGTAAAACCATGGAGGAATGATGGTTAAACCATGACGACAACTCACTTTGTGAACGTGTGCCATGGCTGTCCTTGGGATGAGCAAATGGCTCTCCCTGGAGAGTGCTGTGGGTTAATTGATTTGTTAAAGGTGCACACTTGTCTGATGTGGATACGTGAATACGTATGTGGATAGTCACTTTAAATCCCACTCGGGTCGCACTTGCAAACTGGTTCTCTTGGGATACGTAAGATACCAAGGCCCAATTTCATGGCTCTTCTTGCCGCAAACTTGTCTGCTTACGATGTCCATAGCACATAACTCTATTGGCGGTAAGCACAGAATTATGCGGTAAGCAAAATCCTTCTTGAAATTGGGCCCTGCTGGTTCGGGTGACTATATTCATAAGTCCTTGCTCGATTCTAGACTCGAGTGACTTTTGGAATTTCCTTATTTCTTATGACCATTTAATTATTCCTCCATTTTGAAAAGTCACTTTAATTCCAAGACTCCTGCTAGAATGGCCGAAAGGTTTCTTGGCGGAGCATCAGTCCATTCCATGGGTGTCAGAGCGAGTCTGATTGGTTGATTTCTTAAAGATGCACTCTTCCATTGTAATTTTATTCACGGACAAATCCCTGTGGATATAAAGTTGTCAACGCTTTTCCTTCTGAGTGTGTTTGGGAATTGGTTTGGGTAATTTATTGCCGATGGTTTGACAGTCTCTTTAAGTGCTAAGTAAGGGGGTCATGCAAGATTGATCCGTTGTGGGCTAAAATGTGTGCCTGTTTGTTCGCAGCACAAAGCAGTCTCTGTGCAAGTACAGTACATACACATTGTCTGAACCATGTCTGTACATAGTGAGGTTTTAAAGAGGCAGTCTCTCATTCTATGATAGTTAGAATTTGTTGTAAATGGTATTTGTAAATAGTTGTTTATTTTACACAAAGGCACAATCTCCCTGTATGTGGTTGCACGTAGAAAACCTTCCCAGGTGAAAAAAAGGTGTGTACAAACTTTCCGATCTATGGCAATGGAGGCCTATCTAGCTGGAGGTGATTTGTGGTCTTGTGGAAGGTATCAAAAAATAATAATAATAAAATAAATAAAATGAATATTCCTTTTTGTGGAGGTCTTCCAAAAAGTAGTGGTCAGAGGGTTATCCACTGTCACGCGGGGCAATTTGCTGGCAACCAGTTCCAGGCAATCTCCAAGGAAGAAAAACAAAACAAAAACTCCACATTTACAAGTCAATTTCCACGTACTTTCCTTGGGGACAGTACAAATACTGTTACAGAAATGTATGCACTGTTTAATACTACCATGGAGGGATTTCTTCCTCCATGATCAGATACTACCGAAACATTTTTTTCGAATGCAGTGCAGTTGGTTGCCTCAAGTTGCCTGTAAAAAGTGCTCTGTGTCACAAAACCTTAATAAAGTAGATGGTCGAACAAAACAAATTTCGAAAAAAGTGATCTGAAACCTCACTGATTATAAAGTTCATACTCTGCTCTGTATCACACACCCCCCCCCCCTCCCTAGTCCGTCTGTAAGTCAAGGAACATTTGATGAGCGTTGCTTATTGCGATTGGTGCAATATAGGCCTGTCGAGATAAACTGTTTTTCATCTACTTCTTTCACCGAAACGAGACCACCTAATTTGATGATGGTTTTACAGATTGGTTGTATGACGTGTTTATTGAAAACTTGAGGATGGAAATCAATCCACTAAAGTTTCAAATAATTGGTCCATTTTTAATGGGGGTTGCATTTTTGCCTTTACAGGCCTAAGTTTACCAACTTCAAGTGGCCGTAGAACCCCGGCATGGCGTGACGTGGCCGAGCGGATAAGAACACCGGACTCAAGCTCTGGACGTGTTTCTGATCAGCAGAGTATGGGTTCGAGTCCCGGTCAATACACTTGTGGACGTAAAGCCGTAGGTCCCGTGTGTTGTGTAATGCATGAAAAAGAACCCAGTGCACTTATCCTAAAGAGAAGGGGTTCGCCCCGGTGTTCCTGGTTTGATTGGCTGCATATTGCGCCACAGCACCTTGTAAACCATCACACAGTGCTATGTAAAGGGAAAAGGTCCCACACTTCAAACGTAGCTCCACATACATTCCAGGATAAATATTGTAGCGCCTAGAAACGTAATTAAGCGCGGTAAAATGTAAATCTAAAGTAAAGTAAAGTAAAGTATTAAAAACGAGTATTAAAGATGCATGCAATACAATGTCACCCGCAGTGCCCGACAAAATGTCCTGATGGGCTTGTAGAATATTCCGAACTCTGCCCCCGCCCACCACCACACTTTGTTTCAATCCAGCCGGGTTTCAGGGTTTTAACCTTAATTGTCAATCTGTACAGCGTCACCCTTTTTTCAGCATGTGCTTTTATTGGTATCACTGACTGTAATCACGGTAATCACTGTACCATCCTTGTTCAATTTCCATCATTTCCTTGAGCCATATTACATTCAATGGTGGAGTGGAAGCTCCCATGATGTTCATGTATAATTCGGCGTGTATCTTTTTCTAGAAATAATAATAAATACTTGAAATGTACAGGCTTATACAAAATAAGATAAGCCCAAGCCAAAAATAAAAGATTCAAATAATTCAAAACAAAATTCATACTGTAATAGTAAATGAATTTAGACGATAAACGTAAATAAAAGTAACTCAAAAATAAACAGGTATTTCACAGAAAAAACACACAATAATAATGCTGCGAACAGAAACTTATTAAACAATATTAGTAAAAAAAAAGCTTAATAATAATGAAATCGCTTTTACAATGCAGAGCAAAAAATACCAAGCTTTTGACAGTCGTCAGTCCATGCCAACCAGAGTAGTTTGTTTATCAATCAATAGAAAGGTCTACAGGGGTAATTTTTGGAAACATCAACTTACATATACAACCTTTGATGTTGTTTGAGTAATTTTTGGCGATCCTTTGGCGAAGCACGGTTCTAACGAGAACCATTTACTAATGAAAAAACTCCTTGAGAAACATTTTTGGGGCTTTCCAAGAGTGATAGTGATAATAAATAATCAAAGAAAAAGTAATACAAATACAATAGACCCTTCCATATAATATGCAAATTGAACATCGCGCGTGCGCACTCTCCCTACTGGTTGGCAAAATGAGTGAACATCGCGCTTTTTACATGGGACTAATGGTGGCGTGACGCACACGCGTTTGTGCGTCTGCCTTGTGCACAACTCTATGGCGTTTGCCAACCAGCAGCGTCTGTACGCATGCGTGAACGTAATTTACATATTTCATGGGAAGGGTCTATTGACATTGGGTATGTAGTCTCTTGCCTGCCAGACGAGGCGCTGGAATGTACAAGGTCACTCCTTTTGTAAACAAAACTTGAACACTATTTATAACATGTAAGTTATGTGATATAATCTGTGAACATTAACAATCTCACCGATGTTGCGCACACCAAAATGCCGAAAAACGTTTTTCGAATACGCGCGATATTTTCACAGTCTGTATCGATAATTGAATGTCTTCGTTGAGCCGAGAACAGTTTTCCATCCAGCCGTTTCTCTTTCCTCCTTACAGGGAGATACCTTCGGTAATTACTCAACAAATTAATGAGCAGAAAAACTTACTTAGCTATTGATAATGTATACCATTTTAAAGACACTGGACACCTTTGGTAATTGTCAAAGACCAGTCTTCTCACTTGGTGTATCTCAACATATGCACAAAATAACAAACCTGTGAAAATTTGAACTCAATTGGTCGCCGAAGTTGCGAGACAATAATGGAAGAAAAAACACCCTTGTCACACGAAGCTGTGTGCTCTCAGATGCTTGATTTCGAGACCTCACGCGTGAGGTCTCAAAATCAATTCAAATATTTTACTGAGAAATTACTTCTTTCTCAAAAACTGCGTTACTTCAGAGGGAGCCGTTTCTCACAACGTTTTTATAATATCAACAGCTCTCCATTGCTCGTTACCAAGTAAGTTTTTATGCCAACAATTATTTTTGAGTAATTGCCAATAGTGTCCAGTGCCTTTAAAGAAACAATTCCCTTGAAGGGAATTCTAAGGAATGCGGTTGTAGAGAAAGGGATTCAAAAACATGTCAATCTGAGAAACGTTTCATGCACAAAACTTTTCTCAGATTGTGTATTCCAACTAAGGATTATTCTTCCTGCGTGGACAGATTTTCGGCGATATCTCAAAAACTCTACCACCTTTTGAAATGAAATTTTCACAAGTTAGTTTTATTGGATATGTCTACCTTTAAATAGTATTAAAAACAATCGAACGGTTCCAAAAACCAAAGGTATACTTTGCCTTTAATAAGGGTTTAGAGGGTAAGGGCATAGAGAAAGGATGGTGAAGGTAAGGGCGGGGATTAAATTACCCCAAACAGAGAAAAGCCCTGTAAGTTTCAGATTATAGCCTTCGCTAAGTCCATCAGGTTTTAATCACTGCCTTTTCCTTTGACTTGTCTTCCTCTCTATGTTCGCTGTATCCCCCTGTCACCCATTTCCCCACCGTGTTCCAAGGCCATGTGTGGGAACCTTCTTTCTGTCAACTGCTTGAGTCATCATTTGAATCGTACAGCTGGAGCGGTTCATATCCGAAATGAATTCTCCCACTTAATGCTTCTGCTTTTGCCCGTGCCAGCATGTTTGGCAGGCCGGGTATTTTATCAATGAGGGGGCGAAGCTATTTTAAATTGTACAAATGCTCCATGGGTTACAAAATCTTCGACAAGATAAAAACTGGTTTACGGGTGACAACATAAGAAGGCTTGGAGACCTCGCTGAGTATAGTGGTGATGAGATCAGTGAACAGGTTTTAAATGTAAATGGGTGTTGCCAATTTCCTCTTACATTGGACACCATGCAATCCTCAAATCCATGCTGTTTGAAGATTTCAAACAAATCACTTCGGAAGCCAACACTTTCCTGAAAAGTTTCTCATCTTTTACACACCAGGCACGGGATTTGTCAGGAATTGTCCTGATTTTGAAGATTTACTGAAAACCTCCTTGAGTTAAAAAAAAAAACTGTTTACAATGTTTGGAAATAAGTAAAGCAAACCACCAAAGGGAGAACGAAATAGTCCACATTGTGTCTAATAAGCCCGTAGTTGTGTATTTCTGGTGATGTCTGACCATAGAGTCCTTTCTGTATGCTTTCTCATGGTCTGACAACCTCTTGAATATTGTAACATTTAAAGGGGAACCCAGATCCGCAAGCATTTCAGGAATGTTTCCCATTCACTCCGACCTCATCCCTGAACACAATCAACCTGGTTTTCTTGTAGGGAGTAGAAGGAGAGGTGTAATTTGACACTATACATTGCTATTTGGGGTCCTACAATATCAATGGAAATTCTCTAAAATGAAAGTGAACTGGTTAGATGACAATCCCAAGGCGAGTGAATCATCGCAGAGTCACTCTCGTTTCGAGAAAGATTGGCCGTGCACGTGCCAGTCCGTTTCCGGACGGCTAATTAATGCTGTGCGTACGATTTCGTAAAAGGGGAATTGTTTACTGTGGGCGTTTAAGAGCTTTCTCTTGACGATCTCTTTCGCTTTCTCAGAGCATCTGATCGAAATGTCGAGACCCGCACAAATTTAAGAACTGGGCCACCTGTAAAATGGGACCGGTCCCAACTTGAGTGTTCCAGCTGGGAAGGCCCAACCACGGGGATTGCCTGAGAGTGATAGAGATAACCACAATTATCAGTGGGCCTAAGGCCTGCGCTAAACGTCGCACTTTTGCCAAGCCGAACTCAAATGTTTTCAGTTCGATTCGACACGGCAAGAGCGCGACGTTTGTCACCGTGTCGTGCCGCTACCGTGTAGCACGGCAGGCTTGCCGTGCTACACGGCAGTGCCGAACTTAAATAAAAGGTTTGCGCTAAACGTCGCTCTTTTGTCGAATTTAATTCCTAATTTTACAACTGTTTGAGTTCGACACGACAAACGTGCGACGTTTAGCGCAGGCCTAAGACGATGTGACCTGTGACATCACATGTTTACAAAAGAGCCACAGAGCCTGGACTTCCTGCAGGCACGATTTGTACACAGCTCAATGGAAGAAAGCATAAAATCTTATATTTTATGGAGATTGCACTGTCTAATTCTTATCAACTTTTGATATGATGAAAGGGGGCACATCTAAAAACTTGTCCAGCTTTTACTTTCATAACTCTTGGTTGTATGTGGAAGTTATGACACAAAATGTCAACTTTCCCGTAGGACCAGTGTAGTATCTTGCCTGCCAGAATACTCAAAGAATGTACAAGGTCACAATTATTGTAAACATGGTCTTATACTCTCGGGTCAGAATTGAGCCGAATTCCGGGTCCCGGGATCCCTGACTCATCCCGGAAGCTAGTTAAAGGAACATTACAGAATTGGTTTTTGCTAACAAAACAGTTGCTGGCAGTGTAAGCACTTTATGTAATCCCCCGTATACATAAACTGACAAACCTGTAGAAGTTTGAGATCGATCGGCCATCTGGGTCACGAGAAAATTGTGCAAAACCGATTACAAACTTGCATTTGTTTTACAATGCATGAATATAACGCTCATGAGCGATAAACTCCAATCGGAAATTAGTTTGATTTATTTCTCATCAAATATGGCATTTCAGCCAGAAATATTTCTAGGGATGTTTTCTACTATCATCATCATTAGACCGTGTAAGTTTTATGTAAATCTGTGATCAAAAGTATATTTTACAATTACCAACTCTGTAATGTGCCTTTAACGAAAGGGAGTTTAGCTCGGATTCTACGTCAGTTTGACTCACAGAAAATTATTAAGTGTAGTGTGTTTCTCCAGAATTGGGACGTGTTTAAAACAATACACATTATATTTTCTCGGGTCGATGAGCGGCAGCCGGTATAATAATAATACACAGTTCTTATATAGCGCTTTATCACGTCCGATGGGCGTCTCAAAGCGCTCAGTATTTTACTGCAAGGTATAATGTGGAGCTACGTTTTAGACCTGTTCCTTTACATAGCACCAATAAGTAATGGTTTACAAGGTGTGGTTTATAGGTAGGCTATTCGTGTATAGGGGGAGCTTTGCATAGGGGGGCTTTGCATCATTTTGGCAATGTTGAAATCTCGAGCTGTGAGGTTTCATAAATGTATATTTATGAGGTCGTACTTGAATTCGTTTTTTTTTTCTCTTTTGTAAGCTAAAGGATTAAGTTTGTATACCAAAAAACAATAATCATCATTATAAATAGATAAATTGTGTTTGACAACACACTCTCAAAAATGCACTCCTGTGGAGACTTCTATTGTTATTTCCTTTGTCCCTGTGATAATCATCTCCCATTGACTTTGCACACACAATTTCTTGTGGAGCATGCACCCCGGTCTTGAGAATTTCCATATGAAGACCTTATTGTTTCCCAGTGAGGCTGTGATTGATAACTTGTACACAAAGATAAAGATCCCTTGCTGTTTGCTGTATGATTTGAAGGTGATCAGGTGCAGCAAGATTGTTTCCATGTGGTGCTAATGCAGACCTTCCTTTGAACAAGTTTTATCTCACCTTTAAAATGGATCGTTCGTCATTCCGTAAGGCACGCGTTGATTAATCTCACTGGTGTCCACTTAATACACAGCATAACATCTGATGAAATTAGTCTTAATTGCTGGAGTGCCATTGATCAGTCAAATTTGTACGGTCATCAATCAAACCGTGATGGGGGGAAGGGGGGGGGGTGTAATGAGAGGCTTCCATCTGCCATCGGTTGAAGATGTGCGGTATTTCCCGATGTATCTACGTGTGGTTCAGCCTCCGGAGTCACGTGACTCGTAGTGGGTATACACAATGCATGCAATGTCAACATACCAAGCAAGCGACGAACAGTAGTGTGCATCTAGAAAAGCATGGCTGCGCCCGAGTGGTATAGGAAGCAGCCATGCTTTTCCATGCACACTGCGCGTACAAATCTGTGCGTTTCGATTGTTTCATCATCGGTTTAGCTCTAATTAGACGGTGGTTTGATGACGTCAATGCATAAAGGATATAGACTGTGCAATTCTGTCGAGTATCGAAAACGAGAACTCCAACAAAGACTGCAACTTTTATGAAATTAAATCTTCCTTTTAAAATTATATTTGTTAACAAAATTCTTGAAAAAAAATCTCTTTTTCAGACGCACAGTTTTTTTTGCTATATAGACCCCTATACATATGACGTCACATCAATGAAGGGCCATCATTGGCTGAGAGTCGTGCAGCGCGTACGCGCTTGCACATGCACGTTTCCATTGTTTGTCATCCAAGATGGCGGCCAAATGCAAGGGGACTATACTAAGCACAACTGCTTACCGGTAAACAGCTTCATGAAATTGGGCCCATACAGGGTAAGCACAAAAGCTATTATGCCATCAAGAATAGGGTTACCAACCAAGGTACCATGTTACGTAGTACAAATTGTGACTGGTATCCAGCTCATTTTAAACATTTTTTTTCCTGCTTAGGCAGCTCTATGAAATTGGGACCAGGTTAGTTGGTGCTCTTGTTAACATCTTGCTATATCATACTTAGGCCAAATAAAAAAAATACCAGTTGACCGTCCCCTCCCTCAACCTTTTTTGAGGCCGCATTTTTTATTATTATTTTTTATTTTACTTTTTTTTTCTTCAAAAAGACACATTTATTTCTATGTATTTTTCATTAAACTTACCAATCTTTTAGAACTTGTAACTACAAAAAGTAAGTGGTGACGTTAAACTGAAGAATTGGTGGCCAGTTTGAACTAAAATGCTTGGTGGCCACCTTCGAAAGAAATACAAAATAAAAAATAAAAATGCCCTCATCCTCCTCTTTTTGAAAAAAACCTGGACGATCAACTGGTATTCTTTTTTACTTGGCCTTATTTGGTTGTTTGGTTTATTAATTGTTTTTCCACCTTGGATCTGGGCCCAATTTCATAGAGCTGTGTGTGAAAAAACAGTAGCCTATATGTAACACACTTCAAGATTATGCTAACCAGGATAAGGTTTCCAGCAAAAAATACCATGTCACATGTACCACTGTGACTGGTACCGGAACTCCGCTTACTTTTGTCTAGCAGAAAACATTCTTAGCAATAATTTCTGCTTGAATAGCTTTATAAAATTGGGTCCCGATTGTGACAAGTGGATTGAATTTTCCAATATTTACCATAATACGTATTATAGGATTTCCTTTCCTTTCCAATCGTTACGGGGAAATACATATACCCTGCTTGGGAGTGGAGTTAAGCGGGGTTAACATCAATCCAATCCGAGTGTTCCTTTTCTCCAGGACAGAAATGCACCCAGTGTTCAAAACTCCCCAGAAATTTCCCGGGTTCTATTACCCGGGGAATGGCACTGGTAGTGTGAATACAATAAACAAAATATTAATAAGTAGTTCTTATCACACCCTATGGGCATCTCAAAGCGCTGTGTTTTTTTTTCCTGCAAGGTATGTTGGGCTACGTTTTGAAGTATGAGACCTTTTCCCTTTACATAGCACAATGTAATGGTTTACAAGGTGCTGTGGCGCAATATGCTGCCAATCACTAAACCAGGAACACTGGGGCGAACCCCTTCTCTTTACGTTGAGTGCAATGGGTTCATTTACGTGCATTACACAACACACGGGACCTACGGCTTTGCGTCCCATCCGAAGGACGCATCAATAGTTTTAAAAGTATCTTGCTTAAGGACACATGTGTAACGACTCGGACTCAAACCCACACTCTGCTGAAGTTGGCTGGTATGGGAATGATTGTTTTTTTTGTGTGAAAATCAATTCTTTTTTAATTTCACTCATTTACAAAATGTACACAACTTTATTTTATTCTATTATGTTTCAATATATAATTTATACAGTCAGTATACATAAATGGCAAGCATGACTATATATAGAACTATGCACATGGTGATTACTTAATTAGTAATAGTTAACAATTGTAACTATAGTTATAAAATACAGTTACATTATAAACTTATATTGCACTTTGTACAAATATTTACACACAGACGACTTACGGGTGCACTGCAAAAACTAAAGCCTTTCTCAGATTCAAAATTTGTGGTTGAAAAATTACCTCTTTCTCTAAAATTACATTACTTCAAAGGGGGTTGTTTCTAACAATGTTTTATAATATCAACAACTCTCCAGTGCTGTTTACCAAGTAAATTGTTATGATCATTAACTTGTGGAGTAATTATCAAAAGTACATCCTGCCATTAACCCCTTAGCCACTGTACTGGACCGCCAAGCCGCCCAAAGCGGTACACTGTTACACGCGGTAAGAGAAATCACTCATATTGTGTTTTGGAGAAATACAAGTATCATCCAAATGAACTAGGTCAAGTCAATTGCTTACTTGCTTATTGCGACTCAAAAGGTCGGACTTTAGTGATAGCTCTCCAAACCAACCTTAAGTCAATAGCAATCGTTTTAAATTTTCTCATTTTCACAGTTGCTTTGCTAAATGTTAACGCTAATGATGATGACATAATTGTGGCTCTCATCAACACCGCGCTCATTTGTACCAAAAATATAATTTTCTTTCAAATGACGATACTGCATAAAACTAATGCCTTTACGCAATTAATCAGTATGAACATTTGATGTCAGGTAAAAGCCTTCACAAAAAGTACATTGTGTATTGAACTTAAAATAACTCCAGGAAATATTTACCGATAACCGTTAACAAGAAGCACTTATTGTTCCCAGTGACTATATGACTTGCCGAATTGAAATAAGCTGTAATTATTAAAACGACAATGTTAACGAAAAGGTCAGAACACTGTTTTCGTAAAAAGGCCTAACAAGCCTTGGGTATCTTTTAAAATTTGAACAAAAATTTTCTGCAAGAGTCTTGATACCTGGAATTTTTTCAGCAAACTTGGGCGGTGCGGGAACTAGAGGATTAAAGGAGTCAACCTGGTATGCTCGGTGGTCTGTGTTTAAGATACCGGGGCCGATTTTACAAAGAGTTAAAGGAACATTACAGAATTGGTAAGAAACAAAATTGTAAAATATACTTTTTGATCACAGATTTACATAAAACTTACACGGTCTAATGATGACGATAGTAGAAAACATCCCTTGAAATATTTCTGTATGAAATGCCATATTTGATGAGAAATGAATAAACTAATTTTCCGATTGGAGTTTATCGCTCAGTGAGCGTTTTTATTCATTTGTTGAATCTATATGATTTCATGCAAATGTGTAATCGGTTTTTCACTATTTTCTCGTGACCCAGATGGCCGATCGATCTCAAACTTGTACAGGTGTGTCAGTTTATGTATATGGTGGATTACATAAAGTGCTCACACTGCCAGCAACTGTTTTGTTAGCAAAAAAACAATTCTGTAATGTTCCTTTAAGATTGATCTTGACTTTGATCAATCTTAATTGCTAAGTGTGATGTCACAATACAGATCACCATGGCAATAATTGCCATCTTATATCGAGATGAATCTGATGAATCTAGTGCTTTGTGTGAAATCAAGCCATGGGCTTGAATTGACGAAGAGCCAAGACCGATTTAAGTGCGAATCAATCTTAATTGCTTAGCAAAGTGTGGTATCTCAATACAGATCACTATGGCAATAATTGGCATCTCATCTTGAGATGAATCTTAGGCCTGCGCTAAACGTCGCACTGTTGCCGAGCCGAACTCAAATGTTTTTAGTTCGATTCGACACGGCAAGAGCGCGACGTTTGTCACTGTGTCGTGCCGCTACCGTGTAGCACGGCAGGCTTGCCGTGCTACACGGCAGTGCCGAACTTAAATAAAAGGTTTGCGCTAAACGTCGCTCTTTTGTCGAATTTAATTCCTAATTTTACAACTGTTTGAGTTCGACACGACAAACGTGCAACGTTTAGCGCAGGCCTCAGTGCTTTGTGTGAAAGCAAGCCCTGGTCTAGAGAGCGGGGTACAGGGTTCGAGTCCCACCCGAATAGAATGCGTCGTGGATTTTGTTTTGCGCAGGCCTCGGAAAAGCACACATCGCTGTATGGTAAAATATGTTGTTAACATAGATGCTTGTGTAAAATACATCTGGGAATCAATAACTGTACAATTTCAATATTTACATTTTTATGTTACAAAAACATGTTTGTTGTCAATGAAATTAGTTTTTCGTTAAATAATGATTTGGCTGAGTTTAGATCATAACGTGCAGTTAAATATCAAAAGGAAATTTCACTGAGAACATAGAAGTGAATAATCAGGGAACATGCACTAAAAAGTATCGAAAAAACATAATAAATTAATGGTGTTGAATTATTTCATAATTGAGTTCGTATTTTGGGTTGCCTTCTCGACATTTAAAAAAAGGTATTTGCAATTAATATGCCGAATAAAAATACAGTTGTGACCAGTGGTGCAAACAACCTTTACATTTTTGTGTGGGGCAAGCAAGGGCAAGAATATAACAGAGGGGGGGGGGCGGGGGGCTGTTGAGTTATTCATGTGTGATCTCATTGGAGGTAAAGGTTCCTGGTTGGGAGTGGGGCTCCCGCCCCTGCCCCTGCCCCCGCCCCTGCCCCCGCCCCCGCCCCCGCCCCCGCCCCTGCCCCCGCCCCCGCCCCTGCCCCCGCCCCCGCCCCTGCCCCCGCCCCTGCCCCTTCCCCCGCCCCTGCCCCCGCCCCTGCCCCTGCCCCCGCCCCTGCCCCTTCTGGTGTTTAGTTTTGACGTATGTGATGCATTTAATCTGGTTGAAGTTCAACACAACACAGGATATTGAATGGGCGTCGTTATCCAGACCATTTTTTGAAGACATAGGTCAACTCTATAGTTTAAAGGAACATGACAGAATTGGTTTTTGCTAACAAAACAGTTGCTGGCAGTGTAAGCACTTTATGTAATCCACCATATACATAAACTGACAAACCTGTAGAAGTTTGAGATCGATCGGCCATCTGGGTAACGGGAAAATAGTGAAAAATCGATTACAAATTTGCATGAAATCACGTAGATTCAACAAATTAATAAAACGCTCACTGAGCGATAAACTCCAATCGGAAAATTAGTTTATTCATTTCTCAACAAATATGGCATTTCAGACAGAAATATTTCAAGGGATGTTTTCTACTATCATCATCATTAGACCGTGTAAGTTTGATGTAAATCTGTGATCAAAAAGGATATTTTACAAGTTTTTTTCTTCCAACTCTGTAATGTTCCTTTAAATAATTCAAGAAGCTCGGGAGAGATCAAGGAGAGACCCGTGTGCACATTTCTCTGGCTTTTTATGTAACATTATAATGGTTGTAAATAATGCATCTATTTATTATGGGCCCGTTTTTCAGGCTAAGTAGGTCTCTGAAAGCGCATTTCACTCTTGCTCCTGCTCATCGGGTCCTAAGCATTCCGAAACCATCTCAACTCCTTTGGAGTATGCAGCACCGGCAGCCTGATGGGCGCACGGGTTGCTCATCGTTCACATTCACACCAACAATATCTATCCTCGCAGGTACCCATATATACTCCTGGGTGATAAGAAGCAATTATAGTTAAGTGTCTCTCTCATGGATACAAGTGACACGACCGGGATTCGAACCCACACTCTGATGACTCAGGTCAGCCACACACCAGAACTTGAGTTAAATGTACAAAAAAAAAAAAAAAAGTTCGGCAACGACACACTACAAACTATTATCGCAAGTCTCTTGAGAAGTAAAGTATGCTCCACCCTTCATTTTGGTTTATTTCCTTTGGTTCTGTTTGTGTTGTGACGGAGTAGAGAGTTTAAAGTCACCCCAAAAGTTCATGGTACCCCCACCCTCCCTCCGCCACAGCCAAGGAGAGGACGTGGGCCTCCATCGGTAGCTTTTTATTCCTTGTAATGAAAAGAGAATGTGCATATCAAGGTAACAATTTACCGAGTCAGTATCCCCTGTGGCTTATTATTCAATATCTAATGTCAACCACCCAGACATTTGTTAGGGAGTGCCGTCCTCTATGAACGGCCGGGAGACCTAGACCAACCCGTCCTTACAGACCAACCATATAATTGGTTTTTTAGTTCTGGCACATCATACTCCGGCTCTCGGATTTGCAAAAACCTACCACCTGTTCGAAATCCAACTTGTATAATGAGACCCATGTTTGGGTGTTCCCGTACCTGTCAGCCAGTGACGGCTATATTTATTTTCTATTGAGAAGTGAACCAACTAACCACTGTATCCCCAGCGGAAGGATCTGTTATACAGAATGGAAATGGCCTCAACTATGGGGTTTTCAATCGTTCGGTTTCCGTTTTCAACGTTCCACAAAGTAGACACGGGGTTTGGTTTTGTGGGTTTAGGGGGTTTGTCGACCCACAACATTCCAGAGCTACACGCAGAAACTGCTTGGAGATTTGATGTGAGAAATGATGACTCCATGAGTCTTGATTTCAAAAACTGCTTAAAGCATTGTGGTCAAACATTTGTTGTTGTCGACGACCAGTATCCGCACTTCTTATGTGACCCCGGCATAAACACGAAATAACAAACCTGTGAAATGTTAAGCTCAACTCTGTCGTCGGAGTCACGAGCGATTATAGTGAAAAACCCATTGCGTGTTTTCGCCGTTTTCAAATATCGAATTCTGGACTCGAGAGATCGAAATTATCACAGTTTAACTCATTTCTCAAAAACTAAAGCATTTCAGGCAAAACTATTTCAGGGGAAGTTTTTGTTTGGGCTATTAATTTGCTCAACGGCCTAGCTAACTTCTTTCCAATAAGGAAAGGAGATATGCTAAGATCCTGATAAAGAAAAAAACTTATAAAACCTGAAACCATTACACACAACTTTCCTTTGGAAAACTTAAATTTCCTCAATGGTTTTCTCATGTTTGACGATTTGAATGAAGCTAGACCCACACCTCCCCAAGCATTATTGTACCACCATCACTCTAATCTGTTTCATCGGACATAAGTAATTTTTTTGTATAAGTTTACAACTGTATCAACAACTAGAGAAGTAAAGTTGGAATGCCGATTTTGCCCATTGTTAATTTCACGTACACATGGTAACTGTTTTTTTCATTAAGGGCGCTACACTAAAAAAAAAACTCCTGGGTCAGAATTGATTCTGGGTCCCAGGGAAGCTGACCCGGAAAGCGGTTTAAATGGTATTTTAACCCTGACTCAGTTTGACCAATTTCTGAGTCATTTTGATACGGATTTGGGGTCAAATTGACCCAGAAAAGGGTCAGGCCCAACAGGACCCGGATCCGGAAGTTTGAGAGTATACGTATGATTGGTAACGCGTGTTATTAGTATGAAAATCACAATGCGAAAGGATTCTATAAAGGAACATTACAGAATTGGTATAGAATAAAACTTGTTAAATATACTTTCTGATCACAGATTTATGTAAAACTTACACGGTCTAATGATGATGATAGTAGAAAACATCCCTTGAAATATTTCTGTCTGAAATGCCATATTTGATGAGAAATGAATTAACTACTTTTCCGATTGGAGTTTATCGCTCAGTGAGCGTTTTTTCGTTTTTTGAATCTATATGATTTCATGCAAATGTGTAGTCGGTTTTGCACTATTTTCTCGTGACCCAGATGGCCGATCGATCTCAAACTTCTACAGGTCCGCTGTTTATGTATATGGTGGATTACATAAAGTGCTTACACTGCCAGCAACTGTTTTGTTAGCAAAAAACAATTCTGTAATGTTCCTTTAACAATATTTTAGTCTGTTCATAAAAACCACTATTTTTACCAACTACAAACAACTTTCTTGGGGGAAACGTTGTCTTACTAATTCAACTTAGTTCTAAAGTGTGAAATGTACTTTATGCACGCTGGCAACATTAGTAATCGACCACTGTCATTGGCTGCTTTCGCTGATGACACGTGCACGCGTGAAGAGCTATCATTGGCTGAGAGTCGTGCGCAGCGCGTACACACGCGTGCACGTTCCCATTTGTTTGTCATCAAAGACGGCCGCCAATGCAAGGGGTCTATTGTCAAAGACCGGTAGGCCCATCTGCACTTTGTGTTAGGCAGCATTTTATGAATGAAATAACAAACCTGTGAAACTTTAAGCTCATTCGGTCATCGGAGTCATGATAAAAAGTGAAAAAAAACGATTCAAACATTGGGTTTCGGACTCGAAAGATAAAAAACAATTGTTTTAGTAATTTCTCACAAAGAAAAGCATTTTAGGTAAAAGCAATTGCAGGGAAGTGTTCCACCATGACCACCTTCTTACCATGTTTAGTAAATTATGTGTAAAGCTGTGCCGATTTATTCTTAACACCCTTGTAATGCACACCCTCTAAACTAGAATAAAACAGCTCTTACCAACTGTTCAAAAACATAAAAAGGTTAAACAAAAGTAAGAATACAAACTGCTTTTCTAGGGATTGTTTGAGAGAACTCCGCTCACGTGATGCTCAATTTGATCTGTTTATTGTCAATGGGCAGCATTGCCGGTTGGAACTCGTACTCGGTGAGTGGTCGAGTGAGTTCCGTCTGGGCGCTGTGCTCGTCCAGGCGCTTCGTGAAAATCCAGAGTCTGCTTCTGACGAGGAGAGCCACTATGGCGACGAGAAGGAGGAGGATGACGGCGACGAGCGAGGGGACGAGGACACGGTAGGCAAAGACCGCCGAGCATGATGAGTACGACGCGGCGTCCCGATCCGTCGTCCCGTTGGACGGCGGCGCATGGCGGAGGGGTACACCTGGAAGTTGGGGCGGCTTCGAGTGGGGCTGCCTCACGGCCAGCACCCTGTGTGCAGTGTCGTTCCCCTGGGTGTTCGCAGCCGTGCAAGACATCAGTCGCCCGTCATCGTTGCTGTGAATATTCTTGATTTGAAGCGTCCTGTTATTATCGAACAACTCGACTCGGTGAGCTTCAATGGGGGGATATATGGTCCAGACGACTTGAGACGGTTCGGGGCTGGATTCGATCTCACACACAAAAACAGCCTCGTCCTTTTCGTGGATGGCGTACTTCAACGGCCGGATCACGGCCCGGGGCTTGTGAACCACCGTCAACGGCCCGACCTGACACCGGTTGTTGTTGAAATACGGAAATGCATCGCTGGTTGCTCTACACCAGTAAATCATCCCGTTCTCCGACTCCGTTATGTTCAACGTGACGAAAATGAAGTCCGAGGCGCTCGTCGTGTCGATCGAGACGCGACTCTCGTCCTGAGGGCGCTCCAGGTGGAGACTAATCGCCGGGAAGCCCTTCTGGGAGTGGCAGACCGGAACGACCTCTCCCACTTGCAGTTCTCTGTATCGCATCTCAACGGGGCATTCTGGATAGGACATTGGGGGGAGGTAGTATACCGTCACTCGGCTTATTCTGGACTGCAGCAGCAACGTTCCCATGCCGGTGGTGGCATTCTTTGCGGGTCCTGTGTAAACTCTACATGTGTAATTACCCGTATCAAACCGCATCACGTTCTGTATCCTCAGATCGCAGTACCCCTTTCTGTACCCACCGATAACGGAGTACCGCGCTGGATCCACCGCAAATGGTTCCCCAGTTACCAGCTCCCTGTCCCGGCTGATCGTCTCGTTGTTCTTGGTCCAGGTGACGACGTGGTGCGGCTGCAGACCATGGAAGCGGCACCGGAGCCGGACCCGGCCATTCTGGTCCACGTGGATGTTGTTCGGTTGCTTGACGAACCTCAGCTGTGTTGACGGGGTCTCCTGGATCGGGAGTGAGTTTGTTTTAACGGCCGTCAGCACACACGCCGTGAAAGTCAGAATCGACAGGCAGATGGTCGTAGTAGACATTGTGTGTAGACTCGGCTGGCGGACCTCAACTGATGAATGACTTGAATGTGATCAGCGCTCACAGGAGAAGTTTGCTTTCGACTTCTTCTCGATAAAAAAAGAGATTTATATTTAAAGTCACAAAAGCCTATGAGGCAGGCAAGGGTTTACCTGGCTTACTTAGCTTCCCAGCCTCGTCCTGTTTAGCGTTCGACAGAAGTGGGGGTGTTCAGCGGCGGTACAATCTTGTAAAAAGTGACATCTCCCTCAGACCACACAAAATGAAGTACACACGCCGCAGTGTAGTATGTGAGCAGCTCTGGATATGACAATTTACTCATAAGACAAGACGCTTACACAAACCACTCCACTGACAAGTGTTTCCACGCAGAACGTTTATCATTAAGTCACCACCGGTTACGAATGAAATCGGTTCCTTTCGCTTTCGCCCGATCGTCCCGTGGAGAGCTTGTAACCGCTTTTAAACTCGACCCAAGAATAACTCAAGTAAGACCCAGAAATCTATTTTTTTGTGTGGTGCAAGTGAATGATAGTACACGCATTTACAAACCGACTTCCTTAGCGACTTTTGCAGTATCTCTCTGCCCTGACAGCACTCAGGCACGCCTAATGAGTTTGCGAAGGGCCCCGGAGTCCTGGCTGACGAGGGATCTGATTGGTCCGTTTCCGAGCTGACGCACCAAGCGACAGGAAAGAGCAGATTCTGTGGGGACAGTTGAGCGAAGAAGGAAGGAGCGGAAGTGTTCAATATTCTTCAGTTTAGGATAAGCCCCTGAACTCCGAAAGGATCCTGTCATTGAGTGGAGAGAAATGCAGGGGGGGGGGCGTAGGGATTGAGCTGATGATCGAGGCGTCTAAAAATAGACTGGGCTCGGGTCTTGCTGATGTAGTTACGGGGGTGAATCTTATAGGGGATGTCCTTGAGAAATAAGGAGATTACAGGAAAAACAAATTAATATGAAGAGATTGTGATATGTTGCCGTGATTATATGCCTCTGTGAGATCTTTGTAACAAGCTCTGGGACACACAGTGACAGTTGTGAAGACAACTCCTCGAAGTCATTTCAACAAAGATATGTGTGTTGCTATAATAAGCTATGGGGGCCTTAGTCAAGCGTTTCTTTTTAACAAAGGTTTACGCGCGTGATCCTCGATCCCATGAAGCGCGAAAAGTAGCTGAGCACAGCAAGTTTATGCTTACCAGGAAAACGTTATATCCGCCAAAAATACCCTGTTACCCATCTATGATCGGTATCCTGCTTAGTTTTTCTTAGCAGAACATTGTTAAAGGCAGGCTATACTTAAATTTGGTAATTACTCCAATAGCTAATGACCATAAAAACTTACTTGGTAAAGAGCACTAGAGAGTTGTTGATATTATAAAACATTGTTAGAAACGACCCCCTTTGAAGTAATGTATTTTTTAGATAAACAGGTAATATTTCACCCCAAAACTCCATATGGTTTGGACCACTATGGTCCCCGAAGTTCGAATGCGCGCGAGACTTGCACAGTCTATTGAGCTCAAACTTTCACAGGTTTGTCTGTTCATGCATATGTTGAATCACACAGAGTGTGGACACTGAATTTGAGCTGTTACCAACCGTGTACAATACCTTTAAGTACCGTGCAGCTCTATTCGGCTCCGGATTGGGCTTCAGGCCCAGTTTTCTTGTCTGAAACCCTGACCGCAAAGCATGCGTAAGTTAAAATAATCGAGGGAGCCTAGCTAGCCTGAGCCGATTTTGGAACCGAAGCCGTTCCAATGAATATGTTTATTGCACATCGCGCGTGCGCACTAACACAGTACAGTACAGTACTAGTACTAGTACTATGAGAGAACATCACGCTTTTTATGAATGGGGCTGGTAGTGCCATAGTGCCATTACATGACGCAAACGCGTTTCTGCTTCTGTCTTGTGCACAACTCTATGGCGTTTGCCAACCTATAGTGTATGTATGCATGCGTGAAAGGGGTAAGCATATTTTGTGGAAGTCTACCCACCGATCCGCTGTGAAAGTTGGTTCCAAGCAGAGGAAAGCAATTACTAGACCAACCTCATCACCGATAACATCAAGAACCTAGCATCCGTAGGCCCTATAGGCACCAGTGTTCCGTGTTCCGCACTATCGTACCCTAGGCCCTAGACACCAGTGATCCCCTAGGCTCTAGGCACCAGCGTTCCACAGGCCCTAGGCTCCATGTTTCCTATATGCCATAGGCACCAGCGTAAGGCTCTAGGCAGCAGCGTTCCATAGGCCCTATGTACTATCGTATAGGCCCCATGCACCAGTGATTCCCTATAGGCTCTAGGTATCAGCGTTCCATAGGCTCTAGGCTCCATGTTTCCTATATGCCATAGGCACCAGCGTAAGGCTCTAGGCACCAGCGTTCCATAGGCCCTATGTACTATCGTATAGGCCCCATGCACCAGTGATTCCCTATAGGCTCTAGGTATCAGCGTTCCATAGGCTCTAGGCATTATCGTACCCTAGGCCCTAGACACCAGCGTGCTCAAGGCTCTAGGCACCAGCGTAAGGCTCTAGGCACCAGCGTTCCATAGGCCCTATGTACTATCGTATAGGCCCCATGCACCAGTGATTCCCTAGGCTCTAGGCACCAGTGTTCCATAGGCCCTATGTACTATCGTATAGGCCCCATGCGCCAGTGATTCCCTAGGCTCTAGGTATCAGCGTTCCATAGGCCCTAGGCATTATCGTACCCTAGGCCCTAGACACCAACGTGCCCAAGGCTCTAGGCACCTACAATGTTTGCGGTAAGATTTAATAGAGTCATAAAGCTTCCAAAAAGTTCAGAGAGACGCTGTTAGAAATATTCAAAGCTTTCTCTGTGTATTTTTTCCTCGTAAAATAGGGTCAAAAATTTCTATTAATTTCCCCCAATTGAACTTAACTGGTTAAACATTACATTAAATGTGCGTCAGAAAAAATACTCAAATAGAGAGAGAGAGAGACATAGAGGGAGAAAGAGAGAAACTAGTATTTCTTGAAAAACAAAGATGTTCAAAAAGAGTATTAAAAAAAAAAAAAAAACATAAAGAGAATTAAAAAAAAAAAAAAATATATATATAGAATAATTATAGACATTTATGGAAATTTAGCCCCCCCCCCTTTCCAGACCTGCTTCGAGGAAGAATACTCAAAAAGAAAGAGACCCCGATGTTTATTTTTGGCTGACTATCAATCCCCTAAAAGGAGGGCATCATGTACACTCATACCCCTTGGAGAAAAGCCCAGAAAAGAGTCACCGTAGCGACCCGGGAACTTATGCATCATCGTTTCCTGTTGATCCATCAACAGGTGTTTGATTACCCGTACTCCCCCCCCCCCAACTCATTGGTGCCCTTCCCCCCATCTACTTGCGTGAACTCAACAGCATCGGCCCACTCCAATGAGAATACCAATGGGTTTAATATCAAACTATACTCGATACAAATTGAAGTGATGGTGCAACATTTGGTTCGGGGACAGTAACTCATCTAGTTTTCCGAAAATAACCTGTGTCAACTCTAGTGAAACAGGTGCTTTCAAGTTCTAGAAAAATATCTTAATTTTCAAGTTTTAGCTCATTTTCTTTTACCCCTGTTATTGCTTAACTCTCCAACCTTGCTAAGGCAAGAGAAAACAGAAGTGGATTCAATTTCAACTTTCACAAAGAGGGCAGGCTTTTAGATTTCAATATTTCGATGGAAGGTTATTCTAACTCCACACTGAAAAAAATATATCATGTTGGTTTAAAAACATTACGATAATATTTAAATGCTCAGCTTCAAAACACAATACGAAATATATTTGACTAATCTGTATAAGTTGTAATTTTCCATTCTGCACTAACAGTATAGATAGTTCCCAGTAGACGCCATCTTTACGGGCAAATTGCATTTTGGCTTGCAGATGCGTCAAACGCTCAACTTATTAACGCAGCCGCGTTCTTCACTGACCAATCCTGCAATGAGTTTCGTGAAATGCGCGCGTGTTGCACACGCATAAACCATCTCATCTCCCTGGGGAGTAAACAGTCTGTGCTGCCAACTATTTCTGCCCTTACAGGTACCATTTTACCCCTGATAGGTGAAGAGAAGCAATCATGGTTGCATGTCTCGCTCAAGGACACAAGTGTCATCACTGGGATTCGAACCCACACACCCTGAGTGATCTTGGCCAACAGGACTTGAATCCGGTGCAGGTAGACAGTCACGTTTTTTTCACACTCTTTCATGGGCGATTTTTACAAACTGTTCTTCGGCACTCCATGAGATTATACGCATTTCATTATGTAGGGTCCACTAATGTCAACTGCCTTGTGAAATTAGCGGTTTGCTGGAAAGAAAAAGTGTAACTATTCTTCTTTTTATTTTTTCTATCACACACACATAAGACCAAAACATTGTCGTGTGTAGACAGACCCTTCTTGATACAAGAACAAAACAAATCCAATTATTGCATAAAATGGTAACAATACAAACCTATTAATTGGTATAGCCAGTGAATTAAGATAAGCCGAGATAAGAAAGAGACAAAAAGATAAAAATAAAACAAACTAAGCTGATAAATATTATCCAATTAGATATTTATATTTACATTTATATATTAATTTACATTTAAATAATGATAACAACAAGCAAAGCAAAACAACATGTATGATAACATAATAACAATACAAACTTAGGGCAACACTAGGGCTAGATAGCTCAGTTGGTAGAGTGCCGGCACACCAGCCCGGCCCGGAATTCGCAGGTTCAAGTCTCGTTCCAGTCATTGTCATCGTTCAACCCGTTTAACATTGATCTGGTCAGTTTCCCCTATGGTTTGTTACTTGATCGTTGAAATAAAAAAGTCGCATCCCCTTAAAGGCAGGATATACTTTTGGAAATTGTCTAGACTGGTATCTTCACTTGGTTTATCCCAACATATGCATTAAATAACAAACCTGTGAAAATGTGGGCTCAATTGGTCATCGAAGTTGCAATAAAATAATGGGGAAAAACACCCTTGTTGCTTAGAATTGTGTGCTTTCAAAAGCCCGAGAAAGGCTGCATGCCTGACGCCTTTCCCAGATTCAAATATTTTAGTGAGAAATCTCTTCTTTCTCAAAAACTAAATTACTTCAGAGGGAGTCGTTTCTCTCAATGTTTTATACTATCAGCAGCTCTCAGGTGCTCCTTACTTACCAAGTATGTTTTTATGGTAATGCATTTCTTGAGTAATTACCAAAAGTGTCCACTGCATGCCTTTGTGAGCCCTCTGCTGCCGCTTCCCAGGTTGTATGGTAAACTTTATAGCTGTGATCCATGGTTGTACAGCAGTTTAACATTAAATGGATTCTGACTGGCACTCCCGAACGAAGATATTGACAAAACATGGAGACTGCCCACATTATGGCTATGATGGCTCAGTTGGTAGTGGAAGTTAATTTGGAAGTCGCAGGTTCAAGTCCCGCTCTTGTCAAGTTTTCTTTATTCAACCTAAAATTATATTACACTAATCAGATTGTTGTCCTCTTTCTCTCACCTGCTTGTCTTCCTTTAGTCTCCACCCATTAAGATGTTGTTTTGAAGATTGAGGCTGCTGGTTACCACCTTAAAGTATCCCTCGTCACCAGGGCCCAATTTCATAAAGCTGCTTAAGCAGAGAATATTGCTTAACAATTTTCCGCTAAGCAGAAATCAGCAAGATAACAGTCACAATTTGTACATGTGACAAGGTAGTTTGCCTGGTAAACTTATTCTGGTAAGCTTGTCTATCTGTTGTGCTCAGCTACTTTTGATGTTACAGCCTATGAAGTTGGACCCAGGGCCCATCGTACCCTCGTCACCAGGGCCCATCGTACCCTCGTCACCAGGGCCCATCGTACCCTCGTCACCAGGGCCATCGTACCCTCGTCACCAGGGCACATCGTACCCTCGTCACCAGGGCCCATCGTACCCTCGTCACCAGGGCCATCGTACCCTGTCACCAGGGCACATCGTACCCTTGTCACCAGGCCCATCGTACCCTCGTCACCAGGGCCATCGTACCCTCGTCACCAGGGCACATCGTACCCTCTCACCAGGCACATCGTACCCTCGTCACCAGGGCCCATCGTACCCTCGTCAGATGTACCTCGTACAGCCTGTACCTGTCACGGCACGACCCTCGTCACCAGGGCCATTACCCTCCCAGGCCTCACTTCTCACCGCCTCTACATGTTTTGGGATATACCCACCGTCCCAGGATGTACTCTACAGGTCACGTACTTCACCAGCATGACCCACGGGCATGTATAGGCCGTCCTCCAAGTCTACCCTTCCGCTCTACCCTGTCCCACCCATTATGTAAGGCCACGACCTGTCACAGGCATCTAACGCGCACACAATCAACCTGTAAGCAGTCTGTACAGACTGTTTTCGCACTGCAACTCAAGTCACCCAGGCCCATCGTACCTCGCCCAGGGCCCATCGTACCCTCGGCACCCCGGCCTCGTACTCTCCAGGCCATCGTCCTCTCCGCATCGTCCTCACCAGGCACGATACCTACACAGGGCATCGACTCGTCACAGCACATGTACCTTGTCACCAGCCATCGTACCCACCAGGGCCTCGCCTCTCACAGGCATTACACTCCCGCCATCGACCTATCACCAGGGCATCGTCCCGTCACCAGCCATTACCTCGACGCATGTACTTTTACCCCGTCACCAGGGCCATCGACCTTACAGCCCATCCCCTTCACGGGCTCGTACGTCACAGCATCGTACCTGTCACCGGATGTACCCTCAAGGGCATCGACCCTCAAGGCATCACTTCACAGGGCCTCGTACCCTCGCACAGGGCCTGTCCTCGCAAGGGCATGACCTCGCACAGGCCCAGTACCTGTCACCAGGCATGTCCCTGTCACACCATCGACCTCTCACAGCCGTACCCTCGTCACGGGCCATCGTACCTCCGGATGTCCTCACCAGGGATCGACCCGCACAGGCATGATCTCAGCCATCGTACTGTCCGGCATCGACCTCCAGGCCATCTCCCTCGTCAAGCACGTACCTCGTCCGGGCACACGTCCCTCTCACAGGCTCACTGCACGGGCCCATCGACCTCGTCACAGGGCCACATCGTACCCTCACCCACTCCTCACCAGGGCCCATCGTACCCTCGTCACCAGGGCCCATCGTACCCTCGTCACCGGGGCCATCGTCCCTCGTCACCAGGGCCCATCGTACCCTCGTCACCAGGGCCCATCGTACCCTCGTCACCAGGCCCATCGTACCCTCGTCACCAGGGCCCATCGTACCCTCGTCACCAGGGCACATCGTACCCTCGTCACCAGGGCCATCGTACCCTCGTCACCAGGGCCCATCGTACCCTCGTCACCAGGGCCCATCGTACCCCGTCACCAGGGCACATCGTACCTCTCACCAGGGCCCACGTACCCTCGTACCCAGCGGCCCATCGTACCCTCGTCACGGGCACATCGTACCCTCGTCACCAGGGCCATCGTACCCTCGTCACCAGGGCCCATCGTACCTCGTCACCAGGCCCATCGACCCTCGTCACCAGGGCACATCGTACCCTCGTCACCAGGGCACATCGTACCCTCGTCACCAGGGCCCATCGTACCTCGTCACAAGCCCTCGTAGCCCTCGTCCCCTCGCCCAGCCATCGTACCAGGCCCATCGTACCCTCGTCACCAGGCCATCTACGCCCTCGTACAGGGCCATCGTACCCTCGTCACCAGGGCACATCGTACCCTCGTCACCAGGGCCCATCGTACCCTCGTCACCAGGGCCCATCGTAACCCTCGTCACCAGGGCCCATCGTACCCTCGTCACCAGGGCCCATCGTACCCTCGTCACCAGGGCCCATCGTACCAGGGCACATCGTACCCTCATCACCAGGGCACATCGTACCCTCGTCACCAGGGCCCATCGTACCCTCGTCACCAGCAGGGCCATCGTACCCTCGTCACCAGGGCCCATCGTACCCTCGTCACCAGGGCCCATCGTAGTACCCTCGTCACCAGGGCCCATCGTACCCTCGTCACCAGGGCCACATCGTACCCTCGTCACCAGGGCCCATCGTACCCTCGTCACCAGGGCACATCGTACCCTCGTCACCAGGGCACATCGATGTACCCTTCCTGTCACCAGGGCCCATCGTACCCTCGTCACCAGGGCCCATCGTACCCTCGTCACCAGGGCCATCGTACCCTCGTCACCAGGGCCCATCGTACCCTCGTCACCAGGGCCCATCGTACCCTCGTCACCAGGGCCATCGTACCCTCGTCACCAGGGCCCATCGTACCCTCGTCACCAGGGCACATCGTACCCTCGTCACCAGGGCCCATCGTACCCTCGTCACCAGGGCCATCGTACCCTCGTCACCAGGGCACATCGTACCCTCGTCACCAGGGCCATCGTACCCTCGTCACCAGGGCCATCGTACCCTCGTCACCAGGGCCATCGTACCCTCGTCACCAGGGCCCATCGTACCCTCGTCACCAGGGCCATCGTACCCTCGTCACCAGGGCCATCGTACCCTCGTCACCAGGGCCATCGTACCCTCGTCACCAGGGCCCATCGTACCCTCGTCACCAGGGCCATCGTACCCTCGTCACCAGGGCCCATCGTACCCTCGTCACCAGGGCCCATCGTACCCTCGTCACCAGGGCCCATCGTACCCTCGTCACCAGGGCCCATCGTACCCCTCGTCACCAGGGCCCATCGTACCCTCGTCACCAGGGCCCATCGTACCCACGGCCATCACCCGTCACCAGGGCCATCGTACCCTCGTCACCAGGGCCCATCGTACCCTCGTCACCAGGGCACATCGTACCCTCGTCACCAGGGCCCATCGTACCCTCGTCACCAGGGCCCATCGTACCCTCGTCACCAGGGCCCATCGTACCCTCGTCACCAGGGCCATCGTACCCTCGTCACCAGGGCCATCGTACCCTCGTCACCAGGCCATCGTACCCTCGTCACCAGGGCCCATCGTACCCTCGTCACCAGGGCCCATCGTACCCTCGTCACCAGGGCCCATCGTACCCTCGTCACCAGGCCATGAGCACACCATCGTACCCTCGTCACCAGGGCACATCGTACCCTCGTCACCAGGGCCCATCGTACCCTCGTCACCAGGCCATCGTACCCTCGTCACCAGGGCCCATCGTACCCTCGTCACCAGGGCCCATCGTACCCTCGTCACCAGGGCCCATCGTACCCTCGTCACCAGGGCACATCGTACCCTCGTCACCAGGGCCATCGTACCCTCGTCACCAGGGCCCATCGTACCCTCGTCACCAGGGCCCATCGTACCCTCGTCACCAGGGCCCATCGTACCCTCGTCACCAGGCCCATCGTACCCTCGTCACCAGGGCCATCGTACCCTCGTCACCAGGGCCATCGTACCCTCGTCACCAGGGCCATCGTACCCTCGTCACCAGGGCCCATCGTACCCTCGTCACCAGGGCCCATCGTACCCTCGTCACCAGGGCCCATCGTACCCTCGTCACCAGGGCCCATCGTACCCTCGTTCACCAGGGCCCATCGTACCCTCGTCACCAGGGCACATCGTACCCTCGTCACCAGGGCCCATCGTACCCTCGTCACCAGGGCCCATCGTACCCTCGTCACCAGGGCCCATCGTACCCTCGTCACCAGGGCCCATCGTACCTCGTCACCAGGGCCCATCGTACCCTGTCACCAGGGCCCATCGTACCCTCGTCACCAGGGCCACATCGTACCCTCGTCACCAGGGCCCATCGTACCCTCGTCACCAGGGCCCATCGTACCCTCGTCACCAGGGCCCATCGTACCCTCGTCACCAGGGCCCATCGTACCCTCGTCACCAGGGCCCATCGTACCCTCGTCACCAGGGCCCATCGTACCCTCGTCACCAGGGCCCATCGTACCCTCGTCACCAGGGCACATCGTACCCTCGTCACCCGGGCACATCGTACCCTCATCACCAGGGCACATCGTACCCTCGTCACCAGGGCCCATCGTACCCTCGTCACCAGGGCACATCGTACCCTCGTCACCAGGGCACATTGTACCCTCGTCACCAGGGCACATCGTACCCTCGTCACCAGGGCCCATCGTACCCTCGTCACAAGGGCCCATCGTACCCTCGTCACCAGGGCCCATCGTACCCTCGTCACCAGGACCCATTGTACCCTCGTCACCAGGGCCAATCGTACCCTCGTCACCAGGGCACATCGTACCCTTGTCACCAGGGCACATTGTACCCTCGTCACCAGGGCCCATCGTACCCTCGTCACAAGAGCCCATCGTACCCTCGTCACGAGGGCCCATCGTACCCTCGTCACCAGGGCCCATCGTACCCTCGTCACCAGGCCCATCGTACCCTCGTCACCAGGCACATCGTACCCTCGTCACCAGGGCACATCGTACCCTTGTCACCAGGGCCCATCGTACCCTCGTCACCAGGGCCCATCGTACCCTCGTCACCAGGGCCCATCGTACCCTCGTCACCAGGGCCCATCGTACCCTCGTCACCAGGGCCCATCGTACCCTCGTCACCAGGGCACATCGTACCCTCGTCACCAGGGCCCATCGTACCCTCGTCACCAAGGCCCATCGTACCCTTGTCACCAGGGCCCATCGTACCCTCGTCACCAGGGCCCATCGTACCCTCGTCACCAGGGCACATCGTACCCTCGTCACCAGGGCACATCGTACCCTCGTCACCAGGGCCCATCGTACCCTCGTCACAAGAGCCCATCGTACCCTCGTCACCAGGGCCCATCGTACCCTCGTCACCAGGGCCCATCGTACCCTCGTCACCAGGGCCCATCGTACCCTCGTCACCAGGGCACATCGTACCCTCGTCACCAGGGCCCATCGTACCCTCGTCACCAAGGCACATCGTACCCTCGTCACCAGGGCCCATCGTACCCTCGTCACCAGGGCCCATCGTACCCTCGTCACCAGGCCCATCGTACCCTCGTCACCAGGGCACATCGTACCCTCGTCACCAGGGCACATCGTACCCTTGTCACCAGGGCCCATCGTACCCTCGTCACCAGGGCCCATCGTACCCTCGTCACCAGGGCCCATCGTACCCTCGTCACCAGGGCCCATCGTCCCTCGTCACCAGGGCCCATCGTACCCTCGTCACCAGGTCCCATCGTACCCTCGTCACCAGGGCACATCGTACCCTCGTCACCAGGGCCCATCGTACCCTCGTCACCAAGGCACATCGTACCCTCGTCACCAGGGCCCATCGTACCCTCGTCACCAGGGCCCATCGTACCCTCGTCACCAGGGCCCATCGTACTCTCGTCACCAGGGCACATCGTACCCTCGTCACCAGGGCACATCGTACCCTCGTCACCAGGGCCCATCGTACCCTCGTCACCAGGGCACATCGTACCCTCGTCACCAGGGCCCATCGTACCCTCGTCACCAGGGCCCATTGTACCCTCGTCACCAGGGCCCATCGTACCCTCGTCACCAGGGCCCATCGTACCCTCGTCACCATCGCACACAAGGGTAGAGATGCTCCTGCCAGTAACAGTATAGTGGACTGGTTAATTGGACCCTTGCTCTATGCTTGTACGAAACGGATGGACATTTTACAGATGACCTAAGATCTCTTTTATAATGCTTAATTTTGGTTTGAACAACGAACAAATTTGACAAGAGCGGGATTTGAACCTGCGACCTCCAGATAAATGTGCCGGCGCTCTACCAACTGAGCCATCGAGTTGTGGGGTGGGGTTGTGGGGTGGGGTTGTGGGGTGGGGTTGTGGGGTTGGTTTGTGGGTGGGTTGTGGGGTGGGGTTGTGGGGTGGGGTTGTGGGATGTGGGGCTGTGGGGTGGGATTGTTGGGTGTGGTTGTGGGGTGGGGTTGTGTGTCGGGGTTGTTGGGTGTGGTTGTGGGGTGGGGTTGTGGGGTGGGGTTGTGGGGTGGGGCTGTGGGGTGGGGCTTTGGGATGGGGTTCTTGTGGGGTTGTTGTGGGGTGGGGCTGTGGGGTGGGGTTGGGGCTGAGGTTGTGGGGTGGGGTTGTTGGGTGGGGGTTGGTAGAGAATCCCACGACCGATATGTGGCATTAAACCCAAACACCCAGCGCTACATATCTGACAGTTCTTCTACTGAATGTTATGCTTGGCTCATATCTACCCATTGGAATCACGCCGAACGAGCCTGACGTCAGTTCCGTCAGGACCAATATATCACCTATCCAAGATAGCGTACACAACTGTTATTTTTGAAATCATGCCCTCATCCGTTGATCGTAACGTCCCCAGAGGGCTGGCACGGAGCCACAAACACCCCAGGCTCTTACATCTTTTCTAAAGGTCACATCTGGGAGAGATTGGAGGCTGACATCCTCCGATCAAAATCGTGTCATCTCTTTTTTCTTCTTCTTCCCCTCTCTTTTTCGGTTACATCCGGCTGCTCGAAATAAAATGGTGATTTCCCTTGGCGTAGATTGTGTAACAATACTTTCCGAGTACAGATCTAGATCTAGGAATATTTTGCCAACATGGTAAGGGGGTACCGGTTGTCCATAAGACTGGGAGGGGGAGGGGGAGGGGGTGGGGGATAGCTCCTAGGTTGATCCAAGGGTTTGAAAATGAGTTTTCAAAGTCTTTTCCTATTGGGGCTCCTTCATACACGGTGTTCCGTCAGCAGTGTCGTACCCAGGTATTTTAGCGGGGCTTTAAAGGCAGTGGACACTATTGGTAATTACTCAAAATAATTATTAGCATAAAACCTTACTTGGTAACGAGTAATTGGGAGAGGTTGACAGTATAAAACATTGTGAGAAACGGCTCCCTCTGAAGTGACATAGTTTTCGAGAAAGAAGTAATTTTCCTCGAATTTGATTTTGAGGTCTCGAAATCAACCATCTGAAAGCACACAACTTCGTGTGACAAGGGTGTTTTTTCTTTCATAGTTATCTCGCAACTTCGACGACCAATTGAGCTCAAGCTTTTACAGGTTTGTTATTTTTATCCATATGTTGAGATACACCAAGTGAGAAGACTGGTCTTTGACAATTACCAATAGTGTCCAGTGTCTTTAAAAACAAATTCAATTATGTATCCAGCCATTCATTTGGGGCATTTTTCGATCTCATGGAGGGGGAGGGGGTGGCAAGTTGTTGGTGTTGTTGGTTTTTATGGTGGGGGGGGGGGGGTTCTCCCGTCCCTGCCCCGTCCCTGTCCCTTCTTGGTTACTCCGTCAGCCAACCCTGGAATCTGTTTTTGCCTGTGAGTAATACAAAATAATAAATCCACCCTCCCCCCCCCCTTCTCATGCCTGTCCCACCCCATCCCCAGTCCCCCTTTCTCAAAAGACGTAGTATCCCAACATTGAGACCCTAATGATACTTCTATAAAAGGAAATAACTTGTTATGGGAAGACTGTACATAACCATCTTGCCGTAATTCAGTACGACTTGTCGATGGCGCATGGGGAATTCTGCACTCACGGTAGGATTTAAACTGAGTGTAAAGGATAAGGTTCTTTAGTACATTGTGGGTGCAGCTTTTGACATCGGAAAGTCAGATATCATTTCAAAAGATACTAAAAGTGTCTGACAGTGCAATCAATCACTTCTGGGGACTCTTTCAACAGAAAGTTCTCTAAACTAAAATAACCCAATTCTAAATTGAGCACAAAGTTTACAATGAATTAATCGTTCAATTTTTCAGAAATTCGTATTTAAAAAATATTGTGCATCACAGCTTGTTCAGTGATTAAAAAAAGTTTTGTTATTTTTTATTATTATTATTATTATTTTTTTTTTACAATGATTGGGGTATTCTTAATCTTAACTCTCAAAGGGTGTGATATTACCAGGCAGCAGTTTTGCCAAGATTACCAATCACCTTCTTCCTGTACTGTCCAAAAACCTCCTCCAGACTAGCACACTAGTTGAAGTGCAAACAAGCAGGTGTAGACAAAACTCGAGTCATACCCCCCAGATATAATGCACCTTATCTTGATTCAAGGAGAGTAAGCATGCCCGTGACAGTAGTTTTGCCAGCACAAGTACTGTACCTTATATTCATAGAAAGTGTAATCATACCAGTAGCAGAAGCTTGCCAACATAGCAAATACTGTACCTTATCTTGATTCAAAGACAAAGAGAGTAACCATACCGGTAGCAGAAGCTTGCCAACACGACCAATGCTGTACCTTATCTTGATTCAAAGAGAGTAACCATACCAGTAGCAAGAGCTTGCCAACATGACCAATGATGTACTTTATCTTGATTCAAAGAAAGTAATCATACCAGTAGCAGATGTTTTCCAACATGACCAAACCGTACATTGTCTTGATTCAAAGAGAGTAAGCAAACCAGTAGCAGATGCCTGCCAACATGACCAATGATGTACTTTATCTTGATTCAAAGAGCGTAACCATACCAGTAGCAGAAGCTTGCCAACATGACCAATGATGTACTTTATCTTGATTCAAAGAGAGAAAGCATCCCAGTAGCAAGAGCTTGCCAACATGACCAAATGCTGTACTTTATCTTTATTCAAAGAGAGTAAGCAAACCAGTAGCAGACGTTTGCCAACATGACCAAACCGTACCCTATCTTGATTCAAAGAGAGTAACCATACCATTAGCAGAAGCTTGCCAACATTACCAATACGGTACTTTATCTTGATTCAAAGAGAGTTTGCACAGCAGTAGTAATTTTTACAAACATCATTAATGCTGTACACCACCAAACCCCCAAATGAAAAGAGATAAAAGAGAAAAGTTTAATAAGAAAGTAATGTTGTCTAAAACAAGTTAACTGTACTCATAAACTGCATAGAGCCACTCATTCAACTTATATTGACCCCTCTTAAAAGAAAATGTCCAGTTTGTGTGGCTACCCTTCCAAATTTGTTAAACTCAATTTGATGAAGTTAGAGCTGTAACTCAAAAGCCCGTTCATTTTCCTGTTGTTGCACTCCTGATCCGTTTGGAATTGCTAGTGTAATTGCTAGATTTTTTTAGTTAAAACAAAAATAATAATCCTGCTTTAGTAAATTTTCTTTTTTTCAGCCAAAATTATTAAAAATTTACGTTGTCAGTTTCCCTTGTGGTTTAAAACTTGATATTTTAAGTAACAAATCCCATACCGTTGAGGTGATCCCTCTGCTGCCGCTTCCCAGGTTATCGTAAACTTGGGTGTGATCCCTGGGTATAATACGGCAGTTCCAGGTTGAATGGCTTCTGACTGGCACCCCCGAACAAAGATATTTTCAAAATAGGGAGACCGGTCAACAATGGGGCTAGATAGCTCAGTTGGTAGAGCGCACATGTTAATCAGGAGGTCGCAGGCTCAAATCCCGCTCTAGGAGTACAAAGTCTAGTGTTGTTGGCCACTACCTCTATCCCCCATTACAAAATTGCCTGTTTTTAGATGCTGGACATTCTTGAAACTAATGGCTAAAGCACTGCCACTGTCTTCACTATAATGGTAGTTCTAGTAGTAGTAGTAGTAGTAGTAGTAGTAGTAGTAGTAGTAGTAGTAGTAGTAGTAGTAGTAGTAGTAGTAGTAGCAGTAGTAGTAGTGGTAATAGTAGTAGTATATACATGTAGTATCCTTCTGTCTCGGGAGACCACGGATCTACGCCCTTGGTTGTCTTGGTCGGGGTTGGAGCGGCGGCGTCGGCTATGGCTAAGTAGAGGCCTACACGGGAGTGGCAGTTCCTGTTACACTGACTGCAGGTGAAGGTGGTGGTAGCTGTTGGATCTGCAGACTGTCTTATTGCCTTCCTGCGAGCCCTCTTCTCCTCTGCCTGTTGCAACAGACCTTGCGGACATCTCCACTCCATGTGCATCGGTCGGCAGCTGATGCTTCCCAGCTGTTAGTGTTGGTGTTGGTAGCGCTAATCAGTGGTGTATTACCAGACTTTTTTTTTGGGGGGGGGGCTACTTTAAAGAAAAATCCATTTGCATTTTCCGATCTCATTTTTCACTCATTCATTTATTTATATATTTTTTTATTTTTTTATAATTTCTTTTTTTACTGGATCCTTTTTCACCTTTCTTCGAAAAAGATTTGGTTCAAAGAAATTTGAAATTTGTTTTTTGAAAGAGCAAAATTATTTCAGTTTTTTCTTAAGCTGACTTTTTTGGCAATAACCGGAAGCTGAGGTCAAGTTTAATTCTCGGGTTTTCTTCGTTATATTGTTGAATCGGTTTTACTTTCATATTTTGTTATCACTTAGTATTACATTCAACATAATTGTCTAGCTCATAAACAACGTTAAACTAAAATAATTGACGAAACAAAATCTCGCTCACATAAAACTCCATACGGTTGGGACCACTACGGTCCCGGAAATTCCAAAATGAACTTCAACTTCTAACTTGAAAAAGTTTATTATTAAAAAAGTTTAAATTTTACTCTGCACAGAGTTGAAATTCAACAGTTTTCTTTTTTGTTGTATTTATAATTATATAAAAAAAAATAAAAAAAACGTAGAAGGAAAAAAAAAAAGGTAAATAAAATAGAAAATTGAACAAGACAGTCTCTGGCTATACAGCCTGGCAGCTTTACAGTTGAGACGTCTATCTTGGGGTTCAATTTCCTTACCGCATGGGTTTGGCTCGCCGAGACTAGACAACATGACTTTTTTATTAAATTGTTCCCCGTGGTTAAAGGGAAAGGACAACTCAATAGTTTGTTTTGTAGTGATGTAAAACATTCAGGTTGGCTCAGTGGTTTCTTCCATGTGCCTTTCACTTCTGTGACGACGGTTCGAGTCCCGGAACCGGAGCCAATTGCACTCTAAACATGCTCAGGTCAGAATTGGACCCGATTTCGGGTCCCCCGGGGGGGGGGGGGCAAACCCATTTCTGAGTCAGGCTGACCCGGAAATTGGTAAAAAAAATAATAATAATAATAACCAACAACAACAAACAAGGGGATTTTGACTTGGATTCTTCGTCATTTTGACACTATACCTAGTCATATACTGACCTAAAAATGGGCCAGGCACCATGGGACCCGGAGTCCAGGTCAATTCTGATCCTGGAGGTTTTGTTTGAAAATGCGATTGAGGATTGGGTTTTAAAGGAACATTACAGAATTGGTTAGAAAAAACCTTGCAAAATACACTTTTTGATCACAGATTTACATAAAACTTACACGGTCTAATGATGATGATAGTAGAAAACATCCCTTGAAATATTTCTGTCTGTAATGCCATATTTGATGAGAAATGGATAAACTAATTTTCCGATTGGAGTTTATCGCTCAGTGAGCGTTTTATTCATTTGGTGAATCTATATGATTGCATGCAAATGTGTAATCGGTTTTTCACTATTTTCTCGTGACCCAGATGGCCGATCGATCTCAAACTTCTACAGGTTTGTCAGTTTATGTATATGGTGGATTACATGAAGTGTTTACACTGCCAGCAACTGTTTTGTTAGCAAAAACCAATTCTGTAATGTTCCTTTAAGTTCCCAGGTGTTTCCTGATTTGGGGTTTTTCCTCCCACATCTATAATACGACATTTCTCGTCGTCCTCGTCATCGATACTCGTTGCAGGTGTCCTCAGGCCTATGGGTTGCCGTGCTATAGGCGCTTTGGGGGGGGGGGGTCGCTTGGTTTCATTACCAGAAAAATTAAATCATGAAAATACATTCAAGTTCTAGAAATAAACGTCTATAAACTAACCGGCTATATAAGGTTTCTTTGCAGTTCATTAGAGAGGTTTCGCAAGGCTACGGATACAGATACGGATACGGATACGTCAACACTTTGTGTGTTCACGTGACTCGTAACCGTGTCTTCCGTGTTTTGCATGTGCGTTGACAACGGATACGGGAGCTCATTCACGTACGTTAAAAACGGATACCGTTTTGCTGATTTTAGTTGTATTTTTGCCCTAGATTAAAAACATTTCCCCTGGTATTACTTTTAAAGGTGTCATTTATGACATAGATGGAAATGTTTTCATCATTTGTAAGCAAAATATGGGGAAAATACAGTATAAACAGGAGTCTCTATTTTGCCGTGCTTACCGGAAACTTTCTTTACACGCGTTTAACGTGGGGGTCCGAAAACGATAATTTAAATAAAATACTACTCAATCAAATTCTCCAATGTAACAAGAACACACACACAATGTTTTTGGATTTATTTTTCTCGCAAAACCCATGCCAACGTATGTCTATAGTTTGGCCCAGGCCTGACGCATAACTCTATGATTGCGAAACAAAATCTGAGGCGCATCTAACGTGAACGGATACGGTTATCGTATCTGTATCTGTATCCGTATCCGTACGCTTGCGAAACCTCTCTATTATTTTAAAGTGGCGTGCCTCTTAATCGCTGTAGCTTGTTGCAAGCCTGAGGAAACATGTAAACAAGGGTGCTTGCTATGCGAACCAGAAACACCGGGGTTAACCCCTATTACTATACCGCATACATATTCATGCCCGAGAGTCGAATTCTCACTGGTCCATTCAACATCACGTGCCAGACGCTTGCTGTTTACCAAGCGCGCACGCGAGTATTCACGCACATGGTAAATGCGCATGACAAGTAGACCGGGCGACAGTCTACTTGTCATGCGCTTTACGATCGTGGAACTGTTCACCGGGTGTTGTCCGCATGCGCGAACATCGCTCTAGCGACATCCAACACATGAAAAACTTATCCTGGATGCAATTTATCATTTCACAGTCGTCATTTTCCCCTTGGTCCTAATATTGTACCGGTGACTGAATATGTATGAGGTATAGTAAAACAAATATAACATGGTTTATTTCGGTTGATCAGTCGATAATAGCTCCCTCGGTATTGGAAGTTGATAAACTAATTTGTCAACTTCCAATACCTCGGGGAGCTAATATCGACTGTTCACCCTCAAACCATGTTATATTTGTATACTGTTCCATGATAAGTGATCTGGATTCTTTGACTACCGATCTCGTTACACTGGATCGACAGCTGAATGTCCCATCCGAAAGACAAGTATATGGTAAAGCATCAATCTCAGGGACACAAGTGTCACGACCGGGACTCGGACCCACACTCTGCTGAGCAGACACACCAGAGCTGGAGTCCGTAGACCGATCATTGTTCGTGGTATTTTGCATCTGTTAATCTCTTTCATGTGTATTTTATGCTGTTATAAATTTATGTAAAATTTGTGTATTATGTAATCCAGCCTAACGGTTGCCAATAAATATATTATCCTATCAAATCCTATCGGTGCTCTTAACCGCTCGGCCACGACACACCAGATGATGAAACCACACACAAACAAAATTTACAAAAAAATATTGGATCTATTACATTATTAAACGACTGCCGAGAGTTAATGAATGGGGATCATGGACGGAAAGGGAGATTGGTTTTAACCTTTACTGTGTACTTGATGCGTAATAAATTGGATTACAGTTTCTAAGGTTACATCTACAAACAGATCCAAAGAGTGTTTAGTAGGTTAAAGGAACATTACAGAATTGGTTTTTGCTAACAAAACAGTTGCTGGCAGTGTAAGCACTTTATGTAATCCACCATATACATAAACTGACAAACCTGTAGAAGTTTGAGATCGAGCGGCCATCTGGGTCACGAGAAAATAGTGAAAAACCGATTACACATTTGCATGAAATCATATGGATTCAACAAATGAATAAAACGCTCACTGAGCGATAAACTCCAATCGGAAAATTAGTTTATTCATTTCTCATCAAATATGGCATTTCAGACAGAAATATTTCAAGGGATGTTTTCTACTATCATCATCATTAGACCGTGTAAGTCTTATGTAAATCTGTGATCAAAAAGTATATTTTACAAGTTTTTTTCTTACCAATTCTGTAATGTTCCTTTAAAAGACGACCGTGGCCGATGGTCTGATAGATTTCAAAAGTTCACTGCAATTTATTCACGGCCCAAGAATTAATGAAAGGGAGGTTGTAACTCCAACAACTTTAGTTTTGGGTTGAACAAAGAAAAATGGAGCGGATCGGGATATGAACCTGCACTACCAAATCTGTAGCTGTTTTCAAATTTGTTAGTTGTAAACTGGGGCGCAAGGAGGGTTTTATTTGGGAGGGTGTACGGAAGCCCCTTTGCTGATTACCATTTCCTTTTTGGGGTAGGCCTACGTTGTATGGGAGCATGCATGAAGCCGATTTGTCAATTTGCCGAATTTTCGATTTGCCGGTTGGCTGATTTGCCGGTTGGCTGATTTGCCGGTTGGCTGATTTGCCGATTTGTTATTTTGAAGGATTTGCCAACTACCAGTCAGTATTCACTTTAAAGGTATTGTACACTTTTGGTAACAGCTCAAAATCAGTGTCCACATTTTGTGTGATTAAACATATGCATGAACAAACAAACCTGTGAAAGTTTGAGCTCAATTGGTCATCGAGGTCACGAGAAAATAGTGAAAAGAGATCTTATGTGTTTTTTTTTTTTTTTTTTTTTTTCAAATTATCGCGCGCGATAATTATTATTGTTTTACTCGTTTCTTAGAAACGATAGCATTTTAGGCAGAAATATTTTAAGGAACCCTTGCTACCATTACTTACTTTAAATCATGTAAGTTATGTGTGAGTCTGTGAACATTGTGTTTTTCGATCTCAATAACAATTCAACGTCAATAACAATTCAATTATAATCTGAGAAACGAGTCACGCATGAATCGTTTCTCAGATTTCTGAGGGTTGGTGTCCGTTCGCGATTGCTGCGGCCACTGTCACCTCGTTAAACGTTGTTGGTACCCGCTGTCACCTCGCTAAACGGATTCAAAGTTCCTGTGAAAATACCGTGACAGTTTTTTGCTGTTTTCTCAGCAAGTAGACACTGTATTCAGCTGAAACTTTCAGAGGTGACTTTTATCGTACCTTGCTTGATAATTTTGCCAATCAGCAATGCTTTAAAAAACACAAGATCTACTCGACCCCCCTTTAATTTAACCAATTAACATTACCCTTCAATCTCTGATACCTCCCGACTTTCGGAGACATAAATATACTCTGGATTCATGGAATGTGGTTCCAATCACTTCTAGTTCGTTAATACATTCATCACATTGACAGGTTTGGGTTCCAACTCGTTCCATCAACTCAGACCTCCAAATTTCCACTCGTTTACGGGACTTCCACGTTTAAACGAGCCGGTCGGATTTTCATGTTGAATAAATTTACAATTTAATCAGAGGGGATTACTCTCAGATTAAGGATACATCCAGATCTTCAGTCCTCCGGGATATAAGTTGAAAGTCCAGACCGCAGATTGCCTATCTCCTCCGAAAAAGAAACAAGTCCCACACACAGTTATTGAAAATATGAAGCATGTGTTATTTTGCGTTATTTACACTTCCCAAACCTGTTTTTCATTTGAACAAGGCCGAGAGCCTGTAACTGCCCGTTTCCTTTCTCGTTTTTTCTTCATCAACAGCTTGTCTTAAAAGGACTGTAAATTGGTTTTAGGGGAAAGCCGCTTTCTAATCCGTGTTTCTTTGAAACTACGTCTGCCTTTAAAGCACATGTACATGTACAACACTGGTAATTTTCAAAGACTAGTATCCACACTTTATGTGACCCAAGATATATAAAGGAAATAGCAAACCTGTGAAATGGTAAGCTCAATCGGTCTTCGGGGTCATGAGAAAAAAGTGAAAACCTCCATTATATTTTTTCATTGTTTTCAAACACCGGATTTTATTACCAGTGATAGGCCTAAAGACTAACAGTTTTACTCCTTTCCTAAAAACTATAGCATTTCAAGAAAAGCTATTTCAAGGGGAGTTTACCACCACGACCATCTTTAAACCATGGAAGTTATGTGCAAATCTGTGAACTTTTATATTTTCAATCTTACAAAATGTTGTACACACCCTTTAAAGTCAATTGGCTGGAACTTCTATCCCCCACTCCAGACTCTGCACTGGAAGGCTATTCTCAACTGTCTGACGAGCAATTTGTATTTAAAGATCTTCACTCTAAAAAAGAAAACTGGTCATAATTGACCCGGATTTGGGTCTGATGGGGCCTGAACCATTACTGATTCAGTATGACCCCGAATCTCCTTTAAAATGACCCAGCAATAGGTCCAGCTGACGCAATGTCCGGGTTAAAAGTCCCATTTTTGACCAGTTTCCGGGTCAAACCTGAACAAGAAATGGGGGCACGCCCCATGGAAACTGTAAATCCAGATCAACTCTGACCCGGGCGTGTAAGTCCGATTTTTTGCAAAATGTGACTTGTAAATTTGGATTTGAATTTTAGCTAATTTGTATAGATTCGAGAAATTCACAAGCTTCCATTTGAGGTAGGCCTACTGCAAAAAAATAAAACACCTTTGAAAAAAAACTCAAAAACTAAGTACTGTCGTGATTCCAATATTAAAGGAACATTACAGAATTGGTAAGAAAAAAACTTGTAAAACATACTTTTTGACCACAGATTTACATAAAACTTAAACGGTCTAATGATGATAATAGTAGAAAACATCCCTTGAAATATTTTTGTCTGAAATGCCATATTTGATGAGAAATGAAAAAACTAATTTTCCGATTGGAGTTTATCGCTCAGTGAGCGTTTCATTCATTTGTTGAATTTATATGATTTCATGCAAATGTGTAATCGGTTTTTCACTATTTTCTCGAGACCCAGATGGCCAATCGATCTCAAACTTCTACAGGTTTGTCAGTTTATGTATATGGTGGATTACATAAAGGGCTTACACTGCCAGCAACTGTTTTGTTAGCAAAAACCAATTCTGTAATGTTCCTTTATATAACCCCCGCCACTAGCCACGTACAAAAATGGTTACATGTACTTTGTGCTTTGTCCGTGGCATTATTTTTGGAACACTTATATATTTGATATAGTTCTATTACGTACGAAAACGATATCCAATCAAAGTTTACCAAAGAAAACAAAAACCACTTCCAAGACTGGATTGCAAAGAACAGAAAGCAATTTTCATAATCCCCGAAGTTAAACATGAAACAGTTGAGCCTTGGCATACGCACGTGTTGTTATAAAAAGCCCATCCATCCATTCTGATTGTAGGAGGAAGTCCAATAAGTAACCGGATTGTTATCTGTTTGGCAAAAGTTGTTAAATAATGTCAATAAAAATTTGTTCAATTTCCTAAGTTTATTATCCGAGGAGATTGTGCGCATTGTCAAGCTGTCAAAATAGTTACTTGACCCCTGTGTTCTGAAACATACGGAGGCCCATTAGTTCCACGTTTCTCTTTTACGTCGTGCAAGTGTTTCTCTTTCACGTGGTAGCGTTTCTCTTTCACGTGGTACGGTGTTTTTCTTTCACGTGGTAGTGTTTCTTTTTCACGTGGTAGTGTTTCTCATTCACGTGGTACGGTGTTTTTCTTTCACGTGGTAGCGTTTCTCTTTCACGTGGTAGCGTTTCTCTTTCACGTGGTACGGTGTTTTTCTTTCACGTGGTAGTGTTTCTCATTCACGTGGTAGCGTTTCTCTTTCACGTGGTACGGTGTTTTTCTTTCACAGTGGTACGGTGTTTTTCTTTCACGTGGTAGTGTTTTTCTTTCACATGGTAGCGTTTCTCTTTCACGTGGTATAGTGTTTCTCTTTCACGCGTTAGTGTGTTTCGTTCACCTGGTAGTGTTTCTCTTTCACGCGGTTGTGTGTCTCGTGCACCTGCTAGTGTTTTCTTTCACGTGGTAGTGTTTCTCTTTCACGTGGAGTGTTTCTCTTTTAAATGGAGGTGTTTTCTTTCACCTTGTATAGTGATCTTCTTTCATGTGGTTGCGTTTGTCTTTCATCTGAAGGTTGCGTGTTAATGAGCGGCCACCACTTAGTTAACCGTTGGCCGCCAGTAGTCAGGCAACCACGTGAAAGAGAAACACTACCAATGCGAATGTAACGTGGCACTAATGGGCTCCCGTATTGAAACGAAATTCTTGAAGCAACTTTTTAAATTGATGTGTGCTTTTCTTCTTGCCGCTCTTTTTATACGTGTTATTGTTGGATGTGTTGATCAGGTTTGTGTTTTGTTTCATTGTATTGAACACTTTTACGTCTAGGCCTGTATCGTAATGTTATATTCTGTCTGTCTTTGCGTGCATCCATGAACCTCATGGGGAAACAATTCAATTACAACTAATGGGGCTTCCCTGGTCAAACAAGAAAACAATTAATGAAATAAATAAACTTCCCTTTTCGCTTCATAACGTTTTTTAGTTACTTATTTTTGTTATGCCTTTTATTTTTTTAAATACAAGTACTATGAAAAAATTATGTCTTTTCGCCTTCTTAGGGTTCTAAATGGATTGCAGATGACGTCATTGACCACCATCTGTGATGAAAAACAATGGAAACGTGCACGCGTGTGCGCACTCCGCATGGCTCTCAGCCAATGATAGCTCTTCACGTGTGCCGGTTCATCAAAGATGGCGGCCAATGCAAGGGGTCTATTGCTCCAGCCTCGCTACCATGGGCAGTGCGCCGTATCGATACCTCTCCAACCTCGTCCCCAGGGGTGATCGATCTCGCCGCGCCATTTTCTTCCACTAAACGCGCCCGCTCAAGAATGGAAACCCGCAAATAAGGCCTGAAGTCAAGGAGCAACTGTTCCCCTCTCAATCTACTCATTCTTCTTTGATCTTGTGATAAATCTAACTCTATGCAGTTTAGGGTGACCGTGTAAAAACCATGATTCATTTGAAATGGAAATGGAATCGCTTAAAAATACTTTCATTTTCACACGCGCGTACTAAGCGTCCTACGAGCGCAATACACGCGCTTATAATTTTTTAACTAGCGTGCACGCAAAGTAGTTTTGCGTTTGGGAGCCAATAGATGGCCGATCGATCTAAAACTTCCACAGGTTTGTCAGTTTATGTACATGGTGGATTACATAAAGTGCTTACACTGCCAGCAACTGTTTTGTTAGCAAAAACCAATTCTGTAATGTTCCTTTAAGCTTACCGCCAGTTTCGTTTACAACAGGGAACGTGGCAATTTAATTTCGGTGTCAACTGGCATTCAAGCCAAGGGGATATCGAAGATCAAGACGGAAACAGATATAAGATGAATCATATATTGTGTTTATGACTTGCCAATGATGCGGAGAGGATTCTACAAGGGTCGGAAGTAGGAGGGGGGAGTGGTGAGGGGTTCGTTCCCCTGGAGTTTGAAAAAGAAAATGAGGGCAAAATATGCTCTAGTTTCATTCAATGACAGAGGGGGGTAAAGGGTCGAAGGTTTAGTTAAAGGGAAGGCTTTAAAAAAAAAAGGTCTTTCTACTAATTGTTCAGTTTTTAACGATACAGCATAAAGTGTGAACAATACATCTTCTGCTGTCAGTCAAAGATATAGAGTATGCAGTTGATGATCAGCAGTTCATGTCAGTCCAAAAACATGGTGTCTCGACAAATACACCTTTCTATTGCAACGTCACAGCCCGAGTTTTTGCCAACCAAGGTTGGAAAACTATGGAAAGCCATAAATGCAAAGCAAAAAAAGATAGACACAGTTTGTAACAATGTTACACAAATACTCAACAAATACTGTTGAATTTGTTGGAAACAAAGAAACTAACCATGGGATGTGTTTGTTTTAAGTAAAGTGTTGAATTTTGTCATACAAATATGTTAACACGATTGAATGTTTTGCTAACATTCGGCCGTCCATGCCATACAGTACAGTTTGTTTATCAACAATGGAAAGGTCTACAGCCCTCTCTATAACGTGCCAAGGTAGCGGTGTCATGGCCGAGCAGTCTGTGCACCGGACTAAAGTTCTTGCGTTGTCAGAGTGTGGGTTCGGGTCTCCCGGCGAGGCACTTGCGAACAAGACACGTATCCGCGATTGGTCCCGTGTGTGTAATGCGCATAACCCAACACAATCAGCGCTAAAGAGCGAAGGGGTTTTACCCATGTGTTTCTGGCGTGGTCGGCTGCAGGTTTCTCGGCAGCACCTCCACCGGGTGCCTCGAGAAAATAGCACGCTCCGACGATCACCTCGGGAGTCATAGGCCCTTTTCGAATCCACGGCTTCGGCTCCGGATTCGGCTTCAGGCCCAGTTTTCTTGTCTGAAACCCTGACCGCAAAGCATGCGTAAGTTAAAATAATTGAGGGAGCCAAGCTAGTCTGAGCCGATTTTGGAGTCGAAGCCGTGAATTCGAAAAGGGCCACAGTTTTCACCATAGCTAGAGGAAAAACAGTCAGTATTTGTTTTGTGTACACCTTGCACAGAGATCCGTTGTCATTTGATTGGTGGAACACGCGTCACGTGTACACTGTAAAGACTCCCGGGTTAGAATTGACCCAGATTCCGGGTTCCAGGGAACCTGACCCATTTCCGGGTCAAGCCAAGCTGACCAGGATAGTGGTTAACAGAAATGGCATTTAAACTCATGTACTGGGTCATTTTGACACAGATTCCGAGCCATTCTGACCCCGAAATGGGTCACGTCCAACGGGACCCAGCCTCGACCCCAGGGTGTGTCGAGCAGTACGAGGTTGACCGCTCTGTCACCCTGGTATTGGATCATTTGCATATCCAAAATTTGTGGATACGTATGCAAATTAGAATAGTCTGGCTGCTTTTCGAAATTCACATCTTCGTCACAGTCTTGTGGTCCGTACCAGATTTAATAGCCTGTTTGTACATTGGTTGCCGGCCGGCTGTTTTGACAAAGGTTAACATTTGGTTTTGTCCAATCAGGGTCCAAGTAAGGAGTTTCCCTCCCAGGGTTTACTATTGTAAACATGGTTGGAAATAAAGTAAACCATGGGGACGAGGTTGAACGGGACCCGATTCGGGTCAATTCTGACCCGGAAGGTTGTAGAGCGTATGAAAGGTGAAGGTCTCGCGCGTATTCGAGCATTTTGGGGACAACTTTGGTCCCACTTACATTACTTTAACACCTGAAGGAAACACATCTTTAATGAGTGAAAGAAACAAACTCTCGCACTTTAACGGATCCAAATGTTGGATTACGCGCGAGACTTGCACAGCATACTGCCGCGAACCCTCCAAAATTTAATATGGGATTCTAATAAGTATTGGACGCTTCCCAGCTTCGTTTCCAGAAAACCAATCCCGTCTGTTTGTCCAAATGAGGCAGGTTCGTGCCACGGGGGACAAGGATGGTGTCCATAATGGAGTCGTCCACGTTGTTCAAAAGTTTGTTTGTGTGTGTGTTTTTTTGCTTTCAGAGTGTGAGGTAGACGAGTTTCCGTGTCTATTTTGCGTTTATTGTGAACACATTTTAAATGACAATGATCTATAATATGAGTGAGTAATATAAAAACAAACATTTTGTTGTTGTCGCAGAATAAAATCGCATCCAATATTTGTATAATACCACCCCATAGTAGATTCTGCCTAGACGTATATGTACCAAGAAGCTGCCGTAGCAACATTGGTTGCTACGTAGGTACTGGCTGCTACGGGTGTCGTGCGTTGTGTTGGCGCAGTTTTCTAGCAAAAGCTAAGACATATCATGTGACTCGCTCCAAACCAATCACAAGGCAGAATCTAAATATGCGTTATAATAAAACCTTCCCATGAAATATGTAAATAACACATCGCGTGTGCGCACTCTTCCTACTGGGCCCAATTTCAAAGAGCTGCTTAAGCATAACAAGTACCTAAGCACAAGAAAATTATGCTTACCAGAGTAAAATTACCAGTCAAAATACCATGTCACATGTACAGTCTGTGACTGGTATTCTGCTTATTTTTGCTTGGCGGAAAATTGTTCAGCAATATTTGCTGCTTAAAGGCCCTGTACACTATTGGTAAGATCGAAAAACACAATGTTCACAGATTCACACATAACTTACATGATTTAAAGTAAGTAATGGTAGAAAGGGTTCCTTCAAATATTTCTGCCTAAAATGCTATCGTTTCTGAGAAACGAGTAAAACAATAGTAATTATCCCGCGTGATAATTTGAAAAAACTGAAAACACATAAGATCTATTTTCACTATTTTCTCGTGACCTCGATGACCAATTGAGCTCAAACTTTCACAGGTTTGTTTGTTCATGCATATATGTTTAATCACACAAAATGTGGACACTGATATTGAGCTGTTACCAAAAGTGTACAATACCTTTAAGCAGCTCTATGAAACTGTCCCCATGTTGACAAAAGGAGTAGGCCTAAATATCGGGCCTTTTTGTATGACTGATGGTGGCGTGACGCACTCGCGTTTGTGCATCTGCCTGTAGTGCACAACTCTACGGCGTTTGCCAACCAATAGTGTCTGTACCATGCGTGAATGTAATTAGCATATTTCATGGGAAAGGTCCATTGCTCTAATCATATACGCAAGATTATAGTTCCCATATTGCAAGTCCTTATGTGAACATGTCGTCACCTCAAGAGAGCTTGATTTAATTAGTGGCAGGGTACTGCTCGTTTCAGTTCTGATTAATTACGTACACGTTTAAGAGTTTCACGGATGGCTGTTTTGAACGTCGATGAAATGCCAACGGGAAGGATTTTTATAAACAGTTTTGCTGGTGATACTTCCAGAAGTGTTCGGCTAATTTCCTCGCGCAATTACTTGAAGGGGGATGAAAATACTATCGGGCATCTGGGCGCTGTACTCAAGATGTTATGTTTTGAATTCTGCAGAGAGAAATGTAAAGATCTCTTTTTATTAGTTGTATAAAAAGGGGAGAGGTTGGGAGAGGGGATTAGTGGAGGTTTAGTTTTAGTTTGGTAATTATTATGTGAAAAATTAAATAGAAAATGGTAAACATGGATTGTTAATCAACTCTGAGTTGTTTGGGTGGAGGAGGGGAGGGAGGGGGTGGGGCTACCAGAGTTGTAGTTATTGAGGTTTTTTTATCTTAAAGGGGCTGTGTCGTCATGATCAAAGCAGGCCTGTGACTGTACATGGAATTATGAACTCTCACCCAGCTACTTAGTTACAGTGCTTAAAAATCACCGACGTAGCCATGCTGGATCACTTGAATGGATATAATTTTGACTGGTACTCAGGTGTTTTAACTAGCATTAGACCAGCGGACCTCTGTCAACGGAGACAGTGCGGATTGCCTTTTTAGAACTATACAGGTGAGAGGCCGGAACTTGTGCAAAACATTGTCAACAGGTTCGATTAAAGATGATTGATTTGTCTGCAGTTGGGGTGGACAGCTGTGAGGATGGGAATTAACCAAATTAACAAACTTAATTTGAAATGTGGGTACTAGAAAGTTCACCTTGATGTGAAGGAGGATCAACCAGCAGTCAAACTGAGAACTGTTTCCTCTCATCTTCAGAGAAAAGGATGGCTGCAAAAAAAGAAGAAGAAACAAATTACCTGACAGGAAACTTCTGAAGCTTTTATGAAAAGGTTATAATTATAGTACGGCAGGTGGTGATTATTTGATGATAAACAAGCCTGGAATGTTGGGCTTACAGAGAAAATTGTCTAGAGCGGGACTTGAGCCTTTGACTTCTGGATTAACGTGCCGGCGCTCTTAAAAATGAGCTATAGGCTATAGCCTTGTGCTGGCGGTCTCCCTATTTTGTCAATATCTTTGTTCAGGGTGCAATTCAAGAAGCCATTCAACCTGTAACTGCCGTACAGCCAGGAATCACATCCAAGTTTACGACACAACCTGTGAGGCAGCAGCAGTTGAAACTTGTTGAAACCCCTCTGTGAAACTTGCATGCATTAAAGACACTGGACAATATTGATAATTGTCAAAGACCAGTCTTCTCACTTGGTGTGTCTCAACATATGGATAATAACAAACCTGTAAAAACTTGAGCTCAATTGGTCGTCGAAGTTGCGAGATAACTGTGAAAGAAAAAACACCCTTGTCACACGAAGTTGTGTGCTTTCAGATGGTTGATTTCGAGACCTCAAAATCTAATTCGGAGGTCTCGAAATCAAATTCGTGGAAAATTACTTCTTTCTCGAAAACTATGTCACTGAGAGGGAGCCGTTTCTCACAATGTTTTATACTGCCGACCTCTCCCCATTACTCGTTACCAAGTAAGGTTTTATGCTAATAATTATTTTGAGTAATTACCAATAGTGTCCACTGCCTGAGTGTACTGCTGTTTTAATATTTGCTGCCTTAGCAAATATTTGCGGCATGGTGTAAACCCCACAATGTCAAAACACCCCACAAGTGCAGTTCCTATACCTCACACAATGTATATCTTGTAAACACTGCAGCACGGGTTCTAAAAAGAGGATACGTCTTAACTTTCTCAATGGTAATATCAATTTTGTACATTAAAACCCTCCGAGCAGCCACGAGAAAGAAAAAAATACATGCTGAACCCACTGGGCGCGATCGGAAGGCAGATTGTATTACGGGTAAATAACTGTGTTTTGGGGGCACAATTCTTAATCTATGGTCTGAACAGATGAATAGATGTTCCCTGGACCAACACACTAAAGATTGAAGCATTCTGAAAATTTACACATTGGTTCACTACTAATTTTCAAAAAAAAAAGTACATTTCGAAATCCGCACCCCAGGCCCTCATTACAATAGGTCCAGCTAGACTAATCTGCCATCCCACACTATTTGTCTTAGTTTACCCAACCAGAAATCACTACAGTACATGATTGAGTAGTTCAAAAAAAAAAAAAATCAGAGGAATTGATCCACACATTTTGTAGTTATTTCTTCTTGCAAGGAGAGGCAGCGCTGAAAAGGACAGGTTTTCATTTGATTTCCAGGACTGGAGCCGGTAGAGTCTCCCAGCAGGTCAGCACTGATGACAGCTCGGGTTCACTGTCTCCTCTCAGAGCCGTATCGGCTCCTCAGCAAAAGAAGAAGGACGTAGTGGATTAGAACTAATGTAATTAATAAGGATTTTACCCCCCCCCCCCTTTGTCTACTTTCTGATTGCCTTTCTTTGTTCATCGTCTGCATACTTCTGTCTGCTCTCCGAATCCCATGACTATACCTCTGTTTTACACTATAGAGGTTTTTCAGCTGACGTCACTGGCCCCGCCTACCGCAACGGCAGCCATCTTGCCGGTCATGGTTACGGTAATGAACTGTGATCTTGCCTCTGGTCATTGACCGGCAATATGGCGTCTCAAACACACAGTCACATGATAAAATCACGTGACTGTAAAACCTCTATAGGCTACTGTTATGGTGTCATTTCGCTTTTGAGAAAGACCTACTTATTGGGTCGAAGCGTCAGGTCATTACTGTTTTAGTGCCAATCTCAGTGCTCGATATTATTGATACATTTTTAAAGATGATCTGTATGATTACTTGTTGATGTTCACAGAAGTGGTGGAAAAGGGGGCATGCAGCTATGTTAAATATGAGAACACGGCTGGGGCCAATAATTAGCCAGTTGCGATTTAAACTTGAGCAGTGTCTGGTGCAATGACTTCTTCAGTCACAAGTTAACCACTTATAAATTTGAATTCCTCCGGTTCGGTGCAAACTGTTGTGTAGTTACGTAAGAGAGGGCGAACACCCATGATACACAATTCTGAATGAATGTGTACGGCACAATGGTACCAGGCTTTGCCCATCTGGAAGTTGCTGTACAAAAAACTTGCCCTCTGTAATCCATGTGGCGATAACAGTCTGGGGTCGTCCAATTTGAGTGTTCACTGTTATTAATCAATCAAGTCACTGTAATACCAGACATTGTTCAAAATCTAACTCGCAAATGGCTTATTACAAAAGTATATTTAATCACCTTTAGTTGTCAAGCCAAGAAAAAAATCCTGCTGGTCTTATAATAGTTGACGTGCTAGTTTTACCCTTCACGATAAGCACTGCATACTCGGTGCTCTCTGAGGCATGCGGGCCACGGCTATTCGGATGGGATTCAAATCCTAGATCCGCTCATTCTAGAGCAGATGTCTTACTTTTATCCAACAGACTGCGCCCAGCGTGCCTGGCGACGAGAGGCCAGAATTCCCGCTAAAGTTAAACTATATTCAATAATAAGGTAAAACAGGATATCAGTCAAAACTTATTGTGGTTTATTTTGGTTGTTTAGTTTTTTGTTCCCAAATGAAGCGTTAACTGTTTTTGTATGGGAACCTTTGCGTCCTCCAACTGAAAATGTACGGGGAGAAAACTCTTGGTAAAAAAAAACCCAAAGAAAACATCGTCAAAGGACTAAGTTTAAATTTCAAACAATAAACCACAAGGGAAACTGCACAGATAATTGTTTTGGGTTGAACAAAGAAAAATTGACTAAACCCAATTTTGTGTTTGATGTACACAGGCAGTTTCCCTTGTGGTTTTTATTGCTTGGTATTTGAAATAAAAAGTTGTGATCCCCTGGCGAGACGGCAGTTTCAGGTTGAATGGCTTCTGTCTGGCACCAAGATATTGACAAAATAGGGAGACTGCCAACATAAGGGCCGGCTAGATAGCTCACAGTTGGTTGAGCGCGCACTGGTCCGGGCTCAAGTCCCGCTCTTGTCAATTTATCTTTGTTCAACCCAAAAGTGGAAATCAAATAACTCGCACAAGTTTTGTTCTCACTCAATGTATTTGTTAAAATTATTTTGCATGTTAAATATTTGCACAAGCTCTGAAAGTCAATTATTATTGACCACAATACACAGCATTTTGTGTAAGATTTTGTCTTCTTTATTTTTATCAAGCCATTGTGAGCACCATTATTTTATGTTCTGTTTTATTATTGTAAACTGACAGTGTCATATATATATATATATATTAACCCAATACAAAACTTCACCTGATATTTGTTACAACGTGTGGAAACACAATGGAAAATAGTGGCAATCGGGACCGTCTGTTTATAATATAATTTTGGTCAAGTTCCCTTTCCCAAAGTTATGACGAATCAATTTATACAAAAGTGGGATCAGACTATGTTTGAAACATCATGCCGTTTTCGAAACCACAGCTTCAGCATCGGCTCAGGCTCCGTCAGTAATTTTGAACGTGCGCTTTCGATAGGGTGCTTCAAAAGACTGGTTGATGGAGCCTGACCCACAAGCCGTGCTCTCGAAAAGTAATTGTGTCCGAATTACCGGATATACCAAATCCCAAATGAAGACTTTGCCAATTCAGGCCGGCTAGATAGCTCAAGGGCTCTGAAACAAAAAGGAAAGGTAAATCCACGGGAGCTTTATATAGTTTCTTGCATAATTGTTCCTTCGTCACGGCATTTCCTATGGGCTTTTGTGATAATTGTCGGTGCCAGACTACGCGGATTGGGCGTGGGTTCCGGTGGAATTACGTCACACGTACACACAGACTGAGTCTGATTGCAATCGCCTAAGAAAGGCTTCCCACACAAACATGGAGGAAGGAAACGAAGAGAGTCTCACCACGGGGTACTGCTCTGAGACAACAATATTGGAACTTCCCTTTTAAACACCAAGATAATTTGGAATATCAGAAGATCTCTTGAATATTTTCCAAATTGCATCCGTTGTCTCCTGGTAGCGAAGTCCGGGGAGTCTTGTTAGGGATCGCCCCCCTGATTGTTCAACCCCACATTGTCTTTTTACGTAACTGATTCTGTCTGTAATCAGGGCTTGGGAGCGGGGGCGTTTCTAACCCGACCACAAATAAACACAGGAAGTGTTCTCATCCGACAAATGATCAGCTGGTTGGAGAAATTTCCAGGAGAGGGCAATAATTGGATGTGACTGATGTAGGGTTGTGGAGAGGAAGTCACGGGGGAACGGATTTGGAGATAACAACTTTTTCCGGAGCGCACAGTTGTTTGGGGATTTTTTCTTCTTCTTTTTGAGAATGATGTTGATGAGTTCTGTGAGTGCAGTGTTTTGGCTGGGATGTGTGTTTAGTGTACTTTTGTTTGCACTTAGCGGTCCCAGCGCCTCATACCAAGGCGTTATAGGATGGGCTGATCGCATGCTGATTGGACCATTCCCACTGACCTACCCCCGTTCACCTCTTCCTGTGTACGAAAGATACTACTCATCAATGTAGCTGTATCGTGTAAATCCATTGCAAATATTTGCCTTGTACAAAAAATAGGGCTAAATCGCACTGTTTTTCTCAGTTTACCTTATCCATGGAGCTCCATGTTTAAAGCCATATCGTGTGTGTACACTACGGTGTGATTGTGCCCATTGCGCCGACTGCAGAACGATCGTTTCCAGCATCCATCACTACATACTAAAAAAAGAATTTGTACTAGCTCATCCGAGCGGTCTTGGATAAGGGGGCCGAGCGAAGATGCCTCGTCGGTGTTGCTGTTTTTTGTTGATTTGTTTGTGTTTTCTTTGTTGGGTGTTGGGTGTTTGTTTGTTTGTTTGTTTGTTTGTTGGGGTGTTTGTTTGTTTGTTTGTTGGGGTGTTTATTTGTTTGTTTGTTGTTGTTGTTGTTGGTGTTGTTGTTTTTGTTGTTGTTGTTGTTGTTGTTGTTTTTGTTGTTGTTGTTGTTGTTTTGGGGAGGGGGAAACTTTGAGAAGCACATCTTCTCTTTGCTCGCGAGAGACAGTGCTCTTGTGTACTGCCTGCACCCCCCCGTGACCCAACCTTGTAACAATTATTTCCGTGTGAAAATGTCTTTCCTAAGTTGGCGGCTGTTTGGCAGGGTTAGTCTACGGTCTACCAAACGGTCTGAGATGGTCTAGGCCAGTATGTTCTACAGCTGATTTGCCCTCTCTAAAGTTTGAAGCGTCTACTTTTACTCTTATGTTCATGTAAACAAAAAAGACGCTGTAACACCAGTTTTCCCCCAGGCCCACGATCCCCAACTCTACGATCCAATCTGGGTGGGGTGTGTGGGGGGGGGGGGGGGGACACACCTGACTCTATGTAGTCTATGATTACAAATCAAGTCGATCATGTCTCCAAGCGTGCTCCCACCGCATACTCCAGCTTCTCAAAATCATGACGCCCCTCGATTACCACAATAATTCCCCCTCCAATCTGATCTTAACGAAGCAGCAAACCCAAAGCCTCCCCACATCCACTGAATAAGTCCTTAATGCTTGAGGTTTTTACCTGACTGGAAACTTCCCATTACCTACAATATTGAGCCTTAACAATCCCGTAAGATGACAACCTATTGAGGAAGCTACGTCCCTTACAAGAAGAGAAACACCCGTAATTTGGAACGGGGAGGGGCGTCTTTTTTTCCTCTGAAAACCAACAAAATAAAAACAAATTAAAAAGAAGAAGATGAAGAAGAAGAAGAACAAAGTTTTGGTGCAAAGAAGCTTCATGTCACAAGTGGTGAGCCTAAATTTGTTGTAGTTTCCTTTCTATTTGCACGCACTCAAAGAGTGATCGGATTACGGAACAGTAGTAAAATGTAAGTTGGCAAGAAGCTTTCTCATGACGTAATAATCCGAACATCGTGAGCAACGAGTTCTTTAAATTTTATTCTCTTTTGAGCAAGAACCTAGCAGACAGTGATGTTGTTGGTCGGAGACGAGACGCGCCACACAGCAAACCAGTGCTGCTGGACCCCCAAAACCCCAACCTGCACACACGTCACAAGCTCACGAAACAGCGCCCTCACTGAGGTCAAAGGAAGACATGTAGAGCAGCTAGTCTTTATCTGTTATTCACAAGCCTCGAAGTATGACGTCAGATGTTCGGGCAGCGATTTTTTCTTTCCATACACACATAAGCTATGGGCTTCTCCCGGATCCCTTCACTGTAGACCCCATAGCAACTGTGTGGTACCCCCCACAAATACAAAAATTGCGTTCGGGCAAGGACGATAAAAAATTCGCTCGGCCCCAGCGGCCTATCCAGGACCGCTGGGATGGGCTAATCAGCTTGCACAGATTCTTGTTCAGGAAGTACGTCATGCGTGCAGCGTTTGCATTGTGAGTGTGATGCATGATGGGACTGAGCATGGGACTGGGCATTAACGTTGACGATACGTTTGCCCATCCCAGCGCCTTTGGTTTTAAAGGCAAGGCGCTGGGAACGAGCGAAGAGAAAAAACACCAAACCCTTGCACACGACGCGTCACAAGCTCAAACAGCTCAAACAGCGCCCTCACTGAGGTCGTTGGCTGAGAGCTGTGCGTGGCGCGTAAAACACACGGGCGCGTTTCCACAGTTTGACCCTAAGTAGTGATGGAGGCCAATGATAGGGGCAAGCTAAACACAAAAAGTATTGCTAACATGTAAAGTACGTGCTCGATAAAGAAAAATTACAAAACATCAGTGGTAAATGTTGTATTTTGCGAGAATGTGGATTTGTGGGGTAGGATTTAATATGAAATAATTATCATTCCACCATTCTATTTACATTTTGTGCGTCCGTGACTGCCGAGAAAAACAAGAGCAAATAGTGACGATGTTAAGCTGTCAGACAGGCCTTGTATTAAAGCTCACGTTCAAACTATGGTCGGCCGACCATCGCTTCAAAATGATACAAAATTCCGTTGTTCTTTAAAATCAATTAACTCCTGGCGAAAAGATTTTACTGGCTGCTTGGGAATAATTATGTACTTTCAGTCATGCAAGTTATTTTGTAGTAACTTAACATTATTTTTGTCATACGTTTTAATGTCTGCAGATGAATTGTAAGCTATCTTCAACAGGGGGAACTTTATGCAACCGAAGCGCCGACTGTGTTGTTTACGGTAAGCAGAAACACCAGATTTGACCCCATTAGGATTATAAGTATCAACAATTACAACTTGTCAATAATGTCTTTAGGAATACGCATGACCAAATTGGTAACAGTCTCTTACTGAAGACAAGTAGAGCACACTGTTCGAAACGTCGAGGCTCTACTACTACAGTAAGTAGCTCGCAGAACCCCGATTCTTTTTCAGAACCAACACTAATTGTCATTAATTGCATGTTGCTACCCGTAAAACATGTTCGGTTCTTCACTGCTTGATCGATGATCCATACAAATACCCACGCCCCCCCTTTTTTCGGGGGTGGGGGTGGGGGTAGGGGTTCAGATCAGTGTTTTACCCTGCTGCAAGCTTAAAGGCACAGTACACGTTTGGTGATATCTCTAAAACGCGACCACCTTTTGAAGTGAAATTTTCACAGGTTAGTTGTATTGTATATGTACCTTCATTTATATAGGATGAACACAATCAGTAGGCTCCAATTACCAAACGAGTACTGTGCCTTTAATGATCCAAAAGTACACTACTCATCTGCAGGGTATCTGCTGTCGACCGTAAAACGAAGTGTTTGCACAAATCAAAAACATTTTTAATACCTCGAAGGTATGTTTTCTCCCGTAGAGTTTGCAGAAATAAATAATTAAAAATTAAACATTCATCTCGGGAGGCTAGCGGTTGTATTTATTAATTTATTTATGCAACCCGAGGTTGTAAACAAAAGGCTTAGCTGAACGGGCTGAACGAAGTTGCTCAGACGAGTGAAATTTGTCCTGTGTGTTTGCGTTGATATGAGGATGGACTGTACGAAAATATGAAATGATTCGATTAAAAAAAATTAACTTGTTACAAACTAATTAGGGCCTTGTGATTTTGTGGGGTTGGATGCAGCCAGGGCGCCATTGCGCAGGGTGTTAATTAATTGGTAATCGGTCTTCGAAAATACGACATAAAAAAGAACAATGTATCAGGAAAATCACCCCTCAGCCCCCCCCCCACCCCCATAAGAAGAAAATGCTTTTTAGGTTCAGCTCTCGGTTATGGTTTCAGAACAGAATATCTCATTGCGAAATTGTCTCCTTCCCACGCACCCCTTGGCTACATGCCTTGTATTTTGATTATTGAATTACAAAACGAACATCAGCGACCGATCAAACAGGGCGAGTCATCTGTCCCGAATCACCCGCACTCATTAGTCGAGAGGGGGGGGGGGGGCTGAAAGAAAAGGGAGACCGATGGCTTCCAATTGAGCCCAACATTGAATGACTGATCATTGTTTTGAACACTTTGTGCTGGATGACTGATTGATAACTGTACATGTGATTTGTGATCGGCGTGACTTTGCATGCAAAGGGTGTCGTTTAGGGAGAGTGGAATAATTTCCATACAGCCAACAAGAGCTTCCCTCACGCCAAATCACCTCCCCGTCTATAGCATGCGCAATAGTGTCCTTAAAGGAACATTACAGAATTGGTAAGAACAAATATACTTTTTGATCACAGATTTACATAAAACTTACACGGTCTAATGATGATGATAGTAGAAAACATCCCTTGAAATATTTCTGTCTGAAATGCCATTTTTGATGAGAAATGAATAAACTAACTTGCCGATTGGAGTTTATAGCTCGGTGAGCGTTTTGTTCATTTGTTGAATCTATATGATTTCATGCAAAATGTGTAATCGGTTTTTCACTATTTTCCCGTGACCCAGATGGCCGATCGATCTCAAACTTCTGCAGGTTTGCCAGTTTATAGGGTGGATTACATAAAGTGCTTACACTGCCAGCAACTGTTTTGTTAGCAAAAAACAATTCTGTAATATTCCTTTAATTGCTTCATTCAAAAAGTGGCCTACTCCAAAAGTTTCAAATTCATGGCATTATGGTTTCGTTTTAAAGGTAATAGGATCCCGGATTGGGGAAGTAATGGGAGGTAACAAGCGGATGGGATGATCACAGAACTCTCTTGTGCTGACTGGACAGCGGGTTGTGTGTGTTCTTTGGAGTCAGTGGACGCCGTTTTGGAACTCGTCACGATAGCACTAACAACGCGTGCAGTGCATGTTTTGATGCACATTCATTTTCAAAAGAAAAATTCAACGAATAACATAACATTGTGGGCATAAACATGCTTCAAGAATACAGACAAACATGTTTGGTGATTCAAAATCCCTTCCTTAATTCACAAAGTACATCACATTTTCTACATGCACTGTATGTATTAAACGGTTTTTGCTGTTTTGATTGTTGTTGCTGCAAGTTTCAAAATGGCCTCCTCTTGAGGACTTTACGGTCTTGTGCACCACAGGCAATGGGCCCGACAATTCAGTCAGTTATTAGAGCTCTGTGTCGAGGATTCGGACTTCGTGATATCCTAAACGCCCTCAATACAAATCTTAGAAAAAAAACTCTGTTCAAGCACCCGGCCACATTTATTACACTTATTTTATTCATCTGTAAGTCAAACGAACACGTTTAGGATCGGTGGTTAAACAATCTGTTCAGAAACAAAATACATGTAAAATAATAAAATACAATAACAGGTTTCTCCGTGTAAAATTGGCACCGGTACAAATAATCCTGAGGAATTTTACCATTTGAAAAAAAAAAGAGTTGATTTCTTGAAAATGCTGCAAGCATTCTCAATAAAGTTTTTCAAGAGTTGTTCATAAGATTGTTTTTAATGCAAACGAGCCAGCTTTAAATGATGCAATGACTGCACCATCATTTGTATCACCATAGAGCCATTTTGAGACATTGTGGACACAATATCTACGAGTATTAGGTATGGGTAAATTTATCTGTACACCCAAAACCAAACAGTGCATTCCTATAGTGTCCACCACATCTCAAACAGGCTACGGTCTATTGATAGAGAATGTATGGTGTTTTAAAAACCCTGCAACGATGCACCTGTTTTGGGCCAACGGTATTACGTCATCCTGCCATTGAGGTATGGCAGAGTCATTTTGATAGGTTAAGAGGGTCTGTTCTGCCTTATCTCAATGATTTATGTCTGCTAAACCAGTCTGCTGTCGGCACAACATCACAAGACCTTCATTCACAAAAGGCCATTGAACCTAGAGCGGTCAGACACAACATGCCTTACCACTAAGCTGTGGTAGTGATCTGTGGCGCACGTGCCGCAGATATAGGAGTTTGTGACATTTTTTCCACCACCCCTCCTGACCAAATTGACGACCCCTGTTGATTGACACCACTCCTAAAACGTGGGTATTGGTACACTGCAGGATATCAAGGAGTACCACGGGGTTGGGATCTACCATTTTGAAATGGTTGTGTTTTTCTCGATATGTGCCAGTGCACTGTGGTATGGTGCATTATTAAGCAATTCTTCCCGCCCACCCCCACCCCCACACAAAAAGGAAGACAACTGAATGAAAACGCCGGCTTATCCAGCGTATCTCCTTATAGACATCTCTGCAGATGAAACACTTTCTTTTCCTCAACCTGTCACGAACTTTCAGAAGTAATTGAAATTTATCTCACTCAATTTCAAGCCTTGCTCATTTCCTCGGCCAAATTTCCAACTTTAACAATGTTTTTCCTCCCCTGTCATTAGGCTCTCTCGGTTTCATTTTGTGAACCCTTTGCGAACTTCGGGAGGTGTTGCGTCAACTCAATTTTAGAAGTGCATTCTTTTTTTTTTTTTTAAAGTGCACCCTTTTTGCTCCCGCGTAGTGGTGTTCTTCGCTTTCGGAAATAGCAAGAAAAAAGAAACTGTTCAGATTGCAATCGTTGACAAATAAATGAAGGCGTACGAAGTGAAGGTTATAAATAAGTACAATTGCCGACTTGGAGGATTTCTATCCAAATTATATAAATAAATAAATAAATACAAATTAAATATCAAAACAATATCCACATGTGCTGATTTCAAATGACAATCTCACACCCTTCCCTTTGAGGTAGCCTACCTGTGGTCAGGGCCCAATTTCACAGACCTGCTGAAGCACAAAAGTTAGCTAAGCACAACGAAATGTTGCTTACCAGCCAAAGCATCATGTCATGTGTACTACCTGCAACTGGTATCCGGCTCTATTTTTTGCTAATCAGAAAATGGTAACGCAGTATTTTTTGCTTAAGCAGATCAATGAAAAATGGATCTGATCTGGATCCAATTTCATAAAGCTGCTTAAAGGAACATTACAGAATTGGTTTTTGCTAACAAAACAGTTGCTGGCAGTGTAAGCACTTTATCCACCATATACATAAACTGACAAACCTGTAGAAGTTTTAGATCGATCGGCCATCTGGGTCACGAGACAATAGTGAAAAATCGAATACACATTTGCATGAAATCATATAGATTCAATAAATGAATAAAACGTTCACCGAGGAAAATTAGTTTATTCATTTCTCATCAACTATGGCATTTCAGACAGAAATGTTTCAAGGGATGTTTTCTACTATCATCATCATTAGACCGTGTAAGTTTTATGTAAATCTTTGATCAAAAGTATATTTTACAAGTTTTTTTCTTACCAATTCTGTAATGTGCCTTTAAGCTGACAAAATTGCTCAGAAATTTCAAGCTAAGAAAAAGAAGAAGCAGGGAACCAGTCACAATGGTACCTGTGACATGATATTTTAGCTGGTAACCTTGTTCTGGTTGGCAAAATTGTTTTGTGCTTAGTTACTTTTTGTGCTTAAGCAGCTCTATGACATTTGGCTCAGGGCCTGATATCAAAATGCTGTTTAGCAGAAAAACTTAACTACCTTTTTGATAAGTACAAAATTAGCTTTGAGTTGCTCAAAAGCAATGTATATTGTATGGTATTAAAGCTACTAACCAATTTTCTATTAACCCTTCTAGTTTTAGCGAATAATATCCACCAAGCACCCTGCACTGTATACTTAGTACTTCCCTCCAAGTCCTCAGCAACACAAATCCACAGGCATATTACTTGAGTGGGATTCAAACCCATGTTCTTTGCCAATTTAGGGCAGTTGTCTTAACACCAGACTACCAAGCTTGCCCGGAATCTACATGTAGATGGGTAATGAAACGGGACAGTGCTGAGTAAACAGTGTTTAACCCTCCTACTCTCAGTGACTCTTGGAAACGTTTTCCAGTGAGTTGACCAACCATTTGAAACCATTCGACTGCCAAGGTTGTGTACGGTGGCACAACTGTGCACAGAACTAACTGTGTACTGTGTACATGCATTCCCTCATGGTATCATATTGCAGGCTGGCATAGTTTATCTCTCATTCAAAACCACAGTGAATGGTATTGAATGGTCAGACAGCAAGAGGGTTAACACACAAAGTGCACATATCTCTGTGTTGCACACACATTGTGGGCATTCATTTATTCTGTGCACTTAAGAGAAATTGTATTCTTCAACACCGTAAAAAACACTGTGTGGACATGTACAAGTCCACATAGTGTTTCAAGTCCTTGCACTGTGTGAACCTCTTTTGTTCTCAGGTCCACATTTCGTATGTAACACTTAAACAGGGTGAAACGCCATTATAACTCTTTATCCTCTATGCAAATTTAGTGTAATTACATTTTTCAGTGAGTTGACAAACCATTTGAAAACCATTTAACGGTATGGGTTGTGTGTGGTGGGATAACTGTGTATAAAACCTGCTATGTCCTGTGTATGCATTCACCACATGATATCACGTAGTCTTTTGAACATCTAGATGTGGAGACTTATTGTTGTTCTATTTTTCTCTTTTCTTGTAGGGATTACTTTGTGGTGACCCAGTTGAACAAACAAAAACATTGTGTTCCATTGTGTAACAGTCCCCACAACAGTGTGTGTGCCTACCCACAATTGCTGGCCGGCATAGTTTGTCTATCATTCAAAAACCACCATGGATGATATTAATTGGTCAGATATTTGGAGGGATGACTGTGTCCAGTGTAGATGCATTTCCCACATGATATCATATTGCAGGCTTTCATACTGTTTCCATCATTCAAAATCATAGTGGAAGACATTGAATGGTAAGACAGTAGGAGGGTTGACTGTGTACAATGTATATACATTCCCCACATGATATCATTTTGCAGGCTGGCATAGTTTGTCTATCATTCAAAAACCACCATGGATGATATTAATTGGTCAGAAATTTGGAGGGTTGACTGTGTCCAGTGTAGATGCATTTCCCACATGATATCATATTGCAGGCTTTCATACTGTTTCCATCATTCAAAATCATAGTGGAAGATATTGAATGGTAAGACAGTAGGAGGGTTGACTGTGTACAATGTATATACATTCCCCACATGATATCATTTTGCAGGCTGGCATAGTTTGTCTATCATTCAAAAACCACCATGGATGATATTAATTGGTCAGAAATTTGGAGGGTTGACTGTGTCCAGTGTAGATGCATTTCCCACATGATATCATATTGCAGGCTTTCATACTGTTTCCATCATTCAAAATCATAGTGGAAGATATTGAATGGTAAGACAGTAGGAGGGTTGACTGTGTACAATGTTTATACATTCCCCACATGATATCATTTTGCAGGCTGGCATGGTTTGTCTATCATTCAAAAACCACCATGGATGATATTAATTGGTCAGAAATTTGGAGGGTTGACTGTGTCAAGTATAGATGCATTTCCCACATGATATCATATTGCAGGCTTGCATAATGTTTCCATCATTCAAAATCATAGTGGATGATATTGAATGGTAAGACAGTAGGAGGGTTGACTGTGTACTGTGTGTACATTGATATTATATTGCAGGCGGGCATAGTTTATCTATCATTCAGAACCTTGGATGATATTGAATGGTAAGACAGTAGGAGGGTTGACTGTACTGTGTGTACATTGATATCATATTGCAGGCAGGCATATGTATCTATCATTCAGAACCACAGTGGATGATATTTAATGGTAAGACAGTAGAAGGGTTGACTGTGCACTGTGTGTACATCCACCACATGATACAATTTATTACACTGGCTAGCATACTGTGGTTTATCCATTATTCAGAACTACAGTGATTGATAGTGAATGGTCAGACAGCAAGAATTCTATTGCCGAGTATTTTTGTGTGCTCATAACATCTGCTGTAATAAATTGACCCCTGGGGATTAGTTCACCATGACGAAACCTGAGCGACAGGAATTTTGTCATTTTGTGTTTAACCGCTACTTCCTTAATTCATTATTTGAGGTAGTGAATGGTCCTCACCAATAAAAGGGATATTCCTTGCGGGAGGAGTGGTCATGTTGTGGGAGGGGGTGGGTCGTGTTGGGCCAACAATTGACAGGAGCAGCGCAAGTAACTTGGCAAAAAACAGGGTAGGGTTGGGTTGTTCAGAAATACATGTAAACTGAAAGATATCCCATCTTCATGACTCAGGATATAGCAGAAAACGATTGATGTACATTTGTGTTTCTAAAGAATTGGGAGGTTCCAAGTTTGGTCAAATGTTTGCAGTCTCTGAGAGCAGCCACCAGTCATGCTTTTTAGTTTGCTTGGCAAGCTTGTCACAGCTGGTCATTCGCTTCACTACCAAAGAGAGGTATGAACTACAGGCCTGTAATCACACAACCCCTGTTGCCCCTAGTTATGGCCTTGGTACCCCTTCAAACTTTTCCGCTGGATTTGTTTGTATAGATTTGTCAAGTGCACTCCGCAAATGCAATAATGACCGAGCCTTCTCAAAGTTTAAGTTCAAGGCCTGGAAATGTTAGGAGTTGTTTTCATCTTGAAGGAGTTTTGATTGGAATCTTTTCCCGTCAAGTGTAACCCGTTGGGATGTGGTTGAAAGGTGTTTTACTCAGTTTACGGATGATGCCCAGCACGTACATCTGCAGGCGTACCTCCTCCGGCTTGCTCGTTCTGAAGAAACCGGCCACGCCCGCCTTCTCCAGGGTCATCTGCTGCTCTGCCACGCGGTGGTCAATCTCGAGGACGATCCGTTCATCTATCTGTTTCAGTTCCTCCTGGATGCGTTTGTCTTGGGCCTGAAATTATGAAAGACGCTGAAGTGAGGGCGCTGTTCAAGCTGCTTCTACTTCTACGCTGGCACTCAGCGGGATTCCACATGAAACAACCAGGGTGGATTAAGAGTGGGTCTGAACTGGGAGAGCGGAGCAGTGACAACAGGCACAGGAAGATTGTTCCGGATTGGGGGAAAATCAAGTTGGAAAAAAAAAAAACCTTTGTGTAAATGTTGGTGTGGAGTGAAAAGAGACGATGCTTCAGTGGATGGTATCTGCGTGTTTCGGGGTTGCAGGTGAGTTAAAAAAACTGAGTGGGTTGATGGATGGAAATTGGCTGTGAGAGATGCGATACATCCGACTGCCAATTTAATTCCTTGCTGCTGTTACTGACAATATTATTCTCTTCACTTTCAACAGGATTTCACCATTAAACTTTTAATGACCATCAAACTGGGCACAGGATCCAAACATTGAATGTCGTCGAGCAGTGTTCAGTTTCCGTAAATAGCGTGCTGAACAAAAAATAACGCTTAGAAAATTTCTTAACTTTACATCAAAAACAGCAGAGTACCAGTCGCATAAATGTAAACTTGATTGTATTTTGGCTGGTAGCCTGTTTCTGCTTAGTGAGGTTTTTCTGTGCTTAGCAAATCTTTTGTGATTAGCAGCTTTATGAAATTGAGTCAAGCCATTTCTTGATACCGCGGCTTAGGTTTTGGCTCTGGCTTATGGCACTGTCCGCCTGTTTGCAGCCCCGTACAGAATCTGTGTGCTTTCAAAACACCTGACGGAGCCCAAGCCAGAGCCTAAGCCGAAGTAGTGGTTCTGAAAATGGCTTCTCTAGGAAAAGGGCCTGGATGTATCTTTGATTGTCCCTGACCTCTTTTTCTTTGTCGTTGGTCTTGGTTACCAGCTTCAGGTTGTGGGGTTTGCTCTGGCAACTCTGCAAGGCAGCTTTGTGTTTCTTGGTCAACTCCTGCTTCATACCTGAGAGAAAAAACACAAAATAGCTGCTTCAACCTGCTTACCAACCTAAGTGATCTGGGCCCAATTTTACAAGGCTCTTAAGCAAAAAAATGGTGCTTAACTGCATAGCAAATTTTGCTGCTAAGCAAAACTAAGCAGGGAACCAGTCACAAACAATGTATATTACATGGCTGGTAAACTGTTTCTACTAAGCAAGATCTTTCTTTGCTAAGCACAATTTTTTGCAAAACAGCTTTATAAATTGGGCCCTGAGGTACTAACCCTTGCGCCCTCTCAAATCCTTTGATCCCTTTGCCAAAATGAAGGATTCAGAAGGTATTACTGGGTCAGGCATTCCAGTCTCATCCAAGCCCAAACAATTACCATGGCATTGCATAGGGTAGGAGGATATTGGACAATTGAGGTCAACTGTAGGCAAAAAGGGAGAGCAGGTTGGTGCTGGGTGTGTGCCTTTGATGATACAAGCACATATGGAATTTTGTATACAGTCAGAGTAGGCCATGAGAGCAATATTTGGTAGAAAGCAGTGGCAGTCGCTTTGAACATTTCCACAATTGCTTGTTATTCAACCTACATAGTTTTTCAAAAGGACAAATCTGGGATGACCCTACAGCCACTGCCAAACATCTTTCTTATGACTGTGTGCCACATTCCATGCTTGTATCAGCCATGTTCGCAGCATTTTTGACCACGTGAGGGCAGGCCTGTGTGAACCAAATTTACGTAATGGAAAACAAGTAAAACAAACTTCTGCTTGTACTTTGTGTATTCTTCAAGGGAGTGCATAATATTGGTAAGAGTGACAATATAAATGTTTAAAATTTTGCGAGTAACTTAAAAATGTTATGAAGATATTCAAGGTTGAAAGCTTCTCTTGGAATATTTTTGCTTGAAATGCTATGTTATAGTTTTTGTCAAATGAGTCAAAACAATGAGTTTTCATCTCGTGTATACAAAACCTGAATTGTTTGAAAACAGTGAAAACATGTTATCGTTTTTTTTCACTATTTTTTGGCAGGACACGAATGACTGATCGAGCTTAAATTTTCACAGGTTAGTTATTTTATGTATGTTGTGTTACCCAAAGTGCGGATACCGGTCTTTGACAATTACCTATGTGGTCCTTGTGCTTTAAAGGCAAAGTATACCTTTGGTTTTTGGTACCGTTTGGTTGTTTTAATCCCATATAAATGTAGATATATACAATAAAACTAACCTGTGAAAATTTCACTTCAAAAGGTGGTAGCGTTTTTGAGAATATCGCCAAAAATCTGGAGCAGTTATGTCCACGCATGAAGAATAATCCCTAATAGGAATACACAATCTGAGAAACGTTCTGACAGAATCGTTTCTCAGATTCAAATTTTGGGGGATACAAACTGACATCTTTTTCCATATCCACATTATTTTGAATTGAAATATTTCTCAAAATGCTTTACACTATCGAAAGTTGCTGTACTTCTAATCAAGTAAGTTTTTCTTGCCTTAAATTTTTGAGAGTGATTACCAATCGTATGCCTTCCCTTTAAAGACACTGGACACCTTTGGTGATTGTCAAAGACCAGTATTCTCACTTGGTGTATCTCAACATATGCCCAAAATAACAAACCTGTGAAAATTTGAACTCAATTGGTCGTCGAAGTTGCGAGATAATAATGGAAGAAAAAACACCCTTGTCACACGAAGTTGTGTGCTTTCAGATGCTTGATTTCGGGACCTCACGCGTGAGGTCTCAAAATCAATTCAAATATTTTACTGAGAAATTACTTCTTTCTCAAAAACTACGTTACTTCAGAGGGAGCCGTTTCTCACAATGTTGTATACTATCAACAGCTCTCCATTGCTCGTTACCAAGTAAGTTTTTATGTTACAATTATTTTGAGTAATTACCAATAGTGTCCAGTGCCTTTAAGCAATATTAGTCAAACTGGGAATGTGTTCTATGAGGCCACTCTACCTTTGTGTGTGTTGACAAGCTGGGCTCGCTGTTCCATCAGTTTTCGCTCGGTCATCTGCTGGATCTCAGCAAGATGGTTAACGATCTGGAACACTGTGCCGTCTAGCAGCGACAAGGAGAGACTTGACAGCATGCTGTACGGCAGACGCTGTTGATAGTTCCTACAAATTAAAAAGAAAGTGACGTTGGGTTAGACAATGGAAACCCACCACGTGGCCTTGTTTACTTGTCTCACAGTATGGTGTCTCACTGGTCAGGGCTTTGCATGAATAATAATAATAATAATAATAATAATAATAAATATTAACTAGTTCTTATATAATTTGGGTTTGAATAAAGAAAAACTGACTAGGGCAGGATTTGAACCATCGACCTGTGGATTAATGTGCCGGTCTCTACCAACTGAGCTATCTAGCCCTATGTTGGCGGTCTCCCTATTTTGTCAATATCTTTGTTCGGGGTGTCAAACCCATACCCCCAGAACTTGAATTCGATGCGCTAAACTGCTCGGCCACGACACATCAGTATTTTGTATATAATTCGCTTTACACACATCGGTGAAAGGGTAAAAACCAATTGACATTAGTTTTATTCTTCATACTATTTTGGTTTAAAAAGAGGAGGTCTAACTTGTGCACATATACAAGTTGTGACTATTATTTGCATTGCACCGTACAATGATCAGCAGCACAATCAGCCTCATCATGCATCACTACATCCTGAACAAGAACTTGTACAACTTAAAAGCTCATCAGCCCGTCCCAGCTGTCTTGGATGAGACCGGTGGGGGGGCTGAGCAATTCACTGATCTAACCTTTCAAAACTGTCAAAAAACAAACTAGAAAGTGAATGGCACTTAGGCGTCACTGTCAACATTCCTAAACTCAAATTTATTTTGATTCAGAGAAATTTATTTTGCCGCGAGGACGTGCCAACCTTGAACATTTGACCCGAGTGAACGGGTTGCGGTGACTCGGTTTTTCCTGCGGTCGTATCATCTCCCAAACTCGGGCATTTTGACAATCTTGATAAAATATGACTGATTGATAACCTCCTACTATCTGGCTCATGGGAGTTGGGGTTGTCTTCCTGCCAAGTGGAGAGAGGGGGGGGGGGTAAAGGGGGGTCAATGAGGTTCAGGGGACAAATTTGGTGCACAAACAAAAATCGGGGGAAGAAGAACTTTTAGGCTTAAGAAGCATTCTCTATTTTTCCGAATCCACAAATTTTTACTTCAGATAAGTACAAATACTTTACCCAGCTTTTAAAAGCAATCACAAACTTGTATCAAATACATATGTTTTACCCTAACAATTAAGGAGCTTGTTGGAAACTTTGTTTGGTATCACTATCTCAGCGTGTCGTGGCCGAGCGGTTCAGTGCATCAGACTCAAATTCTGATGACTATGTCATCAGGGTGCGGGTTTGAATCCTGCTCGTGACACTAATTGTGTTCTTGGGTCAGACACTTAAAAATCTATTCTCTTTACCCAGGAGTAAATGGGTACCTGCGAGGGCAGAGATGGTTCATGTGATTGATTTAGCTTAGTGCACTGCATACTTGCCAGCACAGGCTGCATACTCCCAAGGAAGCTGAGATGGTTTAATAAAGACATAACTGGCCAGGAGTAACAATGTTTGAAGCGCAATGATAAATTCTTTGAAAATGCACTATAAAGCCATCATTATTATTATTAACATTACAAGGTTTTAGTAAGCAATATCATTCTGCGAGTTTAAAACAAACTTTCAAACAAGCATTTCTTGAGTGCTTTTAAATGCAGGATGATGTTTTTGTAATTATCTGAAGAAAAATGTGGGTTTTTTCACACTTATGAATCAAAAACATAAATCTGTAGATGATTATAAGACAGTGCGGTTATCCCGTTACACGGAACTCAGAGAATGCTGGCTCAACTGTCGTCTGTGTCTGCTGTGCAGGCCCTCTATGTCAGCTGTGGACATAGAGTATCAATATAGAAATAGAACACAGAGAATGCTGAGCTCAACTGTCGTCTGTGTCTGCTGTGCACGCCCTCTATGTCAGCAGTGGACATAGAGTATCAACATAGAAATAGAACACAGAGAATGCTGAGCTCAATTGTCATCTCTGTCTGCTGTGCATGCCCTCTATGTCAGCTGTGGACATATCAATATAGAAATAGAACACAGAGAATGCTGAGCTCAATTGTCATCTGTGTCTGCTGTACAGGCCCTCTATGTCAGCTGTGGACATAGAGTATCAATATAGAAATAGAACACAGAGAATGCTGAGCTCAATTGTCGTCTGTGTCTGCTGTACACGCCCTCTGGGTCAGTTGTGGACATAGATTATTAATTTGGAAAAAGAACACAGAGAATGCTGAGCTCAATTGTCATCTGTGTCTGCTGTACACGCCCTCTATGTCAGCTGTGGACATGAAGTATCAATATAGAAATAGAACACAGAGAATGCTGAGCTCAATTGTCATCTCTGTCTGCTGTACAGGCCCTCTATGTCAGCTGTAGACATAGAGTATCAATATAGAAATAGAACACAGAGAATGCTGAGCTCAATTGTTGTCTGTGTCTGCTGTACACGCCCTCTGGGTCAGCTGTGGACATAGAGTATCAATTTGGAAATAGAACACAGAGAATGCTGAGCTCAATTGTCATCTGTGTCTGCTGTACACGCCCTCTATGTCAGCTGTGGACATAGAGTATCAATATAGAAATAGAACACAGAGAATGCTGAGCTCAATTGTTGTCTGTGTCTGCTGTGCATGCCCTCTATGTCAGCTGTGGACATAGAGTATCAATATAGAAATAGAACACAGAGAATGCTGAGCTCAATTGTCGTCTGTGTCTGCTGTACAGGCCCTCTATGTCAGCTGTAGACATAGAGTATCAATTTAGAAATAGAACACAGAGAATGCTGAGCTCAATTGTCATCTCTGTCTGCTGTACAGGCCCTCTATGTCAGCTGTGGACATAGAGTATCAATATAGAAATAGAACACAGAGAATGCTGAGCTCAATTGTTGTCTGTGTCTGCTGTGCATGCCCTCTATGTCAGCTGTGGACATAGAGTATCAATATAGAAATAGAACACAGAGAATGCTGAGCTCAATTGTCGTCTGTGTCTGCTGTACAGGCCCTCAATGTTAGCTAAGGGCATAGAGTAAATTATATGTATCAGTACCATGTGACATGCCTGTATTGCAAAATTAACCAGATCAACCAATGGGAAAGCTGAAATATGCCATGCAGCTTAAATGGCAGAGCACATGGATTGCCTCACAGCAGTTGGGCACAGGATGACTACACACAAAGTATTCTTAGGATTCCATTTCAATGAGTTAAACACAATGAAACTGAACCATTTTTTGCTTCTCTTCACCTAGTCGTATTTCAATCGGATAGGGTATCTTGGCCGAGTGGTTTAGCACATCGGATTCAAGTTCTGGCGGTCGAGTCATCGGGGTGTGGGTTCGAATCCCGGTCATGACACTTGTGTCCTGCGAGGGTGGAGGTTGATATTGTGTATGAAAAAAAGGCCTTCAGAGCGCCACAGAGTTGTATACTCCCCGGGGAGCTGTGAAAGATTGCAGGAATGCTATTGGCCCAATGACCAGGGCACTAATGTAAAGCGCCATACGTTATTGTGAAATGCGCTATATAAGAACTAGTTATTATTATTCTCATTATGGTAGTATTTGTTACACATTGTAGCTCTCAGTAGGTGCTTGAGATTTTATGCTCTGATAAATTTATAATTTAGTTTGTAGGAGCATTTGTAAATGCCTGACAACTAGTGATCATAACAAATAACACGATGGACTTATCATGTATTAAGGACTACGATTCTAGACTTACGTCGGCAGTTCTCTGCATAGTCGCTGTAGCTCCATCAGTAATGCGTACTGGCGATGTTGGTGTTCGTATCGCATGGCGTCTTCCCCCTGCGTCCCATAGGCAGACATGCTGGAAACCTCCTGGGAACACCACGTTACTGAAGCCTTAGCCAAGGGGTGCTCACATGACACTTGTGGTTCCCTCTTCGTGACCAATGGTGATGTCTGCTAGTCACAACTTATCTGCTCACAGAGTTAAGAATTAACATACACTTCAGACAGAAGTTACCTTTTTTTTGGTCATTTGTTCCATCCCCACTTATGTCGCCATGACCAAAGCAAGCCTGTAGCTGTACATGGAACTATGAACTCTCACCCGGTTACTGCATGTGCACCCTCCATCCGTATCAAATCTATGCAGTGACTGGGTTAGAGTTCTCAATTCCCTGTACAGCCACAGGCCTGCTTTGATCCCAACATCGCAGCCCCTTTAACAGCTGATAACAACTGGGCCCAATTTCATAAAGCTGCCTAACGCCTAACGGGCAATTTTGTGCTTACTACTGTGCGATTTCCATTTTATAGCGCTGCTATTCATGCTAAGCTATTGCTAAGTACAGTAGTAAGCAAATGACTGACTAACAATGCAAATCCATTACTGCTGAGAAAAAATTAAGAGCAAAGATTACAATTTAAACTGTAGACAAATCTTGATAAAAAGTCTTACGTTCAAACATAGAGGAAGGGTCCTTTCTCCATATGGTTTAAACAATGGTTGGTTGGCTGGCTGACCATCGCTTGGTACAAAATGATAAAAAATTAACTTTTTCTTCAGAATGAAACAACACCTGCAAAAATTATCTCACTGGATGAGAATAATATTATGTACTTTCAGCCAAGTTATTTTGTAGTAACTTGGAAACTAACTTTTTGTTCATGTATGCATATGATGTAATCTATGGTAAAAAAAAAGAAGACATTTAACAAAAACAATTTAAGGGCGGGAGAGATATTTGTTTACATTGTCTAAAAAACTTACTTGGTTGGTTATTGCATTGGGAGGCAGGGTTGTGATGATCGTCGGCTTTTTGGCTTACACCCTAGTCATAGTCATACTGTTACTTTTATTGGGGGGGGGGGGGCTTCGACTACTGCTCTAGAACTTTCTAAAACTATGAAAGCATAGAATAAGAATGCTACATGGCGACAGCATTGAATATTTGTTTTTGATAGGCGATGTGGATTTATCGATTCCGAATGACAGTGAGAATTCATAAATAATTAATTAATCTCTTTTGTTATGACGTTAGTCAAGAGCTCACCGAGAAACAAAGAACACATACTGTAGAGCCTAATTTGGGTGAGATTCGGAAAAAGAACTCCAGGTGCGTAACCGTGGCAGGCAAAACCTTTCAAATAGGTCTTACTTTTACCATGCTTTTACTACATAAATTATACCTCAGAGTCAGTCAGAGGCCTACTTCTAAATTAATTATAAATTATTTTTGACTGCGGTTCATTCTGCTAAAATAGAGAGTGCTTTGTCCTAGTCCACTATAGTAGTACTGTATAAATTAGAAAGAAGGCTTTATTATTGTTGCTGACATTTTATATTTTAGTTTTTACTAAAACTAAAACTATCTACGCTGGTGGTAGTGCTTTTACTTAGTGTGGTACATAGCTCCATGGTCATGGTGGTACTCCCTGATCTGAGCAGTAGTGAGTGAGAGCAAAGTCCACTACTAGACTACTAGTAGTAGTTTAGTACTAATCTTCTGTTCTGTTGCATTGTTGATGATGGCACTTCTAAGTTCTAGTTCTACATGTTCTAGCCCTAGTTCTATCCTAAGGAAGAGTAGGCTACGAACATCTCAACATTTTTGTAAAACTGTAAGCCGTTACAAAATGTAACTGGAGTATATGGTTCGGCGGCCAAATATATAACGAAATTTGGTACAACAAAGAGTAAACACCACCGTGACTACACAGTCCGGATCAGTGGATTGTCACAATTCACTATCCTGACTAGTATCATTGCTGCATTATTGGACATTATTGATTGCCATGCACGTCGCCGTTGCAGTTATTAACATGAATGTAAGAGAGTTTATTCAATAACATCAAGTAGGACAACGATTTAACCTTGGATCACAAGCAAACATGTTCAAAGGATACGCGAAGATGTGGAATAACGAACAATACTGTCAACTGTTCACTGCCATTCTTTTTCGTTGAGCACCGATCCAACACAACCTCATGTCCAGCTAGCTATAACGCATGAAACTGTATCGACCCCACGATTTAAAAAGTTCACATTGATATGGGCGAGGTTGTCATTACTCTTTTAACGCAAATTGCGAGATCTCGTGTATAATCAGCGAGATCATTGGAACAGTTTTTAAATCCCCATTATTTTATTTCCCCCTTAATTTCCCACTCTAAAATCCAGAGTGCTTAAATATTACTACATAAGTGTAAACAAAATCAAAATAGATATAACATTTAAATTTGAATTTGTTTTAAAGTAACACAAATTAATGATAAAAATGTGGTCACCCATGTTGTTTAAAAACCGTTTACTGAACAGCCAATCACGTTCATTGTAAGGTGGCCCTTTAAATTTCCCGCATGTTTCAAAAGCCTTTACTATTTATTTGAATCCAGTTTCTTGCAGCTCGCTGACCGAGAAGGTAGGGTTTAGAACACTTGGCTTAAATTACTTGTAAAAATCATATCTATCTATGAAAATTAATAATTTTTTTTAACAATACGCCTTAGATACCATTAATCATCATTGTTTCATCATAAATGCTCAAATATTTATGGATAAAACGACAATTTTTAGATGACTAGTCTGGTCTTACTTTGACAAAAAAGTGTATTGCCAGCATGTGTGTGTCATGGAGTGTGTAGTTAGTGGTGGTAAGTTTTCGTTTGTCCGTTTTTGTGACACCTCGTGACTGAGTGATATACTGCCCGATTTATGAATTATTTGCTCAGATGATGTATTCATTATGATAACAATTATTATTAATAAGTTAAATTAAAGGTCTACTCTATATTTTAAATCAATTTATTTTGTACAAATAATAAATAGGTAATCAGACTTGGGTAGTTAGACGAGTTAGAGACTAGTTTTTAAAAATTTATGTGATTGCTGGTTTTGAATTAGGAGAGTAGCAAGTACATTTTTCAGTTGCTTTCCCACCACAAACCTTACTGATCAAACAATGGAAATAAAAGTTATTTATCTCTTGAATGAACGTTTTTGTATGATAACTTTACAAATTCACTGCGTAAACAAACATGTTAAATTCAGGGCTTTGTTAAGTGAATTATTTATGATAGTCATGATAGTTTCTTTCCCTTTGTATTGTAAGGGACTATTCTGAACATAGGCATGGGAGAGTGAGACAAAAGTAAACATTTTTTTTCCCCTGTACATGCCAAAGCTTTTTATGATTGTTAGCCTAATTATTCAAAAAACAATTTATAAAACTCATTTGACATTACAACATAGGCCATGTACAAGGTAATTTGAAAAAGTGTAATACCTAATTTGCATGCAACAAAGACAGACATAATAAACACTGATTAAAAGAACATCATGTATAGAGCGCCTTTTAAAAAAAAAGAGAATGCAAAAGCGGTGGAAAAGGAAAGAAGATAAAGTAATAAAAGGAAGACAAAATCTATTTAAAACAATAACAAAAATTTGTGCCAGTAAACATTCCTAATAAAAGAATGTCAGTAAGCAGTTAAACTGAGAAGTTGCTGTGGGAGAATTTATAACAATGGAAAATATTAAACAAGTCACTACAAAGTACGAACATCGGACAGAAGCTTTTGTGAAAAAATTCCATGATTGTACGTGTACTTGTAAGCCTGTAGAAATTTGTTTTTTACAGTTAGAATTTAATACTAATTTCCTATAAATAGCCAGGGAAGGGGTCTTTCTAAAACATTGGCTGGTACTTATCCCGTACTCCTAGAATTATGAGGTTGAGTACTTATCCCCATGCTATAGGCTGGGCCTACTCTGTCTATTCTCCTAGAACCATGAGGTTCGATCCGCTATCCAGGGTTCTGCCCAGGATTTCTTTAGTGGCAGCGGAAAAATGTTTCCCTGGAAACCATTGTGAGATGAATCAGTTACACGGTAGATCATATAAATGGACACAAATCAAAGAAGTACTCAAAATTAATGGCTTTGGATACCATTTTTGCTGGTAAATACCCAATTTTACATTTCATTGAAAACCTCTGAAAGGTTTGCAAGTGTAATTAAAAAAATTGAAAAATGTGTGGTGGTCGGAAACAAAGAAAATTCTGCCAGTGGTGGTTGGGGAATCCTGAGTGCCGGGCGGGTTTTCCGGCACCGACCACTGTGGGCAGAACCCTGGCTATCGTCTCCACGAACCTCATAGTCATAGTGACATGTACAAAATCCTGTTCGAAACTTTTTGCCCTTCACGTTTATGCACCTGGAGATCTCTTTTGAAACGAGAATTAGGTTCTACTTGTTCCTTGTACTCTCATTGAGCGTTGTGTGGGTCTATAAAATCCAGTCCGCAAATTATTTAAGCAATAAATTATGATCGTAAATCAGATCCCATTCAAACAGTGTTCAATTGTAACAATTATGGCGGTGGAGTTGCATGATTTGTGTTCAAAACAAACCCATAGTAGCCGGTACCAGCGTTGCTGCGCGCAGAGTACCAGTTTGTTTTCCCTACGACTGTTTGCTGCGCTTGCAAAAAGTCTATTATGGATTTTCTGGACCTGCGCAACGCTCAATGAGAGTACAAAAAACATTTAGAGCCTAATTTTGACCAGATCCAGTTTCAGAAGAGAACTCCAGACTGCATAAACGTAAAGGACGAAAAGTTTTGAATTTAAGCATTTTGTACATGTCTCTCCAGAAGGGTTTGTGGAGACGATAGCAGATCGAACCTAATACCAGTCCTGGGAGTACTCGCGTCTATAATTAAAATCTAAACTAATTCAAATGAATTATTGTCCACTACATTTCACTTTTTAAACCTCAGGCTGTGTCTGCATTGTTGTCTGTGGCTGCTGTTGCTACCGTGTTGCTAATGGCAGCCTAAATGCTTCAAGGAAAGTTATTAAAGTGTGATCCACTAACTGTCTGGACAGTTGAGTTTTTTAAACTTTAAAATTTACTGTTTCTTTCAAATTTTCCTATTATTTTTTTTACCCCCAGACAACCTACTGACAAAAACAATCTCAACATAGAAGAACTGTTTTGCTTAAGAGTACCACTTTCGACATTATCGCCAAGCCAACACCAGAAAAAACGTTTGTAAGCACCAGATCACAGAACAAATTTATTTAGTGCTTTGCTGAAGGGATCTTCTTTGTAGCTAACATCATGCCTGGAATGGAGAACAACCGTCTGTCTTCCTTTAAGAACAAGGGTCGGGATAATAGTGTAAGTAGTTCAAATTGCCTCCATTACCTTTCTTTGTGAAAGATCAGGCCCCTGTAACTAAAGGGGTATTGCCTTCAAATCTCTCAAGTTCTGTCTGTTTGGAATTACTCCGTATCCTTTTTTAAAGGGAAGGTAGGCCTATACGTTTGGTAATCAAAGACCTTAAAATTATTGACAATAAAAACTTACTTGGTTAGAAATACAGCAGCTTTCGATAGTGTAAAGCATTTTGAGAATCATTTTACTTCAGAGTAATGTGATTGTGGAAAAATATATCAGTTTTTATCAGAAAAATATTGAATCTGAGAAGCTTTTCTGTCAGAAGCATTTCTCAGATTATGTATTCCAGTTGCGGATTATTCTTCCTGCGTGGACATGACTGCTCCGGATTTTCAGCAATATCTCAAAAACGCTACCACCTTTTTAAAATGATATTTTCACATGGTTAGTTTTATTGTATAATATCTACATTTATATAGGATTAAAACAATTGAACAGTTCCAAAAACCAAAGGTATACTTTGCCTTTACAGTTGTTCATGCACCAGAACACCTACAGTGTATTGTATAAAGTGAGTAGAAAAAAAGAAAACTTGTAAGTTGTAAATTTGTCTCTTAAAAAAAAGTATGGTGCAAAACATACGGTCCGCCATTTTGTGGAGTCAACAATTTGGTTACAAAATAGTGGACCGTGTCCTGTCATGAAATGACACAAAAACCACACAGTTTCAAGGGAGAAGTGAATCAGTAGGCCTATATATTCTACTTTAAAAAAATCTTTCCAACTAAATTAATTTCAAAGCAAATGCTTTTTCATAGTCCAAATCACCCAATTCTGAAGGCACTGTGAACCTTTATGCCCCCCCCAAACAAACACGTTGTTTTAAGAGAGGAAAAGGATGATAATGAAAACCTTTTTTGTTGTTTTTACAGGAAATGCGCAGAAGACGTCAGGATGTCACAGTTGAACTTCGCAAGTCAAAGAAGAACGACCAGCTCCTTAAACGTCGCAACATCTGTCTAGAAGAAGAGACTCCCATGCCTCTGCAGGAACAGAAACAGGTTAGAGCTGGACTAATTAAATTGACTTGGGCAAATGGGCCAGTGGGTAGTTTAAGCCCTGTGCATGCCAGTGTTTTCCCCTAGCTGTTGAACTGAGCAGGGTGGTAAGATTGACAATTAATGCAAAATTTACACAACAACCTGCAAACTGAAAGCACTCAAAACAAACACTCGCACAAATTGTGTAATTATTCCATCTAAGTACATGAAGTAATAAACCCCAGATTATCAATAGATTCCATCTATGAACACATCCAAATTGTTCTTTATGCATGTAGGTCATGCGAAAAGCTTGTGGGTTAAATAACATGAAGTATTCAGTGCATGTATTTTCTTAACGGGGCCTATGACAGATGTGCAAAGCGATGTGGTGATATTGGCCAAAAAATAAACAATGTGGTCACTGAAAGAGTGGGCCGCCTCACATTTGAATTGGCAGGAGAAACACTGGTGCGTGCTCTCTTACAAAAACTACTTGTTTCTAAACGAGAAAGGATCAATTCTTTGGGAAAATCTGACAAATCCTTTAAAAATGAGTCCAAGTTCTTTCTCGTCACTCCTTTTTTCATGACTTCAACCAATGCCAGATTGCTGCCATGTCACTGGATGAGATTGTCGCATCGGTCAACTCCACCGATCCCATCAAGCAATTCCATGCCGTCCAGTCGGCGCGTAAGATGCTCTCCCGTGAGCGCCATCCTCCCATCAACGCCATCATCAAGGCAAACCTCATCCCCACGTTTGTCGAGTTCCTCAGCTACCATGACAAGTAAGTGCATCTTCCTGTTCATCTTGTGCAGCAGCTGGTGTCATCATTGATGCAAATATCACCACACTGATAACTTTGCTGATTTGTACTTGTTAAAAATGAACAAGATATTCTTTATTCTTTTCTTTATCATTGGCATTTGCCAAAATATGATTTTAAGCATTTAGATACACTTGACGATTCTGAAACATGCTTTTTCTCAACAGGTTCTTTCCTTTTAGTCATCAGTTAAATTTTGAGAGCTACTTTACAGAAACACAACTTCACATTTAATCAAACTTTTTTTACGATGTACGGCTGGACATGTATTTGTTCCCGATTTTACTGATGGAGAAATAATCACCATTGAAATTGTGTTATCTATCTCTAGTCCCAGTATTCAGTTTGAAGCTGCGTGGGCTCTGACCAACATTGCTTCGGGAACTCCTGAGCAGACCCAAGCTGTAGTGAACCAGAACGCCATCCCAGCCTTCGTCAAACTTCTCTCTTCACCACATGAGAACGTCAAGGAACAGGCTGTGTGGGCTCTGGGAAACATTGCAGGTACTGAAAATGACAGCAATTTGACAAGTGCAATAGTTTCATCATCAAACTAGTCCCACATTTTTCAGGCAGGAACTAAGGTTTGGTTTTATAATGGGGAAAACCTGAGGGAGGATACCGCTGTGCCTCATAGCTCAGTTGGTAGAGCATGTCAAGGGTCTTGGGTTCAAATCCCAATGAAGTCCATTTGGTTTTTCTCTCATCTCATGTTTGGTTATTTCACTTCTATGGTAATTAGGCACCATACAAAATATTGTGTTCATAATAAAATGAGCGATTGTCCAGTCCTTCAGGTCTTTTTCAGCTTAAGTTTAATTGTTTTTTCATTCCCTGATTAGACAATCATATAAGTTTTGGAGAAGCCAGAACCACTACATTCTAAAAACTGTTCAGTTTGCTCATCAAAACTAGCGTCTGGATTGATTTTTTTCTTGTTTTTTTCCCCCCTTAGGTGACGGACCAGCCTTAAGAGATGAGGTCATCAGACATGGAGTGCTGAACCCTCTGCTGCAGCTCATCACTCCTAATACGCCGGTAAACAATTATTGTACAAATCATTTTGAACAAACTCTGATCCAGGCCTTGCACTTTGAAAGCGTTTTGTAAAGTAGCCCGCTGGGCCAGTAAACTGCATTTTACTTGCCCCCAGGAAGTTTTAGTAGCCCAGATTTAAACAGGAATTGCCATATAAATGTAACGTTCTGATGTGTTAATGATTAATGATCAAATAAAGTTATATTCACACACTCAATAACGATGAACACATTTTATACATTAATTATTTACATCAGAAAAGGAAGAAATGAGCATTTTAAACAAATAGGTTACACAGATTTTAGTAGCCCAGATGAGTTTGAACTTGTCCGCTTCCTCTAATGTGGCTTGTAATTGTATTTTTTATCTCTACATTATTGCTATGATGTGTTTACTTTTTTAAGACTTTTTTTTTTTAAATATTGTATTTGTGCTCAGTGACTGATTTTGATGTTGGGCGCTGTATAAATCCTGCTTATTATGATTATTCATCAGACAAACTACCTTCGCAACATCTGCTGGACCCTGTCCAATCTGTGCCGTAACAAGAACCCTTGCCCACCTGATGAGGTTGTGATCGGTGTCCTCCCAGCCCTTGGCTCCCTTATCTATAACTGTGACAAGGAGGTTCTGGCCGATGCCTGTTGGGCCCTGTCATACCTCACCGACGGAACAAACCAGAGAATTGATGTAAGTGTAGAAGCCTATACAATAGCAATTAGATGAAGTTTTGATTGATGGCTTTGTTGTTCAAACCACCCGAGTCCAAATTTTATTTGCAATAAATTGCTCAGCACAGAAAAACATTTCTTAGCAGAAATAGTTTACCAGCAAAAAGTACCATAAAATTTACATCGTTTTTGACTGGTTCCAGCTACTAATTTTTGTTTACCAGAGAATTTTGCTCAAAGCACAATTTTAAAACGGCTATAATGGCACTACTTATCGCAGTATTGTGTGCGAGGAAGTCCTGTAAAGTAGTTGCTCTTGGCAGTAAGCGCAGAATTCCATGAAATTGCCATGAAATTGAGTAATGAATTGACAGCAAGATTTGGTAGTTTGATTCATGCAACCGTTGAATGTGGTACAAGTGATTTCCAATTGGATTTGATGACTGGCTATTCATTTGTTAGGCCTATTTGGTATAGACCCCTTGCATATATGGCGTCACAAGCCCAAACAGCGCCCTCAGTGGAGTCAATGAAGACTTAGATTAGTTGTGTGTAGTGAGTAATTGCATGCACATTTCCATTGTTTGACCTTAGCGATGGCAGCCGATGCAAGGGGGTCTATGAACGCATTTTACAAACTGCGATTTATCATTTATCGGTGTTATAATATTGCTATTATTATTATGCGCGTCAGGGTCTCATCATCTCAGTGTTCACCAAACTCGGTCTTGGACTAGTAGGCCTACAGTATCATTATTTCTGTGCAAAAATGTTGTAGGCCCCTATAGCACTCACATTACGCGCTTGTTTGGATTTCTCAAAACATAGTCTTGCTTGAAATAGGCTGGATGTAAATTTACACACAAAACAAGTACGACAAAATTTTTGCACAGAGCATTTTCATGTGAGATACAATGTTTTTGCAAAATCTAGATACATGTGTACTTGACATTTTTGACACGTTAATATCATTTCATTGCGTTTTCTCTCTTGTTTATCTCTTCAGCATGTTGTGCGATCAGGTGTTGTTCCAAGACTAGTGCAACTCCTTGCATGTGAAGAACTCTCTGTAGTGGTAGGTCTTGGATTTTTCTCCAAAAAAATTAAAACAAAATCCTTAAACTCTTTTATTTGTTTTGAACATACATATCATTCTGGTTCACCAAATGCGCTAGGAATTGCAAGAAAACTTTATAGATGCAAAGTAACTGTCCTCCCATGGGTCATTCTAAGAAGTTATCCTCAAAACATTTCGAACACATTTAGTTTGTTTATTATTATATTTTTTAATGAAATATCGCCTAACTCATGAGGGTGGACGGCCACGTCAATGTGAGAGCTACACTTAACTGATTTGGGCTGTCAACCCAAATCAACTGTCACCAGGGGCACGGACGTTGCCACCTACCTGGGTGCTGAAACAGGTTACCCCCTTCACAGTCCGTAAGGCATGGGTATTATCCACAAGGAGCCTGGCTGGTAGAGCAGAACGCACTACCTTACCAACATTTACGAAGCAATTATAGTTTAGTGTCTTGACCAAGATTCTGTTGCTAACAATTCACCAGAGTTCGGGTCCAGTGAACTAGACCGCTCGGCCACGACACTCCATAGTGTTAACTTTGCCAAATACCTGGCCGGTTTTCAAACTTCCCACCTTTTTTTGTATTGCAGACACCGACTCTACGGACCCTTGGAAACATTGTGACAGGAACTGATGAACAGACACAGGTGAGCTTCATTTCATTGAAGTCAAGATTTCAGTTAAAACTGTATCAGAGATGCATGAATTACACTTACTAGTAGACACGGTTTTTAGTATTTATAAAAAAGTTCTTCCAATACAGAGGTTGTTAATTTCACTGAAAGGTGTTAAATATGTGAACCCTTAAAGGAACATTACAGAGTTGGTTTTTGCTAACAAAACAGTTGCTGGCAGTGTAAGCACTTTATGTAATCCACCATATACATAAACTGACAAACCTGTAGAAGTTTGAGATCGATCGGCCATCTGTGTCACGAGAAAATAGCAAAAAACTGATTACACATTTTGCATGAAATCATATAGATTCAACAAATAAATAAAACGCTCACTGAACGATAAACTCCAATTGGAAAATTAGTTTATTAATTTCTCATCAAATATGGCATTTCAGACAGAAATATTTCAAGGGATGTTTTCTACTATCATCATCATTAGACTGTAAGTTTTATGTAAATCTGTGATCAAAAAATATATTTTACTTAACCAATTCTGTAATGTTCCTTTAACTTAAATTGAATTTGTTCTTGAAGTAAAATCAGCTTTGCTTTTCACAGGTGGTCGTGGAGAAGGGTGTCCTCCCAGTCATGGCAAACCTACTTCGCCACCCCAAGAACAACATCCAAAAGGAATCTTGCTGGATGATCAGCAACATCACCGCTGGCAATGTCACACAGATTGATGAGGTCATCAAATCAGGTCTTCTAGGACCTCTCATTGATGTCATGTTGAAGGTAGGGAAAGTAGAGACGCAATTGATGAAAAGTTGTATTATGTTTCTTTCGACTATTGGGCCAAGGAAGGTGCTTCCCCCTCCCCCATGTAAGCCAAGGAAGGTGCTTCCCCCTCCCCCATGTAAGCCAAGGAAGGTGCTTCCCCTCCCCCATGTAAGCCAAGGAAGGTGCTTCCCCCTCCCCCATGTAAGCACAGAATACTGATAAGGATACAAGTGTGACATGGTAGCCCACAAACCCTTTGGCAGTGTTTGTGGTTTTATCATTTTCATCCACTCTCATGCCTGGTTATAAAGAATGGTTCTTTGTTAATATTTTTAGTTATCACTCAAGCGTGAGTGGAATATGAAAAAAATTGTTGATTCTGCGACCCATATCCAGGGTTCTCCACAGGGTCAAATTTTGTCCGGGCGCAGGCTTGCGGCGCCGGCCGCCGGGTGATTTTCACGCAAGCAATGCAATGTGCAAGCGCAAATTACGTTGTAAATAAGGGTTCCTAATTCCCGGGCTTTACGTATGTAACTGGGCCTAAAACACGGTCCTGCCGGTAGTCTTTCAGAGCACAGTATTTCTTTGATCAGACAGTCGTAATTAAAAAAAATATAGGATTCCACTTATCATTAAAATTGTATGACATTCAACCAGGCATGTGAGCGGGTCACGGAAAATTACGCGGAAATTTTTAGCAAGCAAAATCTGGTCCGGATTTTGGGCTAGCGCTACACTCTTAATACCAGGCTTTTTAGTTACTTCAGCGGTGGACGAAACGTTAACAGAAACAAAATAGGCCACAATTCTTACTTGGTAAAAATGTGTTGTTCGTCCTCATTTTCAATAAGTTTTTGTGACATTCCTTAGAAATGTGTTCCACAGTTAGTGCGATTTGCGTCCATCACACACGTGAAAGATCGTGTGCACTTAGTGTAGGCTTTCCTAATAGTTTTCTTTTGTAAAGCGCCCTCTCTTGGTGGAATGGCATGACGAAATGGCTATAAAGTGTAATTGGAAATCGCGCTTAATGACAAATAAACAACGGCTTTAATCAATGACTAACGCGGAGCATTTTACCGGGTATGGCCCCCGACTCCTGTGTTGAGATCAAATCGCAATTAAAATGATTCCAGATGCCAGGTTCCCCTTCTATGTGTGAGTGTTGTTACAGTAGAATTACTTGTACTGCTGTTTGATGATCAGAGAAAAACGCAAAATCGGGCGCTTTCAATCAATTTTGCGACGATTTTTTTGTCCGGGCGCATTTTGTAGCGCCCAGACAAAACCGCGTGTGGAGAACCCTGATATCGATTGCAAAGTTGGTTATAGGACACTAAGTTGTCTTTGAATGTAATTATTATTATTAATTTTTTTTAATTCCATTGTTGTAAAACTTTTCTCCACTGACATTTGACCCAGGGTGACTTCAAGAGCCAGAAGGAAGCCTGCTGGGCAGTGACCAATCTGACCTCGGGTGGTAGCGTGGAGCACATTGTCCACGCCGTCCAGGCCGGATGCCTCAAGCCACTCTGTAACCTCCTCACTGTCCAGGATGCAAAGATCATTCATGTCATACTGGAGGCTATCAATAACATTCTCCTGGTATGTACCAATATGAAATGCTCCAAAATAAACTCAAATGGTAGCTCACTTCTGGCACTGATACTCATTGATTTATCCCAACTGAACATAATCCTGGGCATGTGATTTCTCAGGTTTTTTCCTGATTTCCGGTTTTTCTCACAACCACCTTGAGCATTACAATTTTTTTGAAAGACTAGAATCATTCACCAAAGGGAGACAGAAACGGTCCACATTGTGTCCAAACCTGTAGTTTTGTATATCTAGTGATGCACAGAGTCAGTAAACCTCTTGATTTGTAACATCTGGGAAGTTCTGGGTCAGGAGTAAGGGGAACCCCAACCTGCAAGCCATATTTTCAGTAATTTTCACCATAGTCCAATCTCATCCCAGCATATTGATGGACTGCCTTTTACGGATTTTCTTTAAATGTATTCACACGGATACTTTTAATCTCGTCTCACAAAAAAATCTTATTAATTTTGAAGGGCCATTATTGTTTTTTAAAGCTTGTTAGGCACCATGAACTTGATTGGAATTAAAAAACCTCAATGGTCTTTGAAGTTGTTCTGTACAGGTGCGGTTTCTCAGGTTTAAACCTGATTTCAAGATTTGCTCAGAATCTCCTTAAGAGCCAATAATTTTTTGAAAGAAGTAAAGCAGTTACCAAAGGGAGGTTGAAATAGTCCACATTGTGTCCAAATCTGCGGTTTTGTATTTCTGGTGATGCACATGAGTCTGTAAACCTCCTGAATTGTAACATCTGAGAGGTTCCTAGGTCTAGAATAACGGGTTATAATCGCATGCCAGTTTTCAGGACTGTTCTCATTCTTCAACTCTCATCCCTGATCGTATTGCTAAGTACTTGACAGTAGCTCTTCTTTCACACTTCAGGCGGCGAAGCAGCTTGATCAGCTTGAGTCTGTTTGCCTGATGATCGAGGAATGCGAAGGAATTGAAAAACTGGAGAATCTACAGGAGCACAAACAACAGAGTGTGTACGAGGCCGCTGTTGAGATCATTGAAAAGTACTTCTCAGAACCGGTAAGTGAGCCTCGGTGTTGTGTCCATGGCATATTGCTATTGGATGGTTTGTTTTGGTTCTAGATGCACCGATGTAGAGCTGCCCTACCCTTCCTGATTCTGCAGAAGGTTTCCTGAAAACAAACCAATCTTTCTGTGTTCTGATGACCAAATATGCAAATCTCCCTGATTATGACTGGCAGAAAGTAAGAATAAAACTCAAGTTTAGTACAAAAATGTTGTATCTCGCAAAAAAAATGCCTGGAGGATTTTTACTGCGCCTAGATATAACGTTTTTGCACGTTTTGTGACATACAACGTTTTTTGCGCTGTTATGACCATTCGATGCATGCAAGTGTTGGACGTCCCATGGCATGGTCTGCTTCAGGTACACTTTTGTGGTCTAAGGCTCTCATGGACAATAACCTTTGTTGATTTGTTCCTCTAAGTAAGTGTTTTGGTAGGGCCCTGTCATGATTACACACTGTACTTGCAATTTTAACTGATGTACTTATAGACCATATGACCTGTGACATCACATGTTTACAAAAGAGCTACAGAGCCTGGACTTCATACAGGCACAGCTTGTACACAGCTCAAGGGAAGAATACAACAAATCTTATGTTTTATGGAGATTGCACTGTTCGATTTTTTCAACTTTTGATATGAAGAAAGGGGGGACATCTCAAAAGCTGTACAGTTGTTGCTTTTGTAGGCCTTAGTCTTGAATTTATGTGAAAACTATGACACAAAATGTAAATTTCCCCATATGGCCTGGACATGTAGTATCTTGCCCATCAGGAAACGCATTAGAATGTACAAGGTCACCACTCTGTAAACAAAGGTAACATGGTCTATAAAAAACAATTATTTTGCCAGCAGCCTTTATACACTTATTTATGATAGGCACTGTATACTCAGGGCTTTGCAAGTCTTCTGCATGGATTGCCAGAAGGAGCATTAGCTATAAAGTAAAGATACCAGTCGTCTTACACTTTGTGTTTCATCTTTTATCTTTGTCTTTGTTTCTTCCCCCAGGGTGAGGATGACAAAGAACTAGCGCCACAGACAACAGAGAATGAGTTTGAGTTTAATCCTGTTGTGTCCAACACACCCATCGCTATCTGATCTGACCCTTGACCCCCACTCACTTTTGTATTCTGTACAGTTTGTATAGTCAGTAGTAATTATGAGATGACTTGTAACTTTCTAAACCTGCTGGAGCAACTCTGTGACTGTCAAATATATGTCGACATTCTGAACCTGGTTTACAAGTATCTGATGCTTGAACTGTGACATGGTTTTGTTTTGTTTATCATGGCATCCTAACTTGAAACATTATCTTGAATTTTGTGTTTTCAACTCTTGCAGTTACTCTACTTTGTAACGAGAACTGGGGGGGGGGGCTTAAAATGTGGTTGAGCCAGTTTGATGAATGTTGCTAGCCTAATTTAACACAGAATTTCAGTTTGGGTAACTAACCATGTTTTACAAAAATCTTATTAGAAACCACACACTGATAAAACGGTGCATTTTTTCTTGTTCCAAAAAGACTAATTTTGGTCCAAATGTTCTATACTTTGAATTGTTTGGTGGTTAGTTAACTTTTTAGAAGCCATGTTTATGTTACTTGTGACTTAACAAGGTTTACAAAAAGAGCCACAGAGCGTGGACTTAACAGGGCACAATTTGTACACAGCTCAGTGGAAGAAAACATGAAATCTTGCATTTTTATGGAGAACGCTTTTAGTTATGTTTTGGTACGAAGAGCGGAGACACACGTCAAAACTTGTTCAACTGTTATTTTTACAGTTATCGTTTTTATGTTTCAGTAACAGTACAAAACGTGGCATTTCTCACTATGGCCAGTTGCCTGGCATGAAATGAACTGGAATGTACTTGAGGTTACTCATTTTGTAAACGAGCAACAATTTTGTGGTACTCGCCTTACCATGTTCATTGCAGTAACATGTGAAGTGAACAAATGTGATGCGATCAAGCTAAATGAGTCGTTTGTCGGTAAATGCTTCATTGAACAACAGGCCAAAATAGATCGACAGGGGTCTACATTTCTATACATCTCTTGGTGTTTCGACTTCCATAACTTTTGAACCAAAGGTGGTATCAACACGGGGTTTTCATATCCTTAAAGCTGAGATTGTACGTCTTTCTAATAGATACAAAAACAAAAATTGACAAGGGTCGACAAAAGACTCATTTAGCTTGATCGCATCACAAATATGCAAGGATTGTACTTTTCAAATATTTGTATTTTTGTCCTTTTTTTACCCTGTCATTGTGAAATTCAGATTGTTTGTAGACACTCTCAAAAGTGACGATCATGACAGAAAATGTTCAAACGTGTTTTATAAAAATTGTTAATTGTTCAAGGTCAAAAGACTAGAAATTAAACATTTGAAGAAGTTTGAGTCAAGCTTTAGTTTAAAAAAAAAGTAAAATTATAAAATTGTGTTTGAAATCTAAATTATAAGAAGATATAGTTATGCTATGAGCAAACCAAATGGTGAAGGAAAAGTACTTTATAGTAAATTTAATCAAGAAATTTTGCACAAACTTTGTTTGGCAGATTCTGGTACGAGATGCATAAACGTCTCGATAAACAATTTTTTGTTGAAACTTGATTCACAAGACAACTTTAAATCAAAACTTGCCCATTTCTGTATTGTTGACAAAGTATTTGTACAGGTTTTATCAGCAATTTTTGCATTAACTGCAGTCTGTGTTTGTTAGGGGGAAAAAAATCTGATTTCAGTTTTGTGTCAACTTTCCCATTGCAGCGATGTTTTTTTTGCTGTACATAGCCAGCTGTACAAAGCCAAAGTACTGTACATTTACATATTATTGTACATAAATTCTATATCGTACTGGTTGGAGAATGGTATTAATATCACCGTACATCATGTAAATATAAGGACATGTGGTTTGATGTCACTTTTTTACCAACAATCTATGCATATACTTTACAAAATTCATTTTGTTTTCAAGAATAAATGGTTTTGTACCAAGGACACAGATCGACACTGTCTGTTTGTGAGGGTGTTTTCTTTACTCGGCAAAAGAAAGGTCTATTAAATGTTGGCGGTCTCCCACGGTCTCCCTAATATATTTTTTGGTCAATATCTTTGTTTGGGGGCTCCCCCAGAACCCGCACAACCGTAGGCCTATGCTGCCGTAAAGCCAAGGATCACGCCATCAGGTTTACGGTACTACCCAATCGCCATCAGCCCTTGTGGTTTCCCAGTTGGAGTACATGTATATTGATACAGTTATTACACATTTAAATGAAAACGCGCTGTTTACACTAATCAAAAACATAATTTTACATCATTCTTGAAGTTGTTTTCTCTCTCGTTGTAGCTCAACAATTATAATTATAAACTTGGCTCAGCAAATTGCACGCACCATGTCCTTGTAAATTATTCTAAAGCTTCATGTAGAATCAACACACAGCATTGTTTTGGTCCCTCGAGTTTCTACGCGCCTTGCAAATTCCCTGCATTCTTTGCTGCAAGACTTTGCAAAGAGTCTGCAGCTGTTATGCAAATCTTTTGTTATGCAAATGAGACGTTACCGTGTTTGTAATACATTTACACGATGTGTTTTCGATGACATTGAGTGGGCTGTAGTTTTACATGGGTACAGCGGACCTGACACACAGCTCTTCACTTGCTCGTCTGCAATAAAACACAGCCCGCTCTTTACTGAACCATTTGTCAATGTTCTATATAAAAATCAGTGATTTTGGCTTTATTTTAGCATTGTGTGAATTGTTTCATTAAGTTGCCAACGAGTTGGACTTCGAAATTGTCGGAATTTATGATGGTTGAGGTGTGAGGGACCATAGAGCTCCAGGAAAGACCCACAGGCCTAGCTTTCTGTTTATAAAGACAACTTAGAAAATATCTTCACGACGGGCTTGTTGAGCTTTCAGTTGCTTCAGAGCTTCATTAGGACGGCTTAAATCCCACTTGTATGCCCATAGTGACAGAAGGGTTTTTCTTTTCTAAAGAAAAGTTGATATGCCAAGATCGCGCCCCTGCTTTCAGAGAAGCGAACCCAGCCTTCGGAATCTGGGACCAGAGCTGCAACAGCCGGCCCAGCGGGAGGAGAGCTGCATCACACGGCCCAGCGGGAGGAGAGCTGCATCACACGGCCCAGCGGGAGGAGAGCTGCATCACACGGCCCAGCGGGAGGAGAGCTGCATCACACGGCCCAGCGGGAGGAGAGCTGCATCACACAGCCCAGCGGGAGGAGAGCTGCATCCCACGGCCCAGCGGGAGGAGAGCTGCAACACCCGGCCCAGCGGGAGGGGAGCTGCAAAACCCGGCCCAGTTAGGATGGCTACTGCCGCCGCCTGTTCAACTAAGAGGCAACGGAATGTTTTCGCTGCAATTAAGCCCATGCACGTGAAAGGTAAACAGTCTAAAATTTGTTTCAAATTGCACAGTTGAAATCAAATTCTTTATAACTGAACTTAACGTCTAAGCGTAAACTCAGTGAAATTTTTAAATAATTTAATTAAGACATTCTCCCTTCATCTACCCTCGAATAGCTGTTTCAGGAAAACTTTATTAAAAGTACAGTGTATAATGTATTTTTGAGGCAATGTCGTACGTAGTTTGTCATTTTGTAAGAATTATTGAATGACTGCTACTTTTGGGGGGACTAAAAACATAATGTTATAAGGGAAATTTTGGTACTTGTGTAAAGGAAAAATTGCGGTCGGGTCAACACTTTTCCAGCAGCATCTTTAAAAAATTTATAAAAAATAAAAATGCCGGTGAGGTTTGACATATTTTCCCATCAGCTTCACCAGCCCCGCCCACCGTGTTGATAACCGTGTGCACCTGGGTAGTCAGATGTGAATTTATTGTGTCTGGACTTTGGGGCTTGTGTTCACTGTTGTGATTGGTCAACACATTTAAGGGGAGGAGCATGATGGGTCGGACTATTGTTTGCTTGTTTGCTTGCTCCGAATAATGTTTACTTGGGAGGGATAATGTCCTCTCAGTGAGAATTGTTTTGTGTTTAAGGGATGTTTTCTACTATCATCATCATTAGACCGTGTAAGTTTTGTGTAAATCTGTGAAAAGTATATTTTACAAGTTTTTTTCTTACCAATTCTGTAATGTTCTTTTTTGTGTATCTATAAAATGTGACCAGCCATGGTGTCAATTTTAAAACCCCAGTCTATTGCAGTTCACATGCGAGCAAAAATGCCTAGTCTGTAATGAAAAGAGTTAGTAGGAGTCTAGCCACCCAACCCCACAATCATGGTTTCCTCCGTTCATGCTTATTATATTGAGATCGGTAATTAAAAGTAAACTTGAGTAAGACTTTGTCGCATTATGACGACTTAAACTTTATTCTTAACAAATCCTTTGCTTATCTTATATTTCAGAACTTTTCTCCGACTCTGGTTGACCATTGAAGTTGAAGTTGAATGTTTCTATGGAGTGTGTGGTTAAGGTGACTCTGGCTGACCAGTGAAGTTGAAGGTTTCTATGGAGTGCGTGGTATCGGTTTTCTGACGATGTGGAGATCTACAAAGGTAGGTCAAGATCTTGGGGACATCGAATGGTAAGAGAAGCTCTAACCCAATTCCCTCCCCAGTGATTTCTACAGGATACTGGACTTGTTGATGTTGTCAACTTGTATGTTTTTTTTGGTGACGTCAACCGTCTTCATGAGCTTTTCCTTGTATGGCATGATGGTCGTGGTCAGTGATGCCTCTTCGTTAGGTTTGGAACTTATTTCACATGGACAGTTTTCCTGGGGTAGTCTCAAATTGAAGTTGTAACCTTGACATGTTAAATTTAGAAAATTGCCATAAAGATATTGCCTGAAACCGTGTTAGATATTAGGCGACACTAACGTAAACTACTAAAACGCCATATAGCATACCTTTAATGTGCCCAGCTGCATATTTCCCTTCTAGTTTTATGTGTAAAAAAGTATGCTAATCTCACACCCAAATTCCTTTTTAACTGCAAAAGCCACCTCGTTTAGTCAACATCAGTATTGTATAAAATGCATAAGTTTCGTTACAATAAAATCACAATGAACTCGGATGGCACACAACTAGAGATAAGAGTCAGCAAACCTTGTTTACTTTTCTTTCTGTCATAAGAAGAATCGATGCTATGTCTGTAAGACGTAACGTGTATGCTTAAAGGAACATTACAGAATTGGTTTTGCTAACAAAACAGTTGCTGGCAGTGCAAGCACTTTGTGTAATCCACCATATACATCAACTGACAAAGTTTGAGATCGACCGGCCATCTGGGTCACGAGAAAATAGTGAAAAAACGATTACACATTTGCATGAAATCATATAGATTCAACGAATGAATAAAACGCTTACTGAGCGATAAACTCCAATCGGAAAATTAGTTTATTCATTTCTCATCAAATAAGGCGTTTCAGACAGAAATATTTCAAGGTATGTTGTCTACTATCATCATTAGACCGTGTAAGTTTTATGTAAGTATTTTTTACAAGTTTATTTCTTACCAATTCTGTAATGTTAAGTGATTTCTTGAAAGTTGTTTTGTAGAACCGTATCTATATTTCATCATCATTATGCTTAAATGTAATAACTAAACTTTTCATCTGAAACGAGACCGGGGTTTAGATTGATGTGCTAGTTGTTCAAACGGGATTAACGCAAGCCGTCATGGTTGGATTAACCTCATTAGAAAGCAAACACAAATTTTCTATTTTCGTAGATGTAAAAAAAAAAAAAAAAAAAATTGTATGAATACTAAACTAATATTATAATTAACGATATATAGTTTATTTAATGTAACAAATGAGTTTTGGTATAAAGAACACATAACTTTGTTAATTTTTCTTACACCGATGTATTTCCGTGGCTTGTCGTGGCCGAGCGGTCTAATGCGCCAGACTCAAGTTCTAGTCGTTAAGTAATTGGGGCGTAGGCTCAAATCCCGGTTTTTGTTTCTTTGAGCAAGACGTAACTACAATTTATTGCCCGTCTGATTGGTACCTGTGACAGGACAGAGATGTTTATTGTGATTGATGTATAGCTTGTGCGCTTCAGCACAGGCTATAATAGGCCCCAAGGAGCTAAAGAAATGAAATAAATTGCTCAGTCTGACCAGGGTAAAAACAAGTTCGAGCGCCGTAAGCGTGACGGATTTGAGCATTTTTTTAAGAGGCCGTTCAGAAATGCAACTTCAATGCATACTCCAAAAAAGATTCACGAAACTTAGAGGTGACCTTCTAGTATGTATTGGTATGGTGGGGTCTTCAATTGGTTTGAAAAAAGTTATAGTAATAATATTATTGTACAAATTACAGCAATGTCGATGCACAATGAAAAGGAAATAATATTAGTGGAGTTAAACACCAAAATTAACAAGACGGAAAGTTTTTGGTGGGTTCTTTGATGCTACTTTTGTTGTATTTATTTGTTATTGTTCTATTTTTGTTTTTAACTAACTATTTTTTCTTCAAAGAGATAACAAATTCAGAATGACTTTCATTCGAACACACATAGTGTGTGTGGGGGAGGGGGGGCATCGAGAAACGCAATCGTAAGTTTCAATTAACTGAATTATTCACAAGTAATTATTTCTTAAACACTTCCAAAACACAATAAATCTTTTATTTTTTTTTTCATGGAGATTGCAAGGTCTGATTTTCATCAACTATTGGTATGAAGAAAGATGGCACATTTCAAAACTTGTTCAGTTGTTATTTTTGTTGAGTTTATGAAGAGGAAGAGAGAGAGAGAGAGAGAGAGAGAGAGAGAGAGAGAGAGAGAGAGAGAGAGAGAGAGAGAGAGAGAGAGAGAGAGAGAGAGAGAGAGAGAGAGAGAGAGAGAGAGAGAGAGAGAGAGAGAGAGAGAGAGAGAGAGGAGAGAGAGAGAGAGAGAGAGAGAGAGAGAGAGAGAGAGAGAGAGAGAGAGAGAGAGAGAGAGAGAGAGAGAGAGAGAGAGAGAGAGAGAGGAGAGAGAGAGAGAGAGAGAGGAGAGAGAGAGAGAGAGAGAGAGGAGAGAGAGAGCAACCCAACTCTTAGTTTTTTGGATGGGGCTGACTCAATGGCCAACAGCGGTGTCTTGGAGACCATTAAATTTTACCGCAAGATTGAATCCGTTGGCACGGTTAATTTTATTCTGTTGATTAAATTATTAAGCCGTTGGCACGGTTTATCAGTTCGAGCATACATTTATTTGTACAGTCTACTTGTACAGTTTGGAGAGGGTTTCCTCTCCAAATTGTTCGCCCACATACGAAGCCGTACTTTACAAATTAACCGAACTGAACCTGACCTGTTTTTGGGACCACAAAGAAGAACATAACCTAACATGACCGGATTTTGGGGGACATAGTGACCCCAATTTTCTCAATTTTTCTGAAACAAATTTTCATTTCACTAAGTTCTACATGACGACGTACACAAACTTAAAAACAACAATTAATGGGTAATTTTTGAAAAACAACAGAAGTTTTCCCCTTTTTTCCGTATTTTTGTCCAAATACTATAACATTTTGAAAACTCGTTTATTTTTACATATTAAATAACGTGACATTTTGGGGAAAATCGCATTTTAAATTTTTTTTCAGTTATAATCTGTATTCCAGTCAACTTTGAGGGCCCAGGGTACAATGGTGAGGCCTGATTGATGATTTAGATTTTCTTGGCCCGAAAGGTTAGAAATTTCATGTTAAAAACATCTCTTAAAAAAAAAATTAAAAAAAAAATCATATTCATGTGACACATCACTACAACTTTCTTGGGGGAGAACAATAATATTTTAGCGTACATAATAATAATTATATCAAATAAAAAGTCACTCAAAAATTTTATACTCGTTTGACCTCAGGTCAAACAAAATTTTGCATTGGCTTTAACAGCTGACCCCTGATAACTACCTTTTTTCTACAGTGTGACTCGAGATAAATACTGGTGACCGGATACATGTTAAAAAATTATGGTGGTAGCACATTGTGTATCCCCGGTCCTTATAGGGTTAAAGGCATGTAATTAACTAACAAACTGATAACCAATTCCAGTGTATCAATAATAACTGTACCTGAAAACTGCATACTGGATTCTATAATAGCAATCACCCAGCCAACTAACCAGGTAGAAGTGTTGAATTGTTCCTGTAGGGTTGGTAACATCACAGCAAGGCCCTTAACTAGTCCTATCCACGCCATCCATGATGAAAACATACCCAGAACGGCAAACCATCCAAGAAGGCCGCCATCTCTAAAGGTTTTATCAACCCAACTTGCAACACTTTGGAGAAAACTGCGTTCCATCGTTCTTCCCTTTTCAAATAGATTACTTTTTTGTTTGGTTGTCTCTGATGGCAATCCACTTTTCCAAACAGGAATATTCAGAAATCCGTACGGGCAATTGTTCCTGGTTGAAGGTTATGCCCTGATGCATAATGTCATTTTCTTGACCCGAATTCAATTCAGATACCACTGCCATTTGTCTGGATCGGTCATGAAAAACACAACTAGCCTCTAATGGCTATCATACACCCTCAATCGAGATCTCAGACATGACATTAGCGCCAACAGAAAATTAAACTTCTTGTCCGTTATCACCTATATTCACTAAAATACTACAGAAAATCCACACAACGACGTCTAAAGTTGAAAAATTGTATCCGGCATTTAACATGATTTCTCCAATCAATAGCATTCAATGTGAATGGCAAAAAGTCAACTTGAGGCTGGCTACAGCGACATATAAAATTGAAAAATGGTCTCCCGCACTTGAAATGATTTCTCCAATCACTAGCATTCAATGTGAAGCGCAGAAAGGCAACTTGAGGCTGGCTACATACAAGCTTACAAAACCCGATTCAGCCTTGCCCTACATGATTTCTCTGGGGGTAAAAATTACAAAAAACAGTACGCTCTTTGTGAGCTAAAATCTCGCACACACTGTTAGTACGTAACCGGCAGAGTGGTAAGGCTCGGTGCAAGGCAGAAATGGGGGTAATCCATTTACATTAGTAGGGGACATAACCCCAGTTTATATACAAAGTGCTAGAAAGAAAGAGGCTTATATAAAAAGAGCTTAAACAAGTATAAAGAATGATCAATCAAAATAATGATGATACTTTAAGTGACACAAACAAACAATAATGTTATAAGTAGTATAGAACAAACATAAAACACGAGTTTTTTTGGACAAGACAAGTTATGACTAACGTGAATCACAAAACAAAACTAAACATGATCTTTGTTTACACAGATTATTTTCACAAAAGAGAAATAACCCTTTTTAGCAATATTTTCTGTGAAAATTTTGAATTTAATTTATGTAAATTTAATTGGCACAATAAAGCATTACTGCCATCCAATACACCTGCTAAAACTCCATCCCCATCAACTGAATGCAGTGATCCAGTCACAGTGAGTTAAAAAAATATTTGAAAAATAACACAAATCAAAACAACTTTGGGCGTTGAACCAAAAGGCTTAATGTTTGTTTAGGCAAAAGGAATGTAGGAATAAAATGCTGGACCATCTCTTTGGAATGCTCTTCCACTGAACCTCAGACTAGTAGACACTCTCTCCAGCTTCAAAACTAACTTGAAAACTCACTTGTTTAGTCTAAGCTCTAAGTACCGTCACTAGCAGAGTCACTTTTCTATGCGTCAGGAGTGTCTTTCTGACAGATATGGCGCACTACAAATGTCCATTATTATTATTATTATTATTTTTATAACTTAACATTGGGTGTTTTTCCTTTGGACGAACGCAAAGCTGTTCCGGTTTTATTTGATAATGTTACGATCCAGACCATGAAACTGACCCTGAATTGAGGAAATGAGACTTTATGACACGTGGTTCAAACAGGAATATTCAGAAATCCGTACGGGCAATTGTTCCTGGTTGAACGTTAGTATAGAGCAAGAAAGCTCTATATGTTTATAGTGAATAGTTAGTTGCCAAAAGGCTAAAGAGTAAGTGTAAATCTGGTAGAATCAGTTAGTATTGCTTAGTCTGCGGTTGAACTGACCTGTTACCAACTAATTTTAGTCTACAGGTTTGATAAAAAAAAAAACAATATTTCCCCCAAATAGGACTTATTTAAATCAACGTAATACTGAATGTCGTTAATAAACAATTATTTAATAATTCTGGGTGCTTATCATCCTTACTCGCAGCTGAAAAACTGAATTGCGATGGACGTGGCTGAACTGATTAATTAATTAACTAGAATTAATTATTAAATTAAAATTAATCAATTAATTTAAATGTTTTAACTATTTAAACTACATATTTATTTCTTACACACATAGCTAGTTAATAATTACTGTTGAGCTTATTACAAAGGACGTGGCTATCATTATTCAATACTTAATTAATGAATTACAAAGTAATAAAGTTATAAATAACTACTAATTAATTATTCGGGGAGGTTCATCATCTGTAGCGCAGCTGAGAAGCTGAATTGCGAAGGCTACAGCGTGTGTATTGACAGGCAGCCACATTAAACTGCACGTGACCACGGAGCGATCTAATTAATTTCCAAACTCGAAATCGATGTCATGTTTGTACATAAGACAACAAAATAACTGAAAGGATTCTGTTTTCATCAACACGGGGCTTAATCTTCCGGATGGATACGTCGCTCTGTTATATTTATAGGCCATTATTTTCCCTGAGTGAGTAGAGTTAACGGTATATATTGTGGCTCTCAGTCAGGATAGGAAAATGGTCATCGTTAGTATTACGATTTTCCGTTTTCTTGAAATGTTTCTTGAGGTTTCAGCATATCATAGTGATAGTGGTCTTTACCGGAGTGCCCAGTACCAGCCGATAGAGCACTTCGCCCTACTAGGCCAGTCCTTTATGAATATCTCGGGCATCTCTGCCGTCAGGTGTTCAGCTCGGTGTCTCAGCCACCGTGAATGTTTCTCTTTTAATTACGATCACATCAATAAAGTCTGTCAGATGAACAGCGCTAATGGAGGGCAAGTCTGCGAAAATTTTCAAGAAATGTTATCTGTTTCGTATTACGATGCAACTGCAAACACCAGGACTTGTCAGGTAATAGTTAAATTCATTCATATGTTTTTCTGCAATTTCGTCACCGTACATGAGTTCTTTCAACATCTATATTTATATATTTCATTTCTGAGGTCAAAGAGAATGTACTTTCTATGATTTCTTTTTATATGAGTCTTTTAAAAGGTCCATGGATCCCAGCTCGCATACAAACTACACAAGTGCAATTAAATTAAATCAATAAACGGTAGCATAGAACAAATGTTACACATTCATAAAGAACTATTGATCTTAGCTCACATAAAAACAACAGAAAAGCAATTAAAATTTGAATTTAAAAAAGTTAAAGGGAACAAATTACACATTCAATAAAAACTGGGAAAAAACGCACGGGAGTAATACAAAATGTCAGTGGAAAATGGGATTAACTGAGCTGTTTCAGTTGTTTTACAATTTGACAGTAAGTAAGAGAGAACCCCAAATTAACACAACTGCTAGAACGTACCACCCATCGTGAGGCCCCCTCCCAGATATATAACAATTTGCATTTCCCAATGATTTTAACATCTAAGAAGCTTCTTTACATGCCTAGCTGTTGTCAATGTTATTAGCTGTAGGATTTCTTTGCATAAATCGTTGCCAGGTTAGGGTAATCTAATCCAACGAATAAATAACCTGTTTGCCTATTTTATTATCTCGTTCCAATGGATTATTTGAACCTTTTTTTAAATTATTTCTTTCAAAATTTATTACATAGTTTTAAGTATTCATCCCTCAAAAATGTTTTTTTTTTGCTGTTTGCAAAAGTGATGTGAAAGAAACAAAAATAGGAAAACAAAGTAAGGGGTTCAATAAACAATAACACAGCGTGTACAGGTGAAATAGAGAAATCCCAATAGGGTGAAAATAAAGAGGAAACTCCAGGGATTAGATTAGATTTTGAGCAACATGCGCTTTGAGCTTGCGTTGAAAGGCAACCGTGTTCCTGCATGCTTATGTAAGCATGAAATTATTGTATGGGTTTTGAGGCATTGCATGGTGAGGTATCAATATATATTCGGTTTGCGGTAACACCATGTGTAAAAATATCTACTAGCTGTGTAGATTTGTTCTTCAGAGAACTTGTCTTGCTATTTATTCTACTACCGCGGAGTAGATTTTCGGAATTCGGTAGAATTCAGGAAATCGGCCTGGACTACTACTTTAGCTTTGTGGATCGGGGGGACTTCTCGTGATTAACTGCACTGCCGCGGAGTGAGTTCTTTTTGGTCTCAACGTTTCGACTAGCTTGCTCTAGTCATCGTCAGGAGACTGAAATTATTACAGTTGCAAGGCCCAGACCATAATACACTATGTTGAAATTCGGCTGTTCTTTGTTTGGGAAGATGGAATTAAGATGAAGATCTTGTTTGATACTGAGAATTACTATCAACCTGAAATGTGCCCACTAGATGGTGAGGAATAACCACATTTTTTCACTCCACAAAATGGCGGACCATGTTAATTTCCGAAGTAAAAGGAAAACCACACAATTTCGAGGGATATTTGTGTGAATCATTATACTCAACTGTTGAATCATCTTTCTAACCATTATTCATTTTATGTTTAATGCTTTTATAGCCCAAGCGCCCAATCCAAAGGCAACGTGTCCCTTTAGTAAGTTCAAACTGATAAACCGTGCGAATGGATCGTTCATTCATTCAACAGACTAAACTAAACCATACAAGGAATTTTAACCTCGTAGCAAAATTAAATGGTGTTTTTGGTTCACTCGATTATAAGGAACTATGGAGCCCCTAAAGGGACGTGTGGTTAAATAAAAATAATAATGAACAAAGAAATCATTTGAGATTTTTCACTTCATGCGCTTGAAACTATGTTCGTTTTCACGAAATTAATTCGTGCAATCTAAAAAATAAAAATATATGAAACAAAATAAATCAATACAAGTCATAGTCGCTACAAATGTATTACTTCAAATTGTAAAATCATAGTTACGAAAACAAACAGAAATAATATCTTTACATATACATCCCCTGTAAATGTAAGTAGCTATGAAACAAGTATGACATCCATATTACAAAGGACGTATACACGTTTCCCTAGCGTACAGCAAGCTGCAGACTGCTAGAGAATCCGAGTTATTCTAAATTTTAGTGCTTCGCAGTGTAAAAACAAAAAGATAATTAACAAAAAAAGTTTGTTAATATTTGTATAATATTTTTTTTCTCTACACTTCTGGAAAGGTAATTAGCTTTGGACAAAACTATTAAATCAAAATTACAAAAGAGGTATAGACTTTTCGCCCCAGCGTACTGCACGCTGCATTAGGCTGTGGCGTCCGTATAATTTCTGACAGTAAATGGCATCGGAGGGCTTGTGTATAATTATGTTTGAAAGTTTCCAAAACAACATGTAATAGACCAAAATATTGAGTAAAATAGAGTATGAGTCAAACAAGTTGTGAATTGGAAAATACACATATCTGGTTGATAATTTAAGTTTAAAGTCTTTACCCGTCAAAAACATTGGCCAGAGTGACTGCAATGTCCACTGTCGTCGCACGGAGTATCGCTGCGCTGAACACTCGATCTTCTGCATTTGGTAAACGAAAAAAAGCTTGCATAGGTCGATTACGGGAGTAGATCTTAATCAATTTTTAATTAGATTTTTCGACATTGTAGTTGATGAATAAAGTTTTACGCCGTACACATTTCGCGAAATTTACCACTCAACGTTGAATTTTGTATAACAAATATTTGAATTAGTTTTAATGTCTTGGAATAAACTGTTAATAAAATCTCACTTGTGATAAGAACGGGTTTTGGGGGGATATAGAACATGGAAATTGAGCTTAATCGAACAATTATGTTTCTGGACGTAGGATTTGTTTTCACTCGTTTCAATTCGTTGTGTATACCTGTCCGGATAATTGCACCATAATTAATATATTAATGACGTCACACAAAGTTTTAGGCCAACACACACGCACACATCTATATACACACATTGTATTTGTTGCATCCCCCTGGTGACATCGTTTGTTCTTTCCTTTGTCCCTGTAGTTGAGAATCTCTGTACACAAAATTCCTTGTGGAGCAACCCAGTCTTTAGAATTTCCCTATGGAGACCCTTTGTTATCCATTTACTGTTTTGTTATCGGTCTCCATAAGGTAGTGAAAATGAAATCAGTATCCCACAAGTGCGTGTGTGAAAAAAAATAATAATCGAACGTATACTTTTTGGTGTTCTCAAGGTTTAAAGGAACATTACAGAATTGGTAGAAAAAACTTGTAATACTTTTTGATCACAGATTTACATCAAACTTACACGGTCTAATGATGATGATAGTCGAAAACATTACTTGAAATATTTCTGTCTGATTCGCCATATTTGATGAGAAATGAATAAACTAATTTATAATTATGTAATGTTTCTTTAAATATTCAAGTCTTAATGACTATAATAGGTAAATTTAGGCTTTACATTTTACGACCTAAGCTACAGGATCTCTCGTTTTACGCCAAGTATACATTTTGGATGACAAAAGTGTTTGTACAAATCCTGTGGGATTTTGACAATAAATGAATTATAATAATACTAGTAATACTAGTAGGGAATAAAAACAATTAATAACATTGACGAAAACAATAACAAAAGCTGTTCCGACTGCTATTTCGAAACAGCCCATAGTCTAGAAAACAAAAACAAACAAACAATAGCTATTCTGACTACTACGCCGGAACAACTAATGATCAACGTAAATGATCCAAATGTTCCAAGCCTGGGCATTTATGTTTTATGTATTATTCTTTAAAGTTGTTTCAAGTTGTAATTGAAATATTGAAAACAATATTTGTATCAACCTCTTGCTTTACAGATCAGTTTAGGAACTGGAAAATGTACTCCTTTGAAAGACTGTTATGATTTTGGTGAGTACTGTCGGGGAATTTCATTTGTTTCATATCGAGTTAAAGAGCATCTTTTATATGCAAAAGAAGTACTTGAATTTTTTATTGATTCATTACTGCATAGGCAATGTATTCCAGAATCGTTGTATCTCTATCCAATCTAGAGAAACTTGGTCTTGAAGATGGTTCAATCCCCGACGAGAGCCTCTCCGCATCAAGTAGCTATAACGGACTTCGAATGTCAACACCGGCTGGTGGCCGTCTCAACAAGATACCGCCTGATGATGATACCATAGGAGCATGGCATTCTAGGGTAAAAGACACCAACCAGTGGATACAGGTGGATTTGGGCAACCCGACCTACGTCACTGGGGTACTCACACAAGGGCGTAACGGTGCAAACGCCCAGTGGGTGACTAAGTACAAAGTGCAGTTTGAACCGCCCTCACCGGCTTGTCTCGTTGAAGTGAAAGACCAATTTGGTCACACTCAGGTATGCTGACATAACATACATACTTTTTCATATCATTTAAAACAATTTTTTTCCCCAAGATGATAAAAACTCTATACGCAAATAACAATATGCTATGCTCCCTTCTAGATATTCACTGGCAACACCGATAGAAACAGCATCGTGGAGAGGCGCTTCTTCAAGCCCGTCTTGGCGGTTAAGATTCGCATCGTGCCCGTTGAGTGGTATGAAGTTATCGCTCTGCGTTTCGAGCTGCTTGGCTGTAGATAAGATACGTGCAGTCAAAGACCAAACGTCACTTTTGCGGAATTTAAAAGTATGTTTCGCATGAAATCATAATGTATCAGCCTTAAAGGTACACACCGGCTTCGTTGGGCTGTTTGGGCTACAAAATAGACTAAATCATGATTCTAAAGGTCTTCCTGAAATGGAGAAGATTGGTTCATAAAAGAAACTATCAAATTTGGCCGTTTTTGAGCATTTTTCAAAAAACGAAGGTCACATGACTTTTCGGAACCAAAATGTGGTTCCGAAAAGTCACGTGATCTTCAGAATTAGTTTTACTTACAGCCGTATAAAAGTAAATTACTGAACCAAATTTAATTAAAAAAAAAAAAAAAAACAATTATTCATGAGTATTTGGCGAAAAAGACTATGTATTCAGTTTATGGATGTAAGTTGTAAATAATGATGAAAAATCGAACGTAAGATTCGCATTCAGAGAGTCCGTGCACGGAAGCGTGTTTTACGGCGCATCAGCGTGGGGAGCTAGCGAGTAAACCTTGGGGGCATGTCTCGCACAGCCGGTGCAGTGTCTCGCCGGGCCAGAGAGACAAACCACGGAGGCATGAACTTGGAGCCTGTGGAGGGGTAGGGATCCAGACCATTGATTACATTTTGTTTTACGAGGGTTTTTGTCTGTAGCCCTAGCTATTATCCCCTATTACTGTAGTCACGTTACGTGATGCCTGCGCTACACACGCGGCGGGACGACGACGAATAGCTGCACGGTGTGGATCGGACTGTGTTTATGTCGGTTTTTTTAATTACACGTGAATTAGTGCTTAACAGATCACTAGTCTACTTAAAACAATGTCACGTAAACTTGACAGTTGCAACGGCTGGAAAAGCGTATACGCTGACCTTTGACAGCTTTTTTCCCCCACATTTTTCGTTAATTACGTGACATTTTTATGATTTCTTTTTACAACCATCGAAAAATTATTGTCTGTGATTCAACATCACTAAATTAGGTAAACAATAAGCCGGTGTGCCCCTTTAATATCGTTTGTGTAACGGAAACCACAAAACCCGATCTTTGGCCTGATTATTGTGATCTTTGTCTTTAAGATCAACAGCTACTTCACAAAATTGGTTAACCATAAATGCTAGTAAAAACAAAGTACATAAAGTTCAATGCGATAAATAGTCTGGATATTTTCAAAAATAAGTAAAAAAGTAAAAAAAAAAGAAAAAAAAGAAAACAAAAAAACCTAAAAATTATGGAGTGTCTATAATCAAGGGACGTTTAAAGCACTTATTACAGCGTACGTGATTTCTTAAGTTCGTGTCAAGTTGTGTACTTCGTAAAACGACATTTCGTCAACTACTCTATAGTGCTTGCAACATTATCGAGTACAATGTATTGAAAAGTTGTACAATGTCTTACTAAAATAAAATTGACTGTTTTATCTGAAAAATGCCTTGTTATTTGCCAGATATAATGATTTTAAGCTGTTTTTAGATTTATATATGTTATATTTCAAGCTCGAGAAGAAATTTCCTACTTGAACAATACACTTTAGTTTGTAACGAATCAACAGTCGAGTGTAGATTCCTAACGAATTTACGGTTGAGTGTAGACTCGTAAATATTTTCATCAATAGTTTGACGAGATAAATAAATGCTATATTCACTAAATACAAAATAAAAATGTCATTGACCCATGATATACCAAGACATATTGCGGCCTCTTGCCACTTTGACGAGCTTGTTGGTTTAATTGTATTGAAACTGAATCTAGAATGCAGAAAGATGTAGGTTCGAATCCCACCGTAGCTCAGTGCCCAGCTGTTGATTATGATACAGAGTGACTGAGTTTGTTTAGTCCAGAGTTACTGCGCAGTACGAGAATAAGTCAGTGTAGCCCTGCTTCCTGGACCAGTCTCAGTGTTGATCACTGTTTGACCTTTTCAAAACTGGCTAAACTGAATGACCAACTCACCCGACCCTTGTAACTTACCCATAGTTTAGAGAAACTCGTTGGAAATAATATTTGAAAATAGAATCCTCTGCTTTTAGAATAAGCAAAAATTACTTTGGAATTTCAATGCAACGTCACACAAAAATAAAAGAGTCGGCAAAAAACAAGGAAGCGACTTTGCAAAACATGACGTTAAGACAAAATCAACCCCAGAATCTTTTCTAAATATCAACCACAAAAATCAAATAGTTGTTAACTGTTGACTGTCCTGTATAAGGCAAGGCAACCATTCCCCACATTTTTGATTGACATCCGTACGTACTGTAAAGAACCGTATAATTTTGTGGAGGAGGAAACACCAAGAAAAAATAGATGTTTTCCTTGTCAAAGTGGAAGAGGAATGGGCCAACTATAAATACAAGACTGTAACCGCGCCTGTTTCAGTATAGTGCCTCTCAGACCAGTCGTTTAAGCCAGTTATTGGACCTTTTAGAAACTAGCTTAACATAACGGTCAACTCATTCAATTCTTCCTACAAGGGCTCTCGAAAATCGTATTCGTTTTTGTTTTTTTCCTTTTTTTCAAGAACCTTTTTTATTAATTAATCTTAATCCTTTCAGATCCAGTCCCGGGATATCCCGTGTTGCGCAGTCGCCGCACAATTTTGTTGTTGTTGCATATAGTTTAGAGAAACTCATTGGAAATAACATTTGAAAATAAAATCGCCTGCTAATTTTGCTCAGACATCGGTTAGACAAGGAAGTAATAAGCAAAATTCATTTGAAAGTTCAAAGCAACATCACAAAGAAATAAAAGAGTCGGCAAAATACAAGGAAGCGACTCTGAAAAAACATGACGTCAAGACAAAATCTACCCCAGACTTCTTTCTAAAATATCAACCACAAAAATCAAATAGTTGTTAACTGTTGACTGTCCTGTATAAGGCAAGGCAACCATTCCCCACATTTTTTGATTGACATCCGTACGTACTATAAAGAATCATTTCATTGTAGGGAGGGGAAACACCAAGAAAAAAAACCTGTTTTCTTATAAAATTGGAAGAGGAAAGAGGCATCTATAAATACAAGACTGTAACCGCGCCTGTTTCTGTAACAATGCATACCAGATTGTCATAGATCATTGGATGGAACATTGACACATCGTTCTTCAGTGCACATAATTGTTTCGGACGAGAATAAAACACACAGGACCACTACACCATTCTTCAAAAATGATAACCCCAGAAAGCCACTAACTGAGGCTAAGTCATTGTAGCCCTGCCTCCCCGACCAGTCGTTTAATCCACCTGTTTGACCTTTTTGAAACTGGCTAAACAGAACGGTCAACTTATTCAACTATTGTATAGTAGAAAACATCCCTTGAAATATTTCTGTCTGAAATGACACATTTGATGAGAAATGAATAAACTAGTTTTCCGATTGGAGTTTATCGCTCAGTGAGCGTTTTATTCATTTTTTGAACCTATATGATTTCATGCAAAATGTGTAATCGGTTTTTCACTATTTTCTCGTGACCCAGATGGCCGATCGATCTCAAACTTCTACAGGTTTGTCAGTTTATGTATATGGTGGATTACATAAAGTGCTTACACTGCCAGCAACTGTTTGTTAGCAAAAACCAATTCTGTAATGTTCCTTTAAGCTGTCTCGAATTACTACATTCCGGTTGATAAGACATTGGCGAGTTGTAAATGTTACCATGCAGACGGTTGTTTAATATGGAGATAATAAGCGCGTTGTGTAATGTTCATTTGCATTGTCTTGACTCTTGACCACGTATTGGCAAAAGTCAGTTTTTTAACTTGAACCCAACACAGAGTGATTGGCCTAGAGTCTCCGAGGGAATTAATGTAACATTGACTTGTGGATCTAAGTATTTAACAAGATGTACTCTTTATATAGCCACAGTAAGCAATGAAAAACAAATCATTGGAGCATGGAGCAGAGTTCTAGTTGTTCCAATGTTACATCAAACTTTGTAGGACGTAGTGGTATTGTTGAGTGTTGTAGTGACCGCTATCATCTGCAAATCAATAACGTCCAGCGAGATGACATTGGGACTTTTGGGTGAAATATGATTGAGTATAATAGTAGGCATATAATCAGTTAGAAATATTTATTAACAGTAAATTCACTTGTCCCCGAGCTTAAACCATCTTGTAACATTGATCCCCAATGCGATCAAGAGTCGGTGCAACCGCCTTGTTTAAATGCACTCTCTAAGAACGTGATCCAGTGAACGTGTTGACATGGTTTGAGTTCACACCAAGCGGTCCTATCCAAATTGAAGATAAATCAGAAGTCAATCCAGGTGAAAGTTGTTCAGATGAGCGTTTAATGACCGAGGTATGATAACATGAGAGAGGTTGACATATAGCTGGTCCCCTCCATCCAGAGAAAGATTACTTTCAATCTGTTCTGATTCACCCCACTATTCCTGCAATCATATTTAATACTTTTAAAACATTAGAAAAAAACAATTGTTTGTCTCCTTTTTTCAAAACAAACTAAAGCCAGATAATTTGACCTTCATATTATAGACTTTTCAATCCACGCAATCTTCTGATACTCACTGACGAAGTCAATCTACCAACTTGTTTTGCTCATCACCTCCAATGAGATCGATCGGAATTTGGTTATCCATCAATGCATAGAAAACAAAGTACACTAAGTACAATGAACTATAAATAGTCTGGGTATATTCACACTTGGTGGGAAGGAAGTAGAACAAGTAACTAAATACGAATACTTCGGTGGTCATTTAAAAAGCACAGGCAAAGATTTAAGAAAGGGCCAGGCATGGACTGCCCTCCATAGATTGAAGAAAGTTTGAAAGTCGAGAGTTACAGATGAACAGAGGTTGAAAACAAATAAACGAAACCTGGTTCCAAAATTACATCAAATTTAACGAATTTGAAAAAAGAGGCAGCAACCCAAAAAGAAGCACCTCTTGTAAAAAATATAAGTTCAAGCTTAAATCATCAGACTGCTCTGTAAATAAAACCCACAACAACCCCGCCAAACTTTGTTGGTATTGTCATGTAATGCAATACAGCCATTTCCTGCGATGCTGATTGACAACAGTACGTGCTGTAAAGACTCGTGATGTCATTATAGTGGGTGGAGACAATTACCAGGACTTTTTTATATTGCAAGAAGATTGCAATCTGTGTGTATAAATACAATACTGTATTTGTTTTTTCCCCAGTGTAAAGTATAGTGCAGACTATATCGTCATCAGATACATGATTCACAATGTTATGGAACATTTTCTGATACATCATTATATCTGTGTCTACATACTAGTTCATATGACATTGCTGAGATATCAACCTTACCGCACTTGTGAACAATTATGAAGATTACAAGATTGTACATGTTTGTGAGCATTGTCTTTGCTACACTGCTCTGTAAGACAGAATGTCAGATTTTTAATTTGAACCCACAGAGTGTTACAATCACCGAGGGGAGTAATGTAACATTCACTTGTGGGTCGGAGTATTTAAAAGCCTGTGAGAGCTACAACTTCAGATGGAAACGGCGAAAAGATCATGATCGTTCTGTTGAGTTAATTTCTGACTGTTCCAGGGTTAAAGGGAACTTTGGAAGACGTATAGAGGTTGCTTTTGGATGGGGAATGGATCGTTATCATCTGCACATACATAACGTACAGCAAGAAGACACTGGAGCATATTGGTGTCATATGTATAATGCAGGGCATCGTACCAGTGAGGAAGCTTTATTGACAGTTAATCCACTTCTCCCCCCGCATAAACCGTCATGTGACTTTGAACCTGAACAACCAAGAGTTGGTTCAACCATCTCGTTTAAATGCACTCTCTCAGAACGTGATCCCCCGAGCATGTTGACCTGGTTCGAATCCACATCATGCGGTCTTATCCAAATTGAAGATATAACGGAAGTCATTCCTGGTGACACCTATGCAGTTGAGCATGTGCTGTCTGAGTATGACAACATGAGAGAGTTTAAATGTGTAGCTGGTCCCCATAACAATGGTCCAAGTTGCTCCATTCAGCCTCTTCAGATACCACCGACTGTCTCAATCTCACCCTCTCACTTGGCGATACATGAACACGAGAACGCGACATTCTCGTGTTTCTTTAAGTCTACACCACAACAGATAGCGGATGAATACAAGTGGCGCGTGTTCATGGCCGGCGAAGACATAATACAGGTTAACCCGGAAACTGTACAAAGCCTCAATGGTCAGTTTGAACTTGGCCAAAATGGACAAACTCTTCAGATTATCAACGTAACTCCTGAAGAGTTCAGCAACTCTCAGATCAGATGCATTGCATTTCGAGACGATACATCATTCACAAGCGTCAACGATTCGCTGTTATTCGTCTTGCCTTTGTTTTCGACACCTTGCAACGTCCCCGTCATATCCGATGAGGAGAAATACTGGCAGTGGTCTCGTACAGCTGTTATTATAGGGGGCGCTGTTGAAGTCCTTGTCTTTATGGTTGCAGCCGCTGTTCTCATTGGATGCTATATCGTGAAGAATAAACGAAAGAGGGAAGGACCACGCCCACAACCGTCTGATTGTCGTGTGATACCATTACCTGACAGGCATCAGGGATGCTCCGTTGCCATGGCAGACTTGACCGACTCTCTCACATATACCGAACTCACACGAGATGACGGAGAAACTACTGAACCTTCACCATATCAAAATCTACGTTCGGAAGCACAGAGAGGCCATGAAACTATCTACAGTAATGTACCTTAGTGTTTGCTGACAAGCGCCCTCTAACTCGGATCCGGTTCAGTTTCAAAAGTGAAAATCCCTTGGAACTTTCATACATATTTACAACAAAAACCTGAAAATCCCTCTTGGAATGCATGCGTAGATACTGAAAGATAACAGAATACACGCAGAAACAGCAGCAATTAGTCTGAACCTTCTGATAGGACTAACATCTTTTGTTGCAGTAAAGTAACATTTTTAGGGTCTCGAATATTTATTTTTTTTTGTCTCCATAGGCCTATCAAGCTTAAAGTTGTTATCAATGCGTACGTCTTTTCCATAAAGCATTACGACACATTTTAGACGGTATAGAGTTACTATTGACCAGTAGGTCAAGTTATGAATCCTATCTGTTAGATTTGAAAATAGTAAGTGCCTTCCCAAGGAATGAATATTCGCTGTAAACACTAATTCATGTCGGACACGTTCCTTGTCTTACCAGATTTGTTAAAAGTGTTAAACATTTACAGAAATTGAGTTTTATAAGTATGCTAAAATGCTATATTCACTCTAAAATAATAATTGGTAACAAATAAAACGAAACTGTTATTAACGTACCCATGATAAACCAACATGTATTGGGACCTCTTGCCATTAATTGTTGCAGTAAACCTTTTATTTGTTGTACTTTTCATAGGCCTATAATCTTAGTATTAAAGCAACACTAATTGTAAAATCAAAAGTTTTATTCAATGCGTACATGCGTATATTCCGCCTGGCAATACAACCAATTTTAGACGGTTTAGAGTTACGTTTGACCAGGAGCTCCAGTTAAAAATCTTGTTATATTGTAAAATAATAATTGCCTTCCAAAGGACTGATTACTCACTGCAAACACTTGTTCATGTCAGAAACGTTCATAGCCCTACACGATTGTCAAAAGTATTAAATTTAACAGTTTTATGGGAAGGAGAATGGACCCCAAAAAAGTGTAGACGAAGGTGAGTACATTGTAGTCACGATACACTTTATTAATAGTCTATTCTCTGACTTAAACTATTACCCCCAAACCATTGATTATGTAATATTTTCAATACATTCGAATTTTTCTCAATAATAAGGGTAGATTCGTAAGAGTACTCATGCGTACACAATAATAGTCAGTGCTAATTAGCTACAAGTCATTGTTTATTTGGGATACGATCTTCTAAGAGAACAACACATGGACCAAGACAGGCCATCATCGAAAATCTCAGTACTGCAGATGGCTCTGTCAAACAATCAAAGGCCGTTCCTATCATCCCTGGTGAACTTGTATCTTCATCAACAGACAGCAATGCATTTAATTACCGTTAGTATGCCAACGTGACTTTGATCATCTTGTTAATGATTAGTTTGTTTAATTACATAACCTTTATCAGATTGTATCTATGTAGATTTATGAGTTGGTTATCTAACTATTAAGCTTTTCGCTTGTGTGTATAGTTGCTGCAGTATATACAGTTTAAATTGGTCACTTTGTACTTTTCCAGAAATAAAATTCACAGGCATACTCTATATGCAACACGATCGGGTACAATGTTTTGATAAGTTTTACACTACTTGTCCCACTAACAAAAAGGGAATTTTTAACTTGATTTCTTTTGTTATTTGAACAAAAAATCTGGTTTCCAGCTGTGTTTTGATGTACACTATGTTATCTTTCAATGTGGAAAGACACTTTCCAATCATACAATTCACTTTAGTTTGTAACGAATCAACAGCTGAGAGTAGATTTGTAGCGAATCTACGGTTAAGTGTAGATCCGTACAAATAATTTACAGTTTCATCAGTAGACTGACGTCACAAAAAAACTTTAACAGTATTCTAGAATGCTTTATTTACTTAATATACAAAACAAAATATCATTGACGTATGACGTAGCCATGATATACCAATTAATTTTGCGGCCTCTTGCCACCTTGACGAACTCGCTGGTTTAATCGTTTTGAAATTGTTTCCAGAATGCAGAAATTTCAAGGTTCGAATCCCACCGGAGGTGCCCTGTTATTATAGATAGTGATTGAGCTTGTTCGGACGAGAGCGGCTGCGCAGTACGAGAATAAAACAAACACAAGACCACTACACCATTCTTCAAAAATGATAACCCCAGAAAACCAATAACTGAGGCTAAGTCATCGTTGACCAAAACCTACGTCTGACCACGACTGACCACATAAAACGTGCCTGCTTCCTTCTCAGCTCTTCGAAACATGAGTCAAATCGTAAATACTTCGATGACAACTGAAAAAACAACGCCTCTTTTCTCAATGCAAAACTGGATAATTTGAAATTGTCTAACCCATGGTATCCCGACTTGAAAGTAATTAACCCCAGAAATTGCAACACAGTCACTTTGCTGTTCGACAGGGACTCTATAAAAACTACTGGGTCATAATAGAGTTTGGGTCCAAGGAGGCCTGACCCATTTCTGGTTCAGACTGACCCGGAAACTGGAATTTTAGCCCGAATTCTGCCTATTTCTGGGTCATTTTGACACAAATTCCCGGTCACTACTATCCAGAAACTGTACGTTTTTAAAGAATGTAAGTAAAAAGGTTGCATCAAGTCCAAGAAAGAGTGTTGCGTTCACAATATTATGTATACATACCAAGAAGAGTTTTGTTTGAAAACTGAGCTGACGTCATCATAACGTCACCCTGTATCACGTGACACTTAAAGGTTCATTTGGTAGTCTAATATGTAGTTCCTTGTTTATAATACAAAGTCCACAGACTAATATTTCAGTATGACTTCTTATCTAAAAAGCCGAAATTGGAACAGCCATGCGTTCTGTTCAGCAAGAGACAAATTTCTTGTTTTGTTTATATATAAACAAAAACCATGATATCCAAATAGCAAAGGGTATGTTTGGTATAGCCTTGTTTCAACGAAGCTTTCGAGAAAGTAAATATCGTGTGTGTATAGTTTTGATGCAGTAATCTTGGCTTTAATAATTATGTCGGTTTTCAATCTGCATGGTTATTAATTTATCTGAAGCTAAAGATGACCAGAATAAATGATGTTTGTTACCATGGAAACGGATTCCCCTGGAGTCTAATTTCAATCACGATTTTCCAGGTGGTCACTGAGTGGACGTGGATATCGCTTGTGTTGAAACTCAACATGTGCAACTCACGATTTCAAGCCACAGTGAGAAAATGACCATCTGGAGTAACATTTTTGCTATCTTGCTTGAGATGTTTCTTGAGGTTTCAGCATCTTATACTTTATAGTGTTAGTGATCTTGACTGTTGAAACAAATTAATCATAGATCAATCGCAATTGTGGTTGTTCCTACCTTGCTCCACGGAAAATCTTTGTCTTTGTACAGACTTCCACCGCTGCCACAGACTATTGAAGAATTGTACAAAAGTTCACCAAGAAAGAAGATTAAAAAGTTGGTACAAGCATACGGTCAGCGTCTACAGTGGGGACAGGATTGTATTTCCGGGGGAGCGATTTTTTCATACCAACCGCTATCTAAAGGGCCACAATAAAGCGTTCCGATTGGTCCGTTTGTGCATATAGTTCGTGCATTGTAAAATGAGGAAAGTGTTATTACTATACACGTACTGGTGGTACACGGCGCTAGCCTTTGAGCACAGCCTGGTTTATCGCATGCTTTCGGTGTCGCTAATGTTCGGTGATAATAAAAAAAGAGGCAAGAGGTACAAGGAAACTCCACTGATCTTTTTTTTTCTTTAAAGGCATCAAGCTGTCACTATATCTCGGAGGTAACATTGTCCACTTCAGAAGTGGATGTCAAAGTTGTTTTTGAGTCGTGTAAACCATGTGCAGGCGCGGATCCAGGGGGGGGTGGGCAGGGGCACGTGCCCCGTGCCCCCGGATAATTTTTTTTTAAATTTTTTTAATTTTTTATTATTTAGGTTTTCTTATCTGCCTGTTTAAAAATTAGCCACAAGTGTTAGTGGTGTCTTTTCCCTAAGCAGCAGGATGGATTTCTTATTCATCCTATGCCTATCAAATTTGTTTCTTTAATTCTGCCAAAATGAATCTTTCATGATATGCCACGTGTAATTGTTTAAATTTGCACGATAACATAAGCGCTTGAAAACTGACGTGCCAATCCTGGATAAAATGTATTTCATGTCGTTCTTGCGACCAGATCCAAACGCGAGATTTGTGGGATTGAAATCTTCTTCGAGTAAAATTAGAAGATCGGTATGGATCAGAAGTGCTTAAAAAGTGTGTCGATTTCTCGGTTTCAGGCACACAGAGGCTTGATTTTTCCCCCCTCAAAATGCCAAAACCTCAAAGTTTCTGGAGGCTTCGCCCCCCTGGACCCCACAATCGATGTTACATAAATTTTTCCAGTAAACTTAGATGATTTATCTGATTTCCAATAATAGTGTGTCTATTTCTCCGTTTTAAGCACATTGAGGCTTGATTTTTCAACCCTCAAAGTGCCAAAATCTCAGAGCTCTCGGGGGCTTAGCCCCCGGGCCACCACCAGGGCTTTGCCCCTGAACCCCACCATCGATATTGCAGAAATTTTCCATTAAATTTAGAAGATTTATATGGATCTGATTTCCAACAAGAGCGTGTCTATTTCTCTGTTTTAGGCACACGGAGACTTGATTTTCACCCCCAAATGCCAAAAGCTCAGAGCTTCCGGGGCTTCGCCCCCGTTTACCCCCGAACCCCACCGGGGCTTCACCCCTGCCCCCGATTTCACGAAGCGCTGCGACGCGTCGTAAACGCAAGATACGACCGATTACACGTCTTAAGTTGCGATGCGTATAAAAACGATTTCATCAAAGTTACGATGCGTTGGAAACATCGCAAGTTCCTTGACTACGAGGAAGGACACGTCGTAAGTTACGACTACCCAAAGGGTCGTCTTAAGAAAGCGATGTTTCATTTGACAACGCGCAAAATGGCGATGATGCTGCTTGCTAATCGAGAAGCCGGAAGAGCGTTGCGTAGAGAGACTGTTTCGCGACCGAACTAACCCTCTCGATAGTCTAACTGATGATGAAATATTTCGTCGGTACAAGACAATGTATTTATCACATCATCGAGAGGGTTTATGGAGACATTGAACGTGTCACAAGGGTAAGCTTTTTAAATGTTCAATGCTGGCCCCTATTTTTTATTGGGTAAAATTTTCATTAAATAAAATACTAAGAGAAACTATAAATATAAATATAAATATAAATATGAATAGTAAACTTGCGGGTACAACCATGGGTAAATTTATATATTTATATTTATATTTATATTTATAGTTTCTCTTATTCTCCACACTTTTCACCGCACAGAACGCCAAAGGCTCAGAGCTTCAGGCCGGCCCCTGGACCCCACCCATTTTTGTTTACTCTCTAAAACAAAATCATGGTTGCACCGTTGTGCCCCCCGTTAAAACAATTCTGGATCCGCCCCTGATGTGTAAACGAACAAAATTTAATGCAAAACCCTGTCGAAAGGACAATTTTACGAACCACTAGTCGCAGCACAGATGTCACCTATATAGTAACTCCTGCTTGGCTGCCGAAATTCGTCAACATTGAAAGACAGGACTGTGATTGCTGGTCCCGAAAAGGACCTACCGTATTCCTCTATAGATCCTCGGGTAACATTATTGTCTCCAGCTTGCGGAGAAGCAGATGGAAGCGATGGATGCAGTGTGTGATGTGGTAGCAGGATTAGCAGATTCTAAAAGAAAACTGACCAGACTGGGACCTCGACGTGAACGCTCCTGCATGGCCCCATCGATAGAAGTCTTCAATAAATGTGTTAAACAAATGCTAGTGTTAAACAACACATACAGGGAATCACAGGAAAATAATAAAATAAATATATAAATTAATTAATTAATAATTAATTATATACAGATAATTTATGTACAATTTAGGGATACAAAATCACGTGGGTCGGGACAAACAAGAGACTGAAATTAAATTCCATAAATAAAGTTACAAAGATACATCAAATGTTCAGAAAGAAGGAACGTGGTAACTGCTTTCAGAGAAAAAGCAATGAATAATCAAACTTGACCTCATCGCAACGCATTGTTTCTAGTGTAACAAGTTTCAAAAGAACCCGGTCTCAACCTGGCCTTTTCCAAACGAATGAAATATTTTTTGAATGAAATATTGTAAACTTCTTTTAAACTGAGTGATGATGTCGATTTCTGCTGGTCTGGATTAACCGTTAAAAACCTTTTTACAAAGAATATTCTAGACCAGTCTTAGCTACAATGACAGCATGAACCGGTTTTAAATCATACCCGAGAATTCTGCTAGAGTCGTTCATAACAAAATGTTTGTTACCTGTATACTATAAGCAGTATTTCTACTTAAGATCCAATCACCCAATGTGTAAGAACAATAAATGAAAACATGCATATGAGTTTCTTTTTCTGTATTACAAAGTGGGCAAGTTAGTTCTCTAACAACACCGAAACGTCTTTAGTAGGTCAAATTCGATGTCTAAGTTTGTACATAAATTGTTTATCATCGGGATCCATCAGGAAGTTCTTCAAATTGCTTTTCCATATCACAGACCAATCTAGATCTTGACCAAAATAGAATATGTTTTGCCGAACTGTTTGAACTCCTGGAACGGAAACCTTTTTTCGAATCAAATTGGCTTAGGTGGACTTGGCTTTAGTTTGATGTATTGGAATAGATTCATCCCCGTTGTAAAGATAGCTGGACCCTCTCATTTTTCTTCAAAAAATTAGTTAGTGGCCTGACGTTTCGACCCTAGCAAAGGGGGGGGGGGGTTGGAGGGAAGGGGATGGCTAGACCACAAGAAGTTGGAAACACAAAGGACAAAATGGAAGGTTGGAAGAAAAGTAAATAATTAGTTAATAGGGCAGACTAAAAATATGGATATCTGTGGGGGAAAAGGGAGAAGGCAAAGAGAAAGGGTTATTAGTCATTTCCTTCTTGGATGTTCAAACCATGGGGTTGAATGGTCTTTATGCGCCTTATCCACAATTTCTCCCTACTCAGACGGACAGTCTTCATAATCCCTGCTTACCCCTGCTTTTTCTGAATGCTTCTTGCTTTTCTCTCTCCACTCTCTCTATTCATGTTTTTCCACTTAACTGCTTTTGTCCCCCTTGTATGCATGTATGTGTGTTGTCTTGTCATTTAGCCTTCGAGAAAGACTCTGCTAGGGTCGAAACGTCAGGCCACTAACTAATTTTTTGCATTTATACTACAGGTCCTTTTGGTTGGTAAGCAGTTTGCAACAGCTAATTCTAATTTCTCATTTTTCTTCAAGTAAGTTATAATTGACAAGTTGCTTGAGGCGCCCTAACATTAATAGACCGTAATGAACAAAAATTTGCACTTTCTTTAAATGAGATCAGTCTTTCTTGTTTTACAGTATGTTTCACCTTGTTAATGCCCAAATATTTAACCCTGCGTGACACCATAACAAAAATCGGGCGCGCTTACACCGTCGAATTCTGATCTGCTGTCTGTTTGTATTTTACGTAATTAATTTTTTGAGAACCCGATCACTTTTCAAATGGCCCAAAACCTATAAATATAGACCCTTTTGACTAACTAAAACAAATTCAAGCACACATTATTTTTTAGATGAGCCCACATTTGTCTCTGTGTAGATTTTATATTACATGGTTCAGTTTACCTAGCAGTGGCCATTAGCCCCAATGATGACAAATTTCTGAACAATTCCTCCGGGAATTTCGGGAGAGCTGGTCATTGGTGGATTGGTGAAAAAGACCACGGATAGTAACAAGACATTTACTGTGCTTTTTGGCTAGGTGTAGATTGGGAACCTTGAAAAGATTTTTAGAAAAAAAGAAGAAAAACAAAATGGCGGAGTTCAGATTATTTAATTAAAACGGACTGTTGATTACAGTACAATGGCACCAAGCAGAGTTTTGGGCAAGGGTCTGTGTGTACCCAGGAACTAGGCACCAGTTAAAGTCTAGCCAATCAGAAGACCTCGCTCGCCCAGCTCGCGTCACAATAATAACTACTATGCTTAAAGCGGCCCGACTACTTTCCTGCTATAGTGCCACGTACTCCCTAGGTCACTAACACATTATCATCAACTATAACAGCATTCTAAATATATACGACAAAGTCTCAAATAACATTAACGACCTTGAAAATACGTATGCGCACATTTGAGAACCATTTCACGACATCACATACGTATGTACATATTATTTGCAATATGTAATGTCCCTTCAGGACCACCATAAATAATCCCCCAAGGCACCGGTTATAACTCTGAGTGGCAGCTCGCATGAAACACGGCGCGTTCTCAATCTAGTGAAGAGATAACTCAGATACCAGTGAAGGTGTGGTGAAGTGCCATGATGGCTCAATGCGAGGGAATGTTGCTGGAGAAAAACCTGTTGATATTTCTCTTTGGAATCTTCGTGTTGCTTTGCCCGCTGCCCTGCCGGTGCCTTACTCTAATATGTAAGTAAATAACGGGGAAACTCATTGGGAAACCCTGTAAGCAAACACAAAATCATTTAAAACAAACAAATCAGTATTATATATGATTTCATGGTGACGTTATCAGGTTTTGAATAACAATGAATCAAAGTTTAATATTTGTAAAAATTCATAACTCATGAACCGCATGTTGGATTTTTACAATGTATTATCGGATAGGTCGTGAAAAGTTCAACATACGCTACACAAAAGTTTAACCCAATTGACCTTGATTCACGGTTCAAATTGGAAATTGCAATCTTAAAAAACTCATATCTCAAAAACTGCGTATTATTTCAGTATAATTTTTGTATCAGGTTGAACCTGCTCAAAGTTTTGCAAAGAAATGACAACATTTTGACCTTTGTATCTGTAGTGTAGTTTTAGTAACATGTTCATGTACATGTACATAGTATATGTACTGTTCAGCTACATGTAGGAATACATTTGGCATCGCTATTACAAGTTATTGCCAACCCAAAGAAAATATGTCTAATATTTGAAAAATTCACAACTCCTGAACCACACATTTGAGCACTACGTTGCGGTTCATCAGTGACATAAAGGGCGAAGCTGTGATGCCATAGGGGTACATTGTAGTACAAACTACAGATTGAGTGCAGAGAGTTCAGCAACAAGTCTTGTCACTGTGTGCTTTGGGAGTAGGGGATGCTTTTTCCAGCCAAAGTTTACAAAAGGAGGGGGGGAGAATAGAGCATTCTTTAAGACTCAAAAGAAAATCAAAATACAAATTCGAATAATTTTGCTTTATAAGTCGTCCCCAAAAGACACTGGCCGTAAAACCCTAGACACCCTGTACCCATAATTTTGCGCGATCTTATACCGCATGTACGCAAATAACAACAAAGCCTAGATTTTTACAATAAAGACAGTTGTAGGTAAGGAAAGTTATTTGAAAGGTGTAAAAACTCAATAATTATCACAACAAATACAATAAAGGTGTTTTCGTTTGAACCTAATGTCAAATAAAAAAATGAAGGCCTGCTTCTCAGCGCCAGGGCAAATTCATTGTTATTTTGTGAACTTAATATGTGGCTTACATATTTTTTGAGTTAACAGGTACAAGACGGTCGTTTCGTACATTTTGTTCATACAAATTAATTTGGTGTGTCATTTTTGAATGTTTTCTTAGAGTTTGGAGTCAATTCATTGTTTGAAAAAGCTCAAGTGCGGAAGAAGAGTAATTATTTTGAAAAGCGAAAAAACCTTTCACTCAAGGCACACCAATTATATAAGGGGCGCTCTTGTTGCTCAATCTGTGGCCCGAGAATGGTCTAAAAGTGCCAATCCCTTTCATTTACAAAAGTTTAAATCTTTATACTTTTTTTTTTACTTTAGAAAGTTAAAATGACCGCCATAATTAATCTAATTAATGATACTGTGGAGACTGTAAATGATACTTCTGAACGTAAAATACTAAGAGTCAGTTAGAAAAGTAACGCTATTTTGCATTTCTTTGCAGTCATGTGACCCATTAAAGTCAAGCCACAGTATGAGCTGATTCACAAATTGAGCAAATCCACATTTTGAGGGCAGTGATATTGCCAAATCCACAGATTGTGCAGAAGCGCATGCTCAATCTGTGGACTACAATGAATTTGCTAATTAAGCACAGATTTGAAACAGCCCAACACAAAGAATAGGAAAGGAAAGCCCCGGGAGGACTGGTTTCAGTCTACCGGTCTCTCTCCACTCTCTCTTCCTCTCCAGAGAGAATTGCTGACAGAGAATTTTAATGTCCTGGCACCAGTTGCCACTGAAAGTCTAAACGATTTCCCTTTCCTTTTCCTGTTTATTTGCAAGTCAACCACTTTTGTTGTAAATTAGGCTCTAAAAACAGATACAAGAACTTGACTTAAGCTATGTCACGGTAAAAGGTCCCGTACGGGCGCTCAGCAAACCACATCCCCCCCTGGAACCTTTTTCTCTTTTAAGGTGTAATGTTCTTTCATTGCACTACAGTTATCGAGGAGTTTAAAGCCAAATTATGCATCGCAAACATATTTTTGTTCTTGGACTGATATTCACACATGTAATTATTTGATCAATATGTAGGCCTATGGAATGCCAGAATCAAAGACAAAAAAAGAGTAATATATAAACATGTAGCCTAAGTAACGTTTTTCAGGTTTCCCCTGAAAAATATGAACCAACGATCTTACGTGGGGGGGGGGGGGGGTTACCTTACCAGCGCTCTCACCAGGATTTTTTCTAAGGGTGGGGGAAATCTATCGCCAAAGCAGTTTTGAAATTCACACGTGTGGATGTGAATGGTGCGGCCTCGATCTAAAACTTATTATTTATTATTATTACTATTTATTTTATTTTTTGTAAATAATGAAACGGAGACAATCTGCATAAATATATTTAGGTGCAAATTATATCAAACTTACATCTACTTTTTATTAAAGTCTAAAATAATATCAATTGGTGGAAAGTTAATTACATATTTGTGAAAGATCTACCGCAGCGAAGTGAAACACGTGACAATGCATTCTGTGTAGGCACTAATAATGTACACAATAATGTACGAGTCGAGTCGCGGACTCCAGCACACACAGCCTTTATCATGCACAGCCTGTGCTTTAATGCTACTGCTACCGGCTGGCACGCGGCACACGAGGTGAGTGATTCACTCGGTCCCAGCACTGAGCGGTCAGCGCTAAACCCAATGATAAAACCTGGGGCCGAGCGAAGGTGAGAAAACAAATGTTGGATTCAGGGAACCTTGGTTGGATTGTACGATTCGTCAAGTCTAATTGGTTTTTCGCATGGAAATAATCTGCCATTCTGCCAAAGTGCCAGGTGATAGTTAACAGCACACAAGTTATTTGTTTAAAAAAACAAGCAACATAATAATATACACTCTTTTTTTAAGCGTGGCGTGGAATTTTTAAGCCGTGGCGGCGGGGACATTTTAAGTGTGGCGGAGAAAGTTACAGCGTGGCGGGCTGAGCCCATTTTCGCTGCAAGCGTGGCGGGCCCGCCACGCCTTAGTATGCCTTGCGAGAGCACTCCTTACCAAAAGAAACAATTTTTAAGATATGCAAAACACGATCTGTTGATGTAGGCCTACTGAACCCTACTCATTTTATGTATTTTCCAAACACTCTTAATCAGTTTACTTGCTATGCACAAAATAATGTTTGAATTGCGAAACCAAACAAATCGAGAGTTTATATTTTTCTTCGTTCTAGTTTGGGTAAAAGGTTCTGACCGAGTGGTGCGTGTTTACGCTACCTTTTGTACCCCTTCTCCTACATACAACATCTGAATATTTGGAAACTTTGCCATTACGAGAATTAACGTGGTTAACAAATTGTAGACCAATGTAAATTGTTGGGGAAACGTTGCACAAAGTCCTACTTGGTTGTAAACTTACTACGAACATGTTTTTAATTAACGTTCTAACAACATAGAATGTCACATTGCAACATTACGTTCTCTGGGACGTTCGGGGTAGTCGACAAATGCAAGTTCTCACAACAGGCATATTGTTTACCGCAAGTACAGTTTACAGCAAACACAAGTACAGTGTACAGCGTACATATACATTGTATATGTACATGTATGAACACAATTAACATTGCTGTTACATTGTTTATTGACCACCAAAAGATAGTTCATATTATATTTGAAAAATTCATAACTCTGAACTGTAAAATTTTGTTTTTCAATCCATACATCATCTGAAACTTCTTTAAAAACCAAACAAACGCTACACGGAGTATGAACCCGTATGACCTTGGCTTCCGGTTCAATCCGGAAGTTGAAGTTTAATATTTGAAAAAATCATAACTCCATAACCACACATTCATTGATAAGGTAGAATGTCGTCATCAATTAATTCAATCATCATTTTGTGACATCACTCACGAACACCTTCTTTTCTGTAATATAACAAAAAATGAATAATAAATAATGCCATGTTCATTTCATACAGCATTGGATCTCCGAGGGATGCAAGCCAGCCAGGTCTCGGACTACCACGTTTATGCAGCAGCTCGAGCAATTGACGGCGACTCAAACACACACATTTATGCTGGGCATTGTTCCCATACCGGTTAGTGTGAAATCTAAATATATTTTCAAGATGCAAAACACATTTGGTGTTTAGAAGAGAGGATAAGTCGGGGCAAACAACATAGAAACTTTGCATTTGTACTTGTTTTGATATTGTTGTCGTCGTGTACTTGTTTACGCAATCTCAAACCCAACCCTTCACCGCCACGTTATGTTTCTTTTATATTTGCGTCTGCATTAAAAATACAGATAATTGTAATCCATTGGCATTTTAAAGTGTATCGTTAAAAACACAAACCAAATTGTTATGAAAACAACTACAGTAATAACCCTTCCGTGGTGCCATCAGGTACTTTTCAAGTGTCTGTTTTTAATTAAACAATCAGTACCTCGACATTATACTTTTTTAACAATCTAAATAAATCAAAGTTCCCCAGCTTCACCTTGCCAAGCCTAGCCAAACCTAGCCAAATAGCGTGCCAATTGTCTTGTTACCATCGGGGTTGTTTTTCACACACACAAAAATAAATTAATGACCTAGGTTTCCCATAGGAATTGGTATTCCCATAGGAATTGTACTGCCATCACATAGCATTGGACCCAATAGTCACTACTAGGTGAGGTGAACCATTTGGTTTCAGATGACTTCGCGGTGGAACTGTAGAGGGGGCATATCAAGGTGCCAAATGAGTGAGACTGTGCCTACTGGACTAGTGGGAAAGACCATTCAAAATAGATTAGGGGATTATGGCTGTATTTGGTAAACAAACATAGGTGCTAATTCCATGAGTTGCAGAGGCAAAGGGAGAGTAAAAGTGGTATAAACTATAAATAGAGACACATGTGGGCTAATTTCAAAGGAAAAGTGGCTAGAATTTCTTTCTATTGGTCACAAGGGTCTATATCTAATAGTTTGGGCGATTTAAACGTGATTGTGTTCCTCAAAAACAAGTTGCCAACATGTATTACCCGCAATATCAAAACGTACACTTGAAAAGTACCTGTTGGTGCCAGTGTGTGAATTTTGTTTGATGGTGTCACGCAGGGTTTACCGAATATACAGAAAATACAGTGAACCTTACACTTTACTTCCAGTTACATACAATTGTGATCTTACAAGTTAGACAATTTCAAGGTTTAAAAATTGCAAACAAAAGCAAATTGCTTATACTACCCTTTCCAGTGGATACGAGAAATGTGTTATTTGAGACTACCGCTTGTTTTCAGAATTATACAAATGAATTGAGTTAGGAACAAGCGATTTACGAAAACAAAGTGTTTTTTTTGTGGGGGCGGAGTCCGCTGATACCAGAGCGATTAAAAACAAAGCAATATTAAGCATCGGGTGGGTCGGTCCTTCATTAATAACTATGCACCATCGATACCTTTGAGTTCCAACCATGACATTTTTCGACAAATCGTGCCATCCAGACCTCTCCCAATGTTTTCCTTTTGTAGGTGATAGTCGTCAACCCTGGTGGAAGGTGGACCTGGGAGCAAACCACTGCCTCGGTCGTATCACCCTTGTCAATAGAGGAGATTGCTGTAGTAAGTTCAAAACTTTGATATTTAAGAATTCATTGGGTCCTTGGAAAGACATTTAAAGATATTTGAAAGACAGGGGCTCACCGTCGAATTCTGCGCTAGCGATAACCATTCTTGGCTTACAGGGCAAGCGCCGAATTTCTGCGCTAGCCGTGTAAGCGGAGAATGTCTAGTAACTTGTAGTGCGCAGGCGCACAAGAAGAAATTCCCAGCTTACCAGTGAGATACACTTGACGTGAGCCAAAATTCCCTGCTTCCGTAAACGCCGATTATATGCTTACGGTAAGCAGAGCCATGAAACTGGTCCCTGATCTGGAGCTCTAGTTGTGGTATCTGGTAACCATCGAGTGTATAGTATGGTTGTTAATGAAGTGTTTTAGTCATTGACATACGATACTAACTTATTTTTACTCGACTAATGGGGGCGCTATTCATTTGATAAACGAGTGGGAGGTAAGTCAAACAACATCGTAAATGCAATAAATACCAAAACCGTTAACATAGGTTGTCCTTTTCGTTGGAACAATACTGACAAAACATCAAGCAATGCTCTTTTTGTAACAATGGTTTGAATTTAACAAGACGTACATCCTGCATTGAAATGAATAGAATATAAAGTTGATTTTTCATTGACAGGCAATCGTTTATCTGGCGCAATCATAAGGGCGGGCATAGAGAGCGACATTTTCAACAATGTCGCGTGTGGGTTACCAGTGACATCCGACCAAGCATCGCTCCCTGGGGCACAAACACCCATTTTGTGCGACCCGCCCGTGATTGCCCGGTACGTCAGTGTGAACATCGAGTTTCTTACAGCAGTCCCTAGATCACTAACACTGTGCGAGGTGATAGTTCAAGAGTACACCATGGAAGCCTGTCTTCAAGTAAAAAGTAAGAAATCAATACAAGGAAGTAGTCACAAAAATGATAATTGATTTTTTTTTGCCAACCATTGTTGTTGAATGAGGGAAAAAACGAAACAAAAATTCTTTACAGTAAAAACCTCTTGAATGTAAATACAGCCGTATCCAATATTGCGGCTACGGTTACAGCTAGCTACAACTGTTGCTAAGGGTGTTGCTAAGGATGTCCTGTACTTCAACGCATGGTGACGCGGAAATCTAGCCATAGCCGTAGCTGTGTATCCGCCAATTCGGACACGGCCTCACTCTATCATGGTATTTGCTATAATTGGTCTTTGGAATGTAAAATTAATGGCACATACAATATGTGTACCCAGGAACTCAACTGAAAATGTTCAACTTCCCGTCTGAACCGGAACTTAAGGTCAAATGGGGTCATGATTTGTTTAGCGTTTGTTAAACTTATGACGACCTGTCCGATGATGTATAGATTGTAAAAATCCAACATGTTGTGTAAGAGTTCTGAATTTTTGAAATATTAGACGGACTATCTTTGGGTGTGCATTAAACAATGAAACACCGAGCGACGATGTGTTCTAACATGTACAGTAGCTGTTCTGTGCATTGCCCACGTAAACCAAACTATGTACAGTAACCCCATGCCTGTTTATTGTGTTTATTGTCACAGATGATTCATGGTATGAAGAGATCACTGTCGACAATTACGCCACAACTGAAGTCACAACTGACTTGCCAAACACATCGCTGACCGCTTATGGAACGACCACGCTGGAAGTGACTACAACGGACCTGCCAGTTACAACACTTGCCACATTGGCGGAGACTACTGTCGGTCGTGACACAACCAACCAGCCAACTACAACACCGACGGATTCTGATGTTACGACAATCGGTATGTTGAACCAACTCCGAGTTGGTAATGCGTAGACCTAAATCTGTTTCTTGAATACTTCTCAAAAGCGAAAATGAAACCCATAACAGTGAAATTCCAATAACAGCTGCTATAAACACATGTCCTCTTTAGTAATACATACTTCAAGAGTCTGTTGTGATCCCCTTTGTATTAAATACTATTGTAATATAAACTGTGAATAGTCACAATAGACTTTCAACCTTAGCTGGGGAGAGCCATAAAGCCCAAGTGTTATATCGTCACCGTTTTCACGAAGCGCCAAATATCATAAAATGACAAATTCTTGATTATAATACAGGAAGGGGCCTTTATCTCAATAGATGCATTTTGCGTTTACACGAAGAGCCATCGGCCCCGAAAATGCATTGTAATACGTTGTCATAAGAGCGTAAAATGTAGCAAAACTCGTTTTTCAGGTTTCACGAAGAGCCACCTATGTCGGTGTGCGCGTGATCACGCGCGCCCTTTTCCATACTTGTAAAAATACGTTATCCAGTAGGGTGTTTAAAGGTACACGTTGGCTTGGATCGGGCGAGTTGGCCTATAAAAAAACGTTTGTAACCGTTTGTTATAAAATGCATATGGTTAGAAAGATGTTTTAAAAGTAATACACAATGATCCACACAAATATGCCTTGAAATTGCATGGTTTTCCTTTTACATCGTGAACTAACACGGTCGGCCATTTTGTTTGACTCCACAAAATGGCCGACCGTGTCAGTTCGCAAAGTTAAAGGAAAACCACGCAATTTCGAGGCATGTTTGTGTGGATCATTACATTACATTGGCAAAGATTACTCCAACAGGTTTAAAATATAGGCCTACATGATTTTAAAATTCTTTCTCAGCTTGGTGTCCTGATGACATCTATATAATGGAAGGTGCGTTCGTCACATTCAAAGCAACGAATATATCATCATCTAAAAACTCGGTTGAGGAATGCGCAATAACTGACGATCCAAGTAAGCATTGACCTATATACTTTCTCACAAAAATACATACTGTGAACACCCTTGATTTTTTATAATATTATTGTATGGATGTGAGTACAATAGCAGCATAAATACGAGATGAAATCTGGACTGTTCCATTTCACGAACTAGCTCTATGAAATCGGACACAGTCTTTAATGCGACACCTTCTCTATATACAGTGCGCCCTCATGTGTTTGCATGGGGGAAAGAAACAAACAGCGAAACTTGCATGTACAGACACGAAGTTTGCCTTAGTAAAAATTAATCTTAAAATTTGAAATATACATAAAACCTTGCGTTTAAATGATAGGAACGAAAAGGTTAATCGGGTTGGATTTTCTCAGTGAACGCGAGAACCAATGACATACACACAAGGCTTTTCTCAGCATGAAACTTGTCAGATTTCTGTGTGAAATGTAACTATTGATTGAATGAATGAACGGCTATCAACTGCGTCCATTTGAAACAACCACTCTGATGCAAACTCTAGGTGGCGCACTTTATTTTGACCCATCTTCTTTCTTTTCTTCATCTGAAGGTACAATGACTTCCCATGCTTCACGCGAATGCAGCGGAAGCGCCAAAACTGGCGCATTTTGGAGCGATCCTGTTTTTATTGAATGCTACGAAAAGCTAAGTGTCAATGACTACCTCAATAAATTATCAAAAGTAAGCACGCGGAAGAAATTATTACGTGTTTAAATTCACATTGCTTTGAAAAAATGAGGTCCATAAAGGACTTTTTTGTGTTACCACGGTAATAGATTGTGGATTGTATTGGTCGAAAATCTATCACGTGATGTGGTACAAACATGGCTATTGGGAACATGAGTGATGTAACCCACGGGGTAAATTACCTTGACTTTGCCCACAGTTTGTCGTTTAAACTTGCTTGTACAATATTAAAAAACAAAACAAAACGTAGGTTGTAATTTCGCTGGTACAGGTAACCTGCTTTAAAATCCTGTGCGATGTGCCGTAGGGAATAGTGAATCAAATGTTCGCCTGCTTGTTTAACTGTGCCAATTTTGTCGTAACAATGTTGGAAGATGACAACAGATCACCTCTAACGAAGAGGTTTCACTCCTGTTCCATAGCCAAAATGTGATCTTTTGCCAAAGTTAATCACATTAAAATGGATAATTTCCTATTAAAGTGTTTAAATTTTCAAGAATAAATTTAAGTAATAATAAAGAAATTAATGTACTTTAATATTTCACTTTATAATGTTCGTTTTCCCCTCCAGCAATCAACTACTACCATTGTCCATGGGTTTTGAACCCCGGGCGGGGTTCTCCGCCTCCCTTTTGTCCCCTCGGATGTATAAAACACATTGGACCCCATCACAGCGTACATCAATTGCGTATTGGGATCCCCTAATCCACACTTTCCCCCGGTCATCACCAAAAACAGAGCCTATGTCTTTCTAATCTATATTTTCTTATCATTTTGTTGTTGTTCAGCAACAAGTGACGGAAGACAATGTGGCCGATGTGTCCCTGGCTCTGATTTCCCTGACAAATAATACATCCTCCATCGACAGTGAAGGTATTTCCTCCACGGCCAGCGTCCTTGGCAACATTATCAGCATCGGAAGCCCATCGCCAAAGGTCAGGGTTAAGACCGGGGCCTAATTTCATAAGAGCCTGTAAACACAAAAACTTGCTGAGGACAGAACAATCGACTGGTGTTGTACTCATTTTGTTTGCTTAGCAAAGAGATTTACTACACAGTATTTTCTGCTAAACAGCTCTCTGAAATTGGGAACAGGCCAATTTCATAGAGCTGCTTAAGCTTCAATTTGAAAAATTTCTGCCAAGCATAACAGAGCAGTTTACATTACCAGTCATATAAAAATTGTACAGGTTGAATTTTATTTTGTTTGGTAACCTTATTCTGGTAAGCATTACTTTGTCGTGCTACTCTTTGTGCTTAAGCAGCTCTATGAAATTCGGCCTAGGGTTTAAAGCGCTGGTTTTAATTCACTGCCCATGGTTTACGGCTAGCCCTTTATACGGCACTTTTCTCTGAAATGTTAGAGCAAAATTTCCTCAGGGGCGAGGGTTACAGCCGATTAACAGCGTGCTCATTAAAGGGATGGTACAACTTCGGTTTCCAAATCGGGTGTATGAACATTTTCGTGAAAAACAACATTACAAACACTTCGATACAATTTACTAACTCAACATTTCATCAAACCTGGGCTCAATTTCATAGAGCTGCTAAAGCAGTAAAAAATTGCTTAACATTTGTCTGCTAAGCAGAAATGAGCAGGATACCAATCACACGTTGTACATGTGACGTGGTAGTTTGGCCTTGTTCTGGTAAGCATACTTTTTTTTTTGCTTAGTTACTTTTTGTGCTTAAACAGCACTATGAATCAAACAAAATCAAGAAAATTTGAGATCAAACTGAAAACAACAAACCGAGCTTTGGTTTTAATTTTCAACAATTGTTTTTATAATAAGCGGCTCACATTGAACATAGCTCTCGCATGACATAAGCCCACACGCACTCAAAAGGATTTGTCAAAAAAGTTATGTTTTCTTTAAATCATGTGCCGTCCATTAGTTGGTTGTACACTGAATAAAACGCTCACTGAGCAATAAATTCCAATCGGAAAATTAGTTTATTCATTTCTCATCAAATATGGCATTTCAGACAGAAATATTTCAAAGGATTTTTTCTAGTATCATCATCATTAGACCGTGTAAGTTTTATGTAAATCTGTGATCAAAAAGAATATTTTACAATTTTTTTTCGTACCAATTCTGTAATGCTCCTTTAAGGTTACAACAGATGTCATCAATATTGTGAATAATGTTCTACAAGTATCTGAAGACTCTTTCGGGCAAAGTGACAACTCGACCTCCCGGATGGTCAGAGCAGTGGAGAGACAGGTATCCTTGGTCATATCCAACGGCGGCAACTTCAGCGCAGTGACGAGCAGCCTTGCCGTCAAGGCGTTCAATGTCCACCTCACGGAGAACTTCAGAGAGGTCGTGTTCTCGACGAGGCAAAACGAAGAAGGAGACGATAACCTGGAGGAGGATGACGTCACCGTCTGCACTCAGTGCCAGATTGGGGGCGACGGGAAGGCAATAGACGCGTCCATCAGTCTACCGGGAGATATTTTCAGCTTGGTTAACTTAACAGGTGAATCAAAACTGTTTTTGTCAAATAAGGGGATAAAATGATGAAATGAGTTCCAACACTCGGCAGCGTGTTACTCCACATTGGTTAAAATACAATAAGAAGGGAAGAGTTTGGAGGAATATTTTACATGGTGGCAGAATAAAACATATGTTACGTAAAAGTGAGACAACATGATCCTTACTGCAACTACTTCAGTTATATTATAAGATCGAAGTACTGTAGTGTCCTTGACAACGAAATCTCTCGCTTTCTAAAATCGTCATCACTTCTTTCGAAGACGCTATACCATCACGTTCTCCGTAAATAGTATGCGGTACATGATATTCCTGCCCTCTTACCTTCTTGTGGCCTCAAGGATATTGAAGCTTATTCACTGATATCTGTTAAACGAAACTGGATAACATGATTATAGTATGCCATGACACTGAAGGCACTCGGGATAATAATAATGAATAATAACTATACATAGCGCATTTGACAATAACTTATTAAAGCTTTACAACAAGTGTCCTCGTCATTAGACCTATACAATTCATGTAATCTTGCACTGCTCCCTCGGGAGTACACAGCTCTGGGCTGCCGTGGCACTTCGAAACTTGTTCAGACAAAATATAAACCCGTACCCTTTATTCTACCTATGTATACCCCGAATACGCTCTCACATCAATGAGCAACGTACTGCACAATGCTGACCGGTGGACAGACCTCTCTGTTGTCAAAACCTCTTGCCATATTTGATCAGATTGCAGGTAACGCCGCGCGCGTCTCCTAATTTCCACTACACTGTATAACACACGGGGGCGTTGACTCACAAAAATGGCGCAAACAAGAATATTGTGATGATGACGTCAGGTGAAATTGGCCAATGTGTGTTCTTGTTGAATACTATCCTTAAAGTGTCCTCGTTTGGTTCCTTTATGAAGTACTTATAAGCTTTATCTTGAACTAGAATACCACACAAACACTCAGCATCAGTGTATAAGTTTAACGCGGGGCACACGTGAACCTTCGTTTTACATCAGGCCCTAAAATAAAGCAGTACGCAATGGTTCGTAGAGCTGAACATTTATGAAGCTAGGGTCAAAGGTAACACATTCGATTGATACACCAAATGTTGCATAAAATAACGATCACCTATTTTTTAAATTTAGGCAAAGCGTCAATCAGTTTTACAGTCTATCAAAACGCTAAGCTCTTTGGCTCCGGCCGTAGTTCACCGTCTTCTACACTCATTGTGGATAGCAGGATCGTCTCGGCTTCAATTAACGGGGTCACAGTGGAAAACCTACCGCCCACTGCGTCCATTGTGTTGTCATTTCTGCTACTGTCGAAGGTGAATTTCATTACTTTTGTATATTTCGTGTCATAGGGTGACCTCGTATATTCCAGGTCACTTCCTACAGGCGAGATACTGATGGAAATTTGTATATTTTATGTACCCCATTCAAGACTTACAAAAATCTCACCTGAACAAGTTTTGAAATGTGCCTCCTTCCTTCACATCAAAAGTTGAAAAATCAGACAGTGCAATCACAATAAAATACAATATGTGATGTGTTCTTCCATTGGGCTATGTACAAATCGTGCCTGCAGGAAGACCAGGCTCTGTCGCTCTATTGTAAAACATGTTACGTCACAGGTTACATGGTCTATTTGTCGCTATATATTTCATGCGTTTCGTTGTTTGTGTTTTGTTGTAATGGTTCTGTTGTTTTCGTTGTTTTTCTGCAGTAATATTACATACTCTCTTCCACCAGTAATTTAAACACATCAATTTGATTGTAAGTTGCTAGAAGAAATAGCTATATTGAAATAAGTCACTCCAAATGTATTTGTTTACTGTGATAAGAAATATAAAAAATTTCAACTGGTTTTTGATCGACGTAACGTTTTATTTCGTAATGATGTTGCTATTTAAAATAAAAGGTAAACCATAGTGACGGGTCACGGACAATAAGCCGTGAGTCAACAAATCAAGTAACTGACGACACCGACATTCATTGTGTCTTCTGGGATTTCACACTAAACAACGGCATTGGTGATTGGTCTAAAGAGGGCTGTCAGCTAGTCTCTCTCTCAAGCAGGAGGGCAAAGTGCAAATGCAGTCACTTAACCAGCTTTGCTGTACTCATGGTAAGAATGTCTTCAAGAGAAAGTCCGCCATCTGTCGAGTTGTGTTTATTGACCTTTACCTTAAACATTGCACTCTGTGATTAGAAATACGGCCACATTTAAGTCCTATTTTTTTTTTTTACGTATAAAACATAACATTAAAAATCTAACCTTCATACGTTGTTATTGCGCTTTGCAACATAAAGCTTACTGATTATAAAGTTCATACTAAACACTTTTTTCTGTGAAATATTTCCCTCCGAAATAAAGTCATTTTCGAGAAAACTGTAGCTGAAAACTGATTTCGGTTGGGTCAACCAAAATTAAGGACAATGTACTAACATGCTGGAAATTGTGCGTGGTTTTTCACTACTTTCTCCTGACCCACACAACGGAATAAGCAAACAATTTCACAGGTTTGTTACTTCATGATCATGTATACGGTTTGTCAAACAAACATGAACACCGAATGTGACTATTTTTGTCAGCTCTGCCAATCCTGTATAATACAATACCCTTAAAATACTGACATTTTTCGATGGGGGACTTTTGGAGCGCTAGGTGGCAGCAGATTAACCGGGTAAATTCTTTGCTCTCGGCAATAGACCTTTCTATTGCAACGACACAGTCCGAGTTTTTGCCAACCGAGGTCGGAAAACTATGGAAAGCTATAAGTGCAAAACAAAAACAGATAGCCACAGTTTTTAACAATGTTGCACAAATATTCAAAAATAGTGTTGAATTTGTTGGAAACAAAGAGGCCAATCATGAGAGGTACTTTACTTAACTAAAAGTTTGCAGAAAATGTTGAATTTTGTTGATACATCTGTTAACACGATTGCATGTTTTGCTAACATCCGGCCTTCCATGCCAACCAGCGCAGTTTGTTGATCAACAAAAGAAAGGTCTATACGCGCATGTTTTTAACTTCGTAAACAATGGCACTTTACCTGGTAAGGCTGCTGCCATCTAGCGTTCAAGAGTCTCCTATTGTGTGGTCTTAATTTTTGATATCTTGAGACATCTTCTGGTGTTTGTAGGATATTTATGGCCAGATGCAGAGCAGCGTTGCCTTGGATATCATAAGTAAGATAGGCTGTGGAGTATCCATCATTGCACTGCTTCTCACAACCATCATTTATCTGGCCATCAGGTAAGCTTTTCATCAACAATCAATCGGTCAACATTTATATAGCGCCCAAATCAAAGGTTTGCTCGAAGGCGCTGAGGTACAGAAGGAAATCATTTCTTAAAATGTGTTGAAAGATGTTGCGTCCCTGAGTGTGATTTGAAAGTTTATTTCAGAGTTTGGGTCCGTCGAGGCCTTCTTGGCTAAGACAGCTTTGTTTAGCCGCGTAGCGACTGGAACCGGAGACCACACGCACGAGTTGCGAAGCCACAGGGACCTAGATCCGACTTGTCAGGAATTTATAATGTTTTGATTTTTTATTTATTGACTTTTGCTACCCTCCCGGGGTAGCACAATCCAAACCAATCATAAGCGACGGGGTCAGCATATCTTTTATGCAGTGTAACCTTACTGTTTAAACATAAACATTGCGATTAATTTATGTTCGAATATTGATGAAAAATTTAACCCCCAAACCTCAAAATCATGTTGGAATAGGCATCGTTGCTTTGCGACCCGTGCGCGCGCATGCAGTCTCCCCTTCCCGACGAGCTTCTCAGCTATACAGCTTTGTCTAAGCCAAGAAGGCATTGAGGAAAGGTGAGTCTATAGACTGCTATCGGCAAAAGTGACGTGACTCGTTCTTATGACTTGTTCTTCTTAAGTATGGTGAACAAGAGCTATTGTATGGATGTTGCCTCCGTCCAGCACCAACTTTCAGCATGTCCTTAAAAACAGAGGCCTGTTTAAAGGTACACGTTGCCTTGGATCGGGCGAGTTGGTCTATAAAAAGCGTTTGTAACTATTTGTTATAAAATGCATATGGTTAGAAAGATGTTTTAAAAGTAGAATACAATGATCCACACAAATATGCCTCGAAATTGCGTGGTTTTTCTTAACATCGTGAACTAACACAGACGGCCATTTTGTGGAGTCATTTTTGACTCCACGAAATGGCCAATTGTGTTAGTTTGCAAAGTTAAACGCCTTGAACATGAGAGTGATGAACTTGAGGTCGATTCTTTGTTGAATTGGGAGCCAGTGTATAGTTTGGTGAGTTCCGGGTGGTGTGGTTAAACGTGCGATTAGTACAGCAGCACAATCAACAAAAGGGTTGCGTCACCGAGCCTTGATTTGGTTATTGGGTTTTTGAAAATCAACCAGTCTTTCTTTGCTTTCATGTATTTGTTAACGTTTTTTTTGTTTTCCCAATGTGGAGATCTATCGTCGGCTCAGAACTATAAAGGTCGTCATTACAAGTTCATGCACATTACCTAAACATGAATTATTTTTGAGCTCAAGGTAAATTGAGTTCATTGATCGAGAGTTGTCTCGAAAGTAACTATTTGGCAAAAAGAAACCCTCTTTTTTCCAAGAACAGTATGTATTATGGTACTTTTAAAACTAGATTTATAGGAGCGTTACACATTACCCTTTTCAAGTTGATTAACACGGATATGAATTGAAGTTAGGGATAATATAGCACTGAGTTGACGCTGTACAACTTTAGTGCTAGCTTACCACGATTAAGAAGTCTCTAAGATGTCAAAAGGTCCTCATAAAACATTCCAAAAGGGGACGAGATCGACAGTAGGTTCGGGAGAACCTCAAGTTAAAATATCACGATATGCACCAATATTCTTACGGTGACATCTTCCCGTGTTGTTGTTTTCTTTCCTGGCCGTTTAATTATTTAATTTATATATTTATTTATTTATTTATCTATTTATTTATGTAGCCATTTATTTATTTATATTTTATTATATTGACTCCACCAGGTCTCTCCGGGGGAAGTTACCAGGTCGCATCCTCATCTGTCTCTCGTTGTCTCTGCTGTGTCTGTACACAGTTTTCTTACTTGGTATAGAGCAGACGGCCACCAGGTCCGGCTGCATCCTGGTCGCCGTGCTGATTCACTATTTCACCCTTACTTCTCTGGCCTGGATGGCTGTGGAGGCGACCAGCGTGTTCATGTTTCTAGTTAAAGTCGTGAACCTTGGACTCAGGCATTTCCTGTTGAAGGCTTCCCTGGTGGCTTGGGGTAGGTGAACGCAGGGATATATGGGCGGCCAATGGGGCAAAAAAAAGGACGAGTACAAAAGTCCCCCCTCTCCGTTTGCAGCTTCCATACCGTAGTGTACACCCCTGAAGCGAATTGACCTTATGTTATGTAAAGGCTAACCATAGCCACACATTTTACGTTAGCTTTGATTCCCGATTTATATGGCCCTGTAGCGAACCTGTTATCGTATTTCAACCCATTTTTGTATAAGCTGTTACCTCCTCCTGTTTTATTCACTACTTCAGTATTGTTACAACTTTCACAAATAATGTTAACATTAAACCCTATCTTTCTCAGAACTAGTGGGGGCGGTGGTGTAAATTTGAGGGACATTGTCAGCACTCGCTATTCTTTTCATAGCCTTAACCACAAGATCATACACACCAGTCAGCTCATAATATGCATTATATCTTTAGCTGGACCGTGCCTCACATCCTAAAGGGGGTGTCACAAACATGGGCAAGTGATTTGGTTAGGATGGTGCAGGAATTTGTTTTGCAGGCATTCTTTGCGTACAAAATCGGAATGGCAGTTGTCAATGGTAGATGTAACCATTAAAAATGAATGATTAAAAAAACCCAGATAAGCTCGTATTAACCCAGGCAATACCTGAACATGCAAACGTGTCCTAACAACGTAGCACGTATGCGTTGGGACCAAAGAGGTCTCTCGTTTGAGGACCAGTGTTGGATATGATTTTTATTTTGTGGAGGTTTGTTTATCATTTTGTAAGGTTTCAAACACCAGGGAATCTATGCAATCATTATTCTAGTCATTTCTGTAATTTTAAGTCACACTTTGTTAATGATATTTGTTGACAGGTATGCCTCTGTTGATTGTCACTGTCATCCTAGCGGTGGATTACACGCAATATGAAAACCGACAGTAGTAAGTTATCTTAAACTTTGTATAACTGTAAGAGTGAAAATATGTTCACAGATTTGCACGTAACATGGTATAAGGATGCTCATGGCGGAAAACCTTTTCTTGAAATAGTTTTGCTGGAGATGCTTTAGTTTTTGAGAAACTAGTAGCAATAATAGTTTCGATCTCACGAGCCCAATGTTTGAAAACAGGGAAAACATGGGGGTTTTCACTCTTTTTTTTTTACGTGACTCCGATGACCGATTGAGCTTTAAAGGCCCTGTACACTATTGGTAAGATCGAAAAACACAAATGTTTTACAGATTCACACAAAAATTACATGATTTAAAAAGTAAGTAATGGTAGAAAGGGTTCCTTAAAATGTTTCTGCCTAAAATGCTATCGTTTCTGAGAAATGAGTAAAACGATAGTTTTTATTACGCGTGATAAAACCTCGATGTTTGAAAAAACAGAAAACACATAAGGTCACTTTTCACTATTTTCTCGTGACCTCGATGACCAATTGAGCTCAAACTTTCACAGGTTTGTTTGTTCATGCATATGTTGAATCACACAAAATGTGGACACTGATTTTGAGCTGTTACCAAAAGTGCACAATACCTTTATCTTTCCCAGTTTATTGTTTCATGTATAATGTTCGGTCACATTAAGTGAGATCACTAGCCTTTGACAGTGTTATCTTGGCCCCGTGCTTTAAAACCCCTAAAGTGGGCGCTGGTGGTAACGCTAACTCATGGCACATTTGAATTATTTCACAATTTTCTCCAAAGTGCAATGCCCCTGGGGAGTCAAGTCCTTTATATCCAAGAGTGGACCACTCCACATTTAAAAGGGGGATCAAGTCTCATTGCTTCGTGCACAAAACTGTACAGACATCAGACCTACCAGATCTAACCCCCTGATAAAAATTGAGCCTTCTGTTCTTTGTAGTAGGTTTCCAGATATCTTGCTGACCTCCAGCGATATTTTTTGTCCCGCTCAGTTGCGGCAGAACCAAGAGGGGGCGCTGTTTGCGAGGATTTCGTCATGAAAAAAGACATGAATAATGCATGTTTTGCTGTTTCGCGATGTCAGCATCGCTAGCTCCCCGCGATCGCAAGGCGCTGATGATGACAACAGGCTTTTTGTCCCATTTAACGTTAGTGTATAGTGAATAAGTTTATATACCTTTGTGTGATTCACCAACCCAGCAGTAATGCTCGTACTCTGAGGGTAAAGTTTTTTTTTAGGTTTATTTGTTATGCCGCAACTGACTTGGAAAAAAATATTGCCCTGGTCCCTCCCCCGATTAATTGTGACAGTGACCGTCCTATCGCGCGATCTTTCGCCGACCTCTATACGCCGGTCGATGCCTAGAAATCGCACACGCAGCCCGGCCTCTGCATTAGTTGTGACTTAGGTATATGACCAGTTGAACCTACCTGCATTTGTGTAACTCCTGGGGTTTAAAAAAATATAAGTATATAGAACGATTGAAGCTTGCCCTTGGTATTGTTGCGGGACAATTTAAAAACCTTAACTTTCCACGTGTTGCCTTTTCTCTAAGCTGCTTCTTGAGGTCTGGAGGCTGGGCGTTCCTGTATGGTGAGATCGTTGTGTCAGCTCTCGTACTGCTCTACAACACAATAATCTTCATCCTAGTTCTGCGGAACCTGTATTGTCGACAACGTATAAAATCGACCATGGGGGAAAACCAGAAAGGCAAGGCCGTCAAACGCATCCAGAACTCGGTGGCCATCTCCGCGCTGCTCGGTCTCACCTGGGTCTTCGGTCTTCTCTCCCTTTTCGAGTCCTCCAATTTCGTCTTCCAGGTTCTCTTCTCGGTCTTCAACTCGCTTCAGGGTCTCTTAATTTTCTTAATGTTCTGTTGCCGACAGCACATTCGCGTCATCATCATGAATATGGTGTCAATCCATACAGGAGGGTGTTCTACCCGAGGATTCCGGAAGAGGAAGAGGGCGCCACCAAGAACACCGATTTCCAATCAAGATTCCAAATACAGCTTAAGTCACTTAGACAGCGTGGTTCCAGTGTTAGACCTTATTCATACACCAATGGAGTTCATGAGGTCTAAAGAATCCTGAAATAAAGGGAGTTTTCTTTTCTTCGAGGGTGGGGTTGGTGGGGAGGGGAGCTTTTAAAAACCACTAATTTTATTAGACCCGCGCGCGCACGTGTGCTGCCGGTTACACAGACGCAACGGTTGTCAATGTGGGGGGAGACATCGCTAGCAGTCACGTCCCGGGCCCAATTTTTAAAGAGCTGCTTTAAGCACAAAAAGTAGCTAAGCGCAACAAAATTATGCCTACCAGAATAAGGTTACCAGCCAAAATACCATACCACATGCACCATTTCTGACTGATATTCTGCTAATATTTTTGCTAAGCACAAAACGTGTAAGCAAAATTTCTTCTTTAAAGCAGCTCCATAAAAGTGGGCCCAGATCCAAAGTGGATCAAACCACGCACGCATATGCATGCTGTACATTGCAGTGTACACAACTAGCTCAGGCGGGTAGCGCCTGGCTGCGTTAAGAAAAACAAAAAAGAAAACTAGACATTCAGTTTTTGTCAATTACAAAAACAAGGTGTTCATGAGTGATGTCATCAAAAAGGGATTGAATGAATTGAATTGGTCACAGCATATTTACCTTATAAATCCAATGTCTGATTAAGGAGTTTGATTGTTTCCCAATTTAAAACTTCACTTTCCGGTTTGAACTGGAAGTCAAGGTAAAATGAGGTCATGATCTGTGTAGTTTTCTTAAGTTGTAACATATTTTCCCAATGATGTATAGATTGTTAAAATTCAATGTGTGGTTCATATCTTATGATTTTTTGAAACATTAAATTTCAACTTCCGGTTTTTAACGGAAATTAAGGTCAAAACGGGTTCACATTTTGTATGGATTGTGTGGTTCAGGAGTTTTGAATTTTTCAAATATTAGATGAATTATCTTTAGGTTGGCAATATACAATTTAACAGCGATGCTAACTGTATTCCTACATGTAGCTGATGTAAACTGAACTACACGTTCAATATACATGTTTGTGTTTACGTGTTATTACGCTATCGTGCGTTATGAAAGAGGGTCAACTAATACGTGCGCTTTAATGCCGGTTTCGACCAGTTGTAAAAATCTCTGCGCAAAAGTTTGAGCAGGATCACAGATCTACAATCTAATGTAAAAAATTTCAACGTCTGAACCGGAAGTCAAGAACGAATGGGGTCATAATCTGAGTAGCATTTGTTGAACTTTTAACGACCAGTCCGATGATGTGTAGAGTTTTTACAAATTTTAAACTTGGATTTCATTTTATTCGATACCCGATGACGTCATCATGACATCATGACAAGTTTGTGTCGTCTTGATAATGAGGTCCAATTGTCTGATAAGTTTCAATGTTCAATTCAATTTCAATCTTGAGTTATGGTGTAAATAAGCCCGAAAAATACTTTTTTTTACGGAAAAAAACAAGGCAAACTTCCACCTAGGGTAACGACCCGGAAGTAAAAGTTATACTTTTCAAATGTTGCCCTAGTCTTGAGCTATCAGATGACCAACTATGAACATCATAGCTTCCAAATTCAATGATATACAGCAAATAGCAATTGGTAATTTGTCAACATAAACAACCTTGAAACTCGACACCCGCATGACGTCATGAAATCTGTGCCGTTTTTATATTGAGATTCAATTGTCTGATTAGTTTTAAGGTTCAGTTCAGTTTCAATCTTGAGTTATGCTTCTGAGAAGAGTTCAGGAGAAGAAGAAGAAGAAGAACTAGGAAACACATGAGCTGTATTTGAGTAAATACGGTTATCTCTGCCCGGCAGGGTGGGGGGGGGGGGGGGAATTGGGTAGGGGGTGGTGCGGCTGCATAATTTTGCACGGGTTGGTGTTGCTTTTGGGGAAATGAATATTGGGTATGGTTTGGGGGTGATGAAGACAAACCTGTGGTATAAACCTAATTACTGCGGCAGGCAAAGCGTGTTATAATATCACTATAGTTTAACGAAAGCACAGACAATCGTCAATAGAATAACTACATACAAATAAGTCGATCAAGCGTTCGGAAAACAGTTACTTTATAGTTTTTGTTATCAAAATATAGATTCTATGAAATTAGAGGTAGGGCTTAGCCTAGATAATAAAAAGCTATATTGAAAACAGTTTGTACTCTACATGAAAATGTTCGACTACAAGATCATGTTTTTTCCAAGTGTTTTGTATTGTCGGTTTGTTAAAATTGAGTACAAAAAGTATATTTTCTTAGTTTTGTAATTGTACATCTAGTGTTAAAAAGGTAGTAGCGGTTGTGGGCAAATCAAAGCGGTTTAGTCAGTAAGTGAGAAATAGTTGGTCGTAAAGACAAGCTTTTTCTCCAGCAACGAAAATGTTTTCTTTTAGGGTTGGTTGTATTTAATAACAAAATATAAGAGGTTAATGAGTTTGCACCGATGGACGGAACAAAATCATTTTGATTCTTGACTTATCAAGAAAAGGTTTGGTTTAAAATTGAGAAACATGTTAAAATATACATGTATACAACTTGTTTATTTTGTTTAATTGTATAGCTTTAGTATTGAAGAAACTAAGTATTATCCATATGGACGATATGGTTCTGAATTTTCGGCAGTTTTTCTTCTAAACTCTGCAGAAGAAAAACAATATACATTGCATATACCGGTAGTGTCGCAAATAAACAGTGGATATTAAGGGGCAACGTTAATTAAACAAAACTTTGTTCTTTTTTCCAAACTGTGATTGGAAATGTCAATGAAAGTATCAAGTATACAATGAAGGCAGTTTAGGTTCTAAATAGAGTTTTTGCTTTAAAACTCTATTGCACATAAAATATAAAACCCATAAATGAGGTTTTCTTTCTACTAAAGTTTTTTGCACATAAATTAAGAAAGTAAATTAAACAGTAAACTCTGTTGTATGTAAAAAAAAAAAAACATAAAGATAATGCTATCATAATAATGAAGATTGTTAAGGTTCTGAACAGAGTTTGTTTCTTTAAAAGTATGTTGCACATAAAATATCAAACACATAAATGGAGAGTTAGTGTTTGTTCTTAACTTTATTAAACATAAATAAAATAAGTAAAATATACATGCATTTAGTGATAGCAAATGAGGCAGTATGGTAAACAAAAGTTTGTTCTTTTTTCAGATAATTAGCATAATAAAGGCAGTTTTACTTTAAAGCTCTGTTGCATATCAAATAAAAAACACATAATTAGAGAGTTGTTTGTTCTTAACTATGTTGTACATAAATTTAACAAAAGTAAATATACATGCATTTAGTGTAAGCAAACGAGGCAGTTCTTTTTTATGAAAAAATCAGTACGGTTAAGGCTAAACCTTTATTAAACGAGTGGTTGTTCTTTTTCCAAACTCTGTTGTATGTCAAAAAAAAACAAAAAAAAAGGAAACAGATGATGTTATTTTAATATTGAAGGCAGTTTTTGGTTCTAAACAAAATATTTGCTTTAAAACTCTGTTACATATAAAATATAAAACATAAAACACGTAACTAGAGTGTTGTTTGTTGTTACCTCTTTTGTACATAAATACAAACTAAAAATGTATATTTGCATATACTATTAGCACAAGAGGCAGATCTTTGTTCTGAAAAAACACAAAAAAATACCCAACAACAGTACGTTGTTCTTTCCCCAAACTCTGTCCTATGTCAATAAAAAAAGCATACAGATAATGTTAATCAATTAAGGTAGTTTAGGTTCTGAACAATTGTTTTTCTTTGTCATTTTTAAATAAAACAAATAAAACAAAAGAATTGGTGTGCCTTCAAACAAGTGATTGTTATAAAGATGGTTTTGTGGTAAAAAGGAAGGAATTAAATTTTTGTCGATGGATTGAAAACACGGAAACAGTTATCAAGAAAATGTCTACAGCTCTCATACTTTTTCCGAAAGTTGAATAACATCACTATATATCGAAAAACAATTCTTAGTCCGTTTTTCATCGCTCGTTCATTGAAAGAGTGTTGTGCTTTTCAGTCATGTCCTGGCTGTTTAATTTAAATGAAAAAAAAAAAAAAAAAAAACGGTTTGAAAAAGATTGTCAGCCTTAGTTCCATCCATTTATAGAAAATTCTATCCCTTGACCTTAATTATATCAATTCGAAACACAATTAAACTTTTATTTTTGTCAACTTTTTCAATAGTGAAGTACATAATTGTTAATAAAAAGGGTGTGCGTATTTTTTTTTAAATTGTATGATGCAGGAATAAGTATGAGTACGCAATTTTGCAAATTTGTTTGTTAACAAAAATGAATTAATCAAAAAATTGTAAATAATTTTTTTAAAAGTGCACCAGGTTCACTTTTTGCCTCCAGCAATATTTTATGAGCAAAAATAGCGTGATTTTAACATTTTAGAGACAACTTTAAGAACAAATGCTATGTATTTTTAAATAAATGTGAAATGTGAAAAAGTGTAGTTAAATGTGAACCTGTGAACCTGTTTAGACTTACTAGGCTTACTAAAGCTTTTAAATGCAGCAACTTGCTCAAGTTTGCATGGGAGTACGCCAAGGTTCGCGACGATCTCGTGTAATTTTATTGTGCGAGCTGTAGGCCTAACAAATAAAATAATGTTTAGTGTCCCCGCTCGCTTCCTTTTTAAAGGCCGCCTCCTTTTGTTTTGCTCTCTTTTTTTAAGGATCAATTTTTACGATCACTGACATAAAAAATAGATTATAAAAATACAAAATATTGTAGTTTGACTTGAGCACACCTGGAAAAAAAAAAAGCTGGCAACCATTTTGGAAATATCTCGGCCGTTTGTCTTGAAAATGTGTCGGGCGGCCATTAAAAAAGAAGAAAACAAAAAGGCAGTACGCTAAACATGTTTTTTGTTGCCATAAGGTTTCGAAAGTAATGGCGAAATTAAGATTGGCATTGAAAAACAAATGTTATTTCCTAGATTCCAAAATGTTTATAACTTATTATTTTATATATTTTTTAAAAGTTTTTATTTAACCCTATTCGATAGATGAAATTAATGAAAGCAGCGCAATCACTATTTTCTTTTGAAAAGCAAGAGCCATAACACATAGTGTACCCTAGCCTTTAGTCAAGGCGAGCCGCGGCACCCCAGCCCAGATATTTTTCTTTACTTTTTGCTACCGATTATTGGAGGAGAAATGTTTGCATAATGCATTAGCTCGCTTTGACGGTGGCCAATGAGAAGACAAAATTACTTGCAAGACAGACGCATTAACATGCAGGGAAAATTGTTACAGTGACACATACGAGTGACGTAGAACAGCTAGTCTGGCTTAACTGTGTGTGCATCATAGAGCTATATATATTGACTAGAGCGCTAATTTGCTCTGCGTTTAGAAGCCACCCTGGGCGCAGACATGTTTGATGTGTTGCGTGACTACGGAACGATTTTAATTTTAAGAGAGCACACATGGCCGCGAAAATTTTGCATTTGGCGTGCGCGCTTACGTACGCGCCATATTTAATCTAACGATCATTGCTCTTGTTAACAGGGGTGATTTTAGTGATGTCTTTAAAAATTATGTAGTAGGTGATTCTCTGATGTTGTTACTTACGTCTTAGGAAAAATGCTGAGTCGAACTAAAGCCTTGTTTGGGAGGATTCAACGCTTCAAGATGTCAAGGGGAAAAAAACGAAATCTGCTTCAAGGATACACAATATGCCGGCAAGAATGACGAACTCAAAAAAAACACCGTATACGCGCAAACGCACATGACGCTCGCAGTTTGTACGCTCATTAGTAGATTGTGCGTTCTCATTTGTTGCATATTTGGTTCGATGACGCATAGAAAAGAACAAACGCTTTATCATGCAAATAGCCGTACAATTGCCGTACAAAATTTCAAGCTTTTGTATTGGTTGTACATAAACATGGATGCGCCCACACGGCTTCAAAACCTTAGTGCGTGTATAACGGGGTGTTAGCACTCTAGTCAATATATATAGCTCTATGGTGTGCATGTAGACTGCGCGGATTTGTACACACGTCCACGGCACGCATGATAAATCCAAGAAATGAATAGAACTGTCATGGATAATGGCTGTTGTGTGTGCTGAGCCGTGAATGTTTATCTCAAATAAACAGTGTCTGATTTCTTTCAATATTTTGTGGTTTTATTTGGTTGTATTATTCCAAACCCGAGTAATTATGAAGGCTAAATGATTAGTCTATCAGTTAAACATTGTGTTGGGTGAAACATATTGCTAAAATCATAAGAAACATGCATGGGAATATTGTCAGTGGAAACTCTTCGAGCCTTCAGAGTCAATGTACAGGCGGGTATTCAAACACTGCGCGATGTATGTACATGGGACTTGGGTGGTCTAGTGCGCATTCCCCAGGGTACTTATTTTGATTTGGCGACAAGCTGTCTCGTACTTTGACGGAACGAAAGTCGCATTTCTAGTTTGAAATAACGAACAAAATTGCTTGGAAATTTAACGAAACAATTGTCAAATCGTGCTATGTTTTGTTATCGATTGTCAAATTAAAACAAATATTAGCGAAACAGTATTAACCATCCCAATGTAGAAGAGTCTAATATCTAGCTGACGGTGATTGGTAACAAGACATATCATAACGAATAACTGACGAGTTGGTAAAGGCACTTCGCAGCTTCGCCGCTCGCGATGGTCTTTTTTCGTGCGTGATATCCGGGCTGGGGGTGCCGCAGGTGGCCTTGATATAAATGGAACCACCATATATCAAAATGACCTAAGTGTACCCCGGTAGCCGATATGTGCATTTATATTGCAATCACGTTTTGGGTTTATTAAATTACTGAAGCAGCTAGCAACGCGCAAAAAGCATAGTTTATATAGTGTAAATGATTTGTTTATATACGACATTTTGAATATAATAATAACCACCCTCATATAAAATGGAGTTGTCCAGACAGTCTAAAAGAAGTATCTAAAATTCTTTTAATATCCCCACCTCCCCCATCGAAGAAAACAAAAACAAAAACCATCTATTAAATTTGATCACATATTGAGTGTAATCCTACAAGTTTAACTAACTTAAAAGTGGTATTATAAGATAGAACTTTCCCAGCTTAGTTTGACAAATATATAACAGCGTAATATAAATTTCAGCCCAAACCCCCCCCCAAAAAAAAAACCCAAAAAAAACAACAAAAAAACGAGTACAAGTAGATGGCGCTACTTTACTGATGCATACAAAGTTCAATGCACCCTTGGTCTTCTGTATATTTTGGTATACAGTGAACTTTATACTTGCAAGGATAGCGTACTGCAATGGTTAGACAGAAACAACCTTTGCTAAGGTGGGTTTTTGGTTCAGTGCTTGACAAAGAGATAAAATATGTTTATGCGCAAGAGGGCGTGGAAAGTTGAAAAGAAAATAAATCACTGTTTTCACGTTGAGCCAAACGGTTTCGCTATTGTGCCTCTAAAGTTCAACCATAAGCAGTCTTGTCTGAATGTACGGGACTGCCCACAAAATAACATTATTACTAATATTATTAGTTGTCAGTTTGCCTTAAAATGGAACCAGCATATATCAAAATGACCATGTTGGTCTTCACAGCCGTGTTTGCTATGAGAGCAAAATCCCAAGCTGAGCATAGCATTAGCTCATATACAACAAGCGAGACTGAACGATGTGTGTGCCAGCCACACGTCACCATCAACCCGCCCGTTTGTGGACGCTCCGTTCCCGTGAACTCCGGTACCAGCTGCAACTCTACGACCATCAATGAAATCTTTCGTACGGTATCAATAAACCAAGAAACGGTTTCCTCTGAGCTAGGAGATACAAGGCGTCGAGTGGAAGAGTTGCAGGTTGCAGTCTCTGGTAATCAAGAAAATGTTACCTCTGAGATACTTGGTATAAGACGGCAGTTGGAAGAGCTACAAGTTTCTGTCTCTGCCATAGTGGAACTCCTTCATGGTAATGGTAAGTGTAATTTATTTACAGTCATTGACACAGCTTTCGATTACTTGCCCACAAAATAACAGAGGTCGACATTTTCCTCTAAACTAATTGAGATTTTTTTTCCATGATAACATTACACCATAAAACATCCATTTTCCATAAATCCATTTTCCTTCTTTTTGCAAGGAAATCTTGCAAAATTTCTAAACATTATTACAGTTTTAAAAAATCAGCCACACATATGTTTTATTTCCCTTATCAGAATTGTCATTAAGTCTTCTTTTTTTATTGGATTTAACTATACATTTTCTACGACCGAGGCTGGTTCAAGTGATTCAACTGAGAAAACCGCAACGATGGAAGCCCCTGTAAAGGACATTAAGGCTTTATCAATGTAAATACCTCTGTTAGGTAGCTTGGGTAGAGAATGCTTGTTAACGTCAATCCAGATGTCGCGGGTTCATATCCCACAGTTATTAGATACTCAGAGAAAATGATACGGTTAGTTCTGATGATGAACTCGGGAGTAATTCACGTAAAATATTTACCTGTTGGAATTCCGTTGGATTAGAAAAAAAAATAATAATAATACCAAATAATAAGTAATTGCAGATGAGCTATAGTTTTTTTCTTTCTACATACTTGTACAGTTGTCCATCCAAAGGATTGTTCAGAGATTTATGCAGGGGGTAATTGGATGAGTGGCGTGTACACGGTTCAACCTCTAGACTCCGGTAGGGCTTTCAAGGTGTATTGTGACATGGAGACAGACGGTGGTGGATGGACGGTAAGATACCACGCTATAGTGAATGAATGAATTTGTAAATAGAACGAGTTTGATCAAGTTTAAGAAGACTAGGGTTTTAACAAAGAGGGCACTCTTGTCAATGGCTGCCTATATTTTTTCTTTAGCTCGGAAAAAGTTATGCTGTTTGTATAGCTGTTTTTAGTTTCTGCCATACTGTTCTCCTCCGAGTGTGACTTCTTGTAAGTACCTATGCCATACTGTACCTTTTTGTGTTTGTGGATGGCGACTGAAAAATTATATTTTATATCCATTCTGTATTTTGAATCAATTGTTTTCAGCCAATTCTGCTGGATCTTTATAGGCACCAGACAACTTATAGTAAAGGATCAGACGTTTACTTGTCTGGTAATTCAGTGATTGTCACATGGCGAGATTAACGTATAGTTCTAGCCACTGCAAAAGTATTCACAATCACTATACTAATCAATACTGCAACTGGTGTTCATTTGAAATCTGTTAGACCACTCCATCAAACGATCATGCATGAGTTTGGTAGATGGATCACTGCTCACCATTGGGGTGAGGTTCTGAATGCTACTATTACTAGTGACAAATCAGATGCTTTTCCTTTTACTATCAATGCTGCATAGCCTCCACTTCCCAATCAAATTAGGCAAACTTCACACTAACAACAAACCATGGATCACTTCTACTAAAATGTAATTCTACCAAAATCGCCTTCAGGGCCTAAAATCCAGAGACCCATCAGGCTTGCACAAAGGAATTCAAATGATAACCATTAAGATTCAGCATCCTACTGTGATTTCCGTCCAAGGCATAGGCCAACCCCAGGATAACGACAAAGCAATTGAAGAGGCAATTACCCGTAAAGAGCGGCTCTAAGATGCTCCTAATATTTGATGTACTACCTTTGTATGGCCGAGTAGACATCGTAGATACCGGTTATGAAGTATTTTACATTTAAAATCTGTATTTAGTAGAACATAGTTGAAGTCAAAATTGCAACTCTCCGTGCTTCATATCAAGAAAAACATAACAATTTCAAAATGGTAGATCCCAACCCCGTGATACTCCGTGATATCCTGCAGTGTACCAATACACACGTTTTAGGAGGGGTGTCAATCAACGGGGGTCGTCAATTTGGTCAGGAGGGGTGGTGGAAAAAATGTTTCCCCATAGCTCATGCACAAACTCCTATCTCTGCGGCACGTGCGCCACAGATCACTACCACAGCTCAGTGGTAAGGCATGTTGTGTCTGACCGCTCTAGGTTCAATGGCCTTTTGTGAATGAAGGTCTTGTGATCTTGTGCCGACAGCAGACTGGTTTAGCAGACACAAATCATTGAGATAAGGCAAAACAGACCCTCTTAACCTCTTAACCTATCAAATGAGCCTGCCACACCTTTGTGACAGGATGACGTAACACCGTTGGCCCAAAACAGGTGCATCGCTGCAGGGTTAAGACACACACATAAACGTCTCTTTGCTTGGAAAACGAAATCAAGAAAAACAAGAATCATTCTGTCTATCCAGTGTATCCTAAATTGTGTAATTTTTGTAAAACGAAGCGTACACGTTGTGTAGTTTTTCGCAGACGACCGTGTGCGTCTGGACCAGCGATGACAGTTTTATGTGAAATGGTTTTTATTTCATAGGGTGTTTCTTAATGTGTATGAGGGTTCCTAATGTTATGTTGACGTTTTACCAAATACATATTTATACTGTTTATATTTGCTATATATGTATTCATGTACCCTCTTATTTCGGTGTTGCTATTTTATATATCTAATCTGTGCAATTTTTTAACTTATTTTTCTTGGCTTGTTTATGCCATATAATTCAGCTTTATGCTGCAAGTTGTTGTTGTTGTTTTTTTTTTATGACAGGATGAATGAAAAACTTGTATATTTTGATAGGTTTTCCAACGGCGCCAGGACGGCAGTGTCGATTTCTATTTGGACTTTTCAAGCTACAGCCGGGGCTTTGGGAATGTAGAGGGAGAGTTTTGGCTCGGTAACGACAACTTGCACCGTCTGACCGCTCAGGGCGACTACGAACTCAGAGTCGAGCTTTCAGACTTTGAAAACGAATCCAGGTATGCCACCTATGACTCGTTTAGCATCGCTGATGTGAGTGACAACTACAGGCTGAAGGTGGGAAATTACTCAGGAACCGCAGGTAATAAATGCAGCCTTCCGCAATCTTGAAGCAAAGTGTTGTTGTGAGTGGATCGTATGAATGCACGCAGCGCCATTTCATTTCTTGGCTAAACCTAATTCGTTCAAACGGAATACTGAACTGTTCGAACGATTTTGCTCTCCATATAGTGTTTTATTCCACTGTCCCTTGCCGGGTTCCGTACCTTTCTAAAGGTGCTGTTTTGCTCATATTAATGAACGCAAAGCAGTAAAGTTGTCCGCGATGGTACACATTGGGTAGTGATTAACTACACCGTTTTCGAGAAAAATACACGTTTAACGTTAAATTGTTGGGCTTAAAGATAAGGACATAGATTGTCGTCATTGTAATGCAGTTTTATAGGCAAAATTGTAAAGAAAGATACAAAACAAGTAGCTGAATCTACTCGCTGCAAAACACAAAAGTAACAATAATGTCAAATCCATCTATCCATGGCAGCGGGTACCAAGAGCATCTGTGGCTGCAGCATTCGTAAACAGACACCAGCCCTAAGAAACTCAGAATCGATTCATACAATTTTACAGATTCAAAGGTTTTTGGTTGACAAATTTTCCAAACCAAAATACTTCATGGGGAATCCTGTCTCAAAATAGTGTATTATGCCAGCCTGCAGTGCTTCTTACCATTTTTTTTTTCTTCTGGTCATTAATGATTGGAGTATTTACCAATCTATGACCTTACCTTTAACAAGAGAAAAATAAATTTCATACTGAAAGAAGTCATAAGTAGCGAAGACAATTCATTAAATCCATGTTTTTTAATATTTGTTCGAAAGAATGTTGTTACCGTTGAAAATTAAACAAAGAATAGTACGCTAACACTATAATTGACATCAGAAATTCGAATAAAATAACACATTTAAAAGGTTTTGTTTTTCTCGCGCGTCCTGTAACATTAATAATTTTTCTTTGTGTCAGGTGACTCGCTGAGCGACCACAATAACCATCAGTTCACTACTAAAGACCGAGACAACGATGCATCTCCCTTGAACTGTGCCAAGGCATTCCACGGCGCCTGGTGGTACGATGCCTGCCACTATTCTAATCTTAACGGGGAGTATCTCCGTGGGATCACGCCTGATTATTTTGAGGGAATCGTTTGGTATCACTGGAAGTGGGGTTTTTACTCACTCAAAACCACCGAGATGAAAATACGATCCACACCACAATAATAACACCATACCACTCACTATGTTGCCGCTCATTAAGTAAAGTCATACCAGTACCAATCCTCCATATAAATAGTTCCCCCGTTTGAAATTCTTTATAAGTCGGGACAATAGCCTCTAACCCACCATAGATTATTTTGATCGCCATTATTGTAATAAAGTGCATACAATCCTGACAACTGTAGGCGGTTTTTCTATTTTTACACCTAAACAGGATAAACTCAAGTGATGGAAATGTTCTTATGTTGGTTGAACTATTGTTAAGAAGAAGAATTTATTAAAGGCACAGTACACGTTTGGTAATGACTCTGAAAATTAATGGCAATAAAAACTTACTTGGTAAGAAGTACAGCAGCCTTGGGTAGTATAATGAATTTTGAGAAACTTTTAACTTCGAAGTACTACGATTGTGGAAAATATATCACTTTTTGTCCCACAAAACTTGAATCTCTCAGACTGTGTATTCCTATGGGGAATATTCTTCCTGCGTGGAAATATTGGCTCCGGTTTTTCGGCGATATCTCCAAAACGCGACCACCTTTTGAAGTGAAATTTTCACAGATTAGTTTGATTGTATGTAACTACATTTATATAGGATTAACACAATCAGTAGGCTCCAATGACCAAAGGTGTACTGTGCCTTTAAACTTAATCTCACAAAAAACTAGTTTAGAAAAATACAAGCCTTAAACAAGGATAACATAATTACAATCTTCCGTCTAGAAAGTACGTATCAACCACACACTATGTGAGATCATGATACATTAAATTAATCAATTACAAATGACTTATCATGTTCTTATCATGTGGATATTTTTCGTTCCGTGTAGTAAAACTATTTACAGTTTCTTCGAACGGGGAATTTTTTTTTAATTCAACAGAAATATTAACTTTGTCAAGCGATAACAGACAAAATATACTGGATAATTGTACACTAATTACAGTTGTAAATGTGTGTTGTATAAACACTTTGAGACAGACTCTTGTGGGATAGAAACCTCAGGTCAGTTACGTGCCTTGAATGTTTACTAAGGTCATTTGGGTTGGTGAACAGTTTGCAGCAGCCCTGTTTTTACTATGTGTTCCATTTCTGTTGAAGTATCTCTTGGTGATCCTCCTTAGCTATACATTGTATTTTTTGTTTTTGTTTTAAGTGGCTACTTGTTTTCACTTCTGCTTCTTTGTTCTTTGATCTGTGTATATAATTATACACAAGAAGATGTGAGTAAGAACTGGGGTTAATGACTCTGGTACTGTCAGATGAGAATTGACTTGGGCTTGTGCCAGATCCAGGTTTCTAAGTTCTAATACGTACACATTGACAATAAACAACCAACAAGGAAATGCACGAACAGACAATGCTGAAATTGTGTACAACATTAATTAGGTCAACTCGGATGCAAGTCTAACAAGGATAGCTACCAAACTTCTTGGCTTTAGGCGATGCAAAATGCTGGCTTAGTATCAAACAGTTCTCTACTGCAGACAACAATGAGAGTATGCGCAGTTATACCACGGCGATTATTGGTATAATAATAATAAGATGTTCTCCCTTCCATCTTATCAAAATTCTATACAAAATACATAATTTCGGTAATAGACAAGATTGTATGTTTTCCTCTTTCGAGCTGTGTACAAATTATGCGTTACGTAATCTATACTTTAATATGATAAATATTTATTTGCTTAACAACACAATTTTCAAATTGTTTTCTAACTGTCTACTTAGACTTAAATGTTTATCGTTTAAGGATATCTCAAAAAGGCAGGTTTAGGATAAGTATGACTATTTTTGGATTGCTAGGGGTATTTTTCATTTTAAAATATCGCTGAGACTCAGCATATAAAGTAGTCTATAATTGTAGAGGGTATACTGTGCATGTTTGAAAAAAGTGTTGCTATATTGTTTTTGTCTGATTAGGAGAACACTTGTATGTAAGTTCTTTTCTGAGGTGAATGATTTTGACTGATGGGCCAGATACAGATTCTTAATATTTCCGAACCTTAACATCCCTCCTTTTAACTTAAGACAGAATCGCCCAAAACAGTGAATGTATTAAACTACTAACCTGTGTTTATATGCATTTCTACAAATCACGAGAACAATCTTAATTTTCACAGACAATCGATGATACATGACGACTTTGTTTAAACGTTGGCAATTGTTTCATGGTGTGAATGAAAATCTATATTTATTCATTTACTTTTTTTATATATATTAATATTGTTTTTTAATTGTTGCTATTTAATAATCATACTTATACCCGTTTATATCTGAGAAAAGTTGAAACCTTTGTCGTAAAAAGAATGCAAAGTTCCTCAGATAAATAGTTATCTTATCGTAAAAACCAGCTATAGTCGATTCTATACTGTAGTCAATTATAAATTGTAGCGCTCAACATATGTTGAAATTTTTCTCGGTAAAATAATAAAACAATTCAATACAATTCCTCGTATGAGTTTACTGTGTAGATATTTGGCTGTGTGTTAGTTCCTCGTTAGTTTCACATTTACTTCCTTATACATGACAAGAACACGTCCACCTTATAACTCATTGTACATTACTTATAAACAACATAATAAAGGGCTGTCAGTAATTGTCAGACTCTTAAAAGAGTGCACTACCTGGGAAGGAGGTTAAGGGGGTTGATAATGTTGATTTTATACAGCAGTGAAGAATGTAGAGATAGCGCATGATATGATTAGGAAGTTTGAACTCAAGAGGACGGACGTGATCTTGAGAAGTTGTATTCCAAGTTTTATCTTGGAAATGTTGAGAACTTTGGACAGCCCCTTAGTCATTGTCATCAATTGAAACAAACAACATTGGAATGTAGACGTGTCCATTCAATCAAAGTCTAGTATTGTTTAAACATCAGTAGGTAAACTTTCAAGTACAAAAGGTGACCGTATTTTTATTAAAAATAGAGATATACGTTTTGGTTCGACATGTGATGTGTACCCTTCTTCCAGGCACACAAAGTAATTTATGTCCCAGTAAAAAAAAAGTGACACGTTTGTTGCTAGAATTACCCCATACACATGTTTTCCAATTCCCAGGGAGAATTTAACCTTCCTAATGAATGGCTGAAAACCGATGAAACACACCCTGCTCAGATTTCTTAAAACACTGTGCACAATAGCTTGGGTCAAAGTACTAGCTCGGCGTTTGGAGAGATAGTAGGGAATGACGCGAGGGGGTTTCTGACCAGACGGTTAACGGTCAACGACGCGTTCTGGTACCGGCAAATCCTTTACAGCAATGGTTGATTTCTGACAATCAGACGAAGTTTCATGCTTGGAATAACTACTCAAGGTCCGAATGTTTCAGGATTCAGCTTCGATCCATCCTTGCCGGCTCCGGGTACTTTCCATGATGCCTCCACATCAGAAATGGCGCCCAATGCCTTACTTTTGGCGCGACTTTTATCCACCACAGCATACATGGACTCAGGATGATTCTGTTTATCATTTCGTTTCGTCACATCCTTGACTGATCCATCAGTTTCAGTGGACAGAGGTTTGTCCACATTGTCTTAATCATGATTTGTCTCTGCCTGCTGGTGTAAGTCCGGTGTCACTACAATAGTAACCGTTTCTCTCGGGGACTCAACTGACCTCTCGTCTGCAGAGCTGGTGTAGTCATTTTCTTGATCACATCTTGAAATGACTCCGTGCAGTTGGGTTTCTGACATCCTGTCTTCATCACCTTCTCCTCCATCATGTTGAGGTGAAGATGCTAAGCGTATGTTGTGTGTCGCTTTGAATTTTCTTTTGAAGATGAGGCAGTAGATAAGAAACGAGATGACTAGCATCAACAAGATAGCACTGATAACTCCCCCTACTAAGATGAATGTGATATTATCATCCGAGGATGAGTCAGTGATATTACGATGAGGATTATTGGTAAAAGGATTGATAGATGTTGACCGATATGCTCCCTCTACGGTCACAGTTTGTGTATTTCTCTTTCTTGGCGTTGTTAAATGAAAATACACCGTGTAACGGGTATTTGTGCTGTCAGGGTGTGGCTGAGCCTCTACGGTTTGGGGTACTTGAGTAGTGGATGGCTCATCAGTGTCATTGGGAAACTCAGCAGGGTTGACGGTGGGAGACTCTTCAGTCTCAGGTACTCGAGTAGTGGATGGCTCATCAGTGTCATGGGGAAACTCAGCAGGGTTGACGGTGAGAGACTCTTCAGTCTCAGGTTTTTGAGTAGTGGATGGCTCATCAGTGTCATGGGGAAACTCAGCAGGGTTGACGGTGAGAGACTCTTCAGTCTCAGGTTTTGAGTAGTGGATGGCTCATCAGTGTCATGGGGAAACTCAGCAGGGTTGACGGTGAGAGACTCTTCAGTCTCAGGTACTTGAGTAGTGGATGGCTCATCAGTGTCATGGGGAAACTCAGCAGGGTTGACGGTGGGAGACTCTTCAGTCTCAGGTACTCGAGTAGTGGATGGCTCATCAGTGTCATGGGGAAACTCAGCAGGGGTGACGGTGAGAGACTCTTCAGTCTCAGGTACTTGAGTAGTGGATGGCTCATCAATGTCATGGGGAAACTCAGCAGGGTTGACGGTGAGAGACTCTTCAGTCTCAGGTACTTGAGTAGTGGATGGCTCATCAGTGTCATGGAGAAACTCAGCAGGGTTGACGGTGGGAGAGTCTTCAGGCCCTGGTACTTGAGTAGCGGATTTTATCGGTTTCTTCTGCGGATGAATGAGTATCAGATAGCTATCACTTTTTTTCACAGATTTAGTTCCACTGAATGCCTCACAATACAAGTAAGTGTGGTTAATATTTATCTTGAGAAATGTTAAGGTTTGTCCGTCGTTCTTCAAATGATAAAATGATCTATCTTGAAATCTTTTGACGTGTGTTCCATTCACAAACCATTTCACATTGAGGGTCGTTAGAGCTCCACGGTTTGAATGAAGGGTACAGTGAAATGTAGCATTATCTCCCGCTGTTACAGGACGACGAGGCGGCTGGACACTGATGTCGATTAGTGATGGTATGATGAGGGTCGCGATGAGAGAGTTTTTTGCTCTTTGACTTTTACGTGAGGAAACTTTACATCGATATCGCCTCGCATCAATTGGCTGGACTCCTGTAATTGTCAACGACCAGTCAGGACCAGAAGACACTGAATATTTGTCTCGATACCGAGGATACACATAAGCACAAATATAAATCGGTTTAAATCCGCTGTTTGTCTGATACTGCCAATGAATCCCACACCTATTATCTCGACAGTTGTTAAAGTCAGTGCTACACGTCAGCGTGGCATTCTCTCCTATCTCGGCTACGGTATCCTCCGGATGACCCGTGATGACACACGCTCTGCATCCATAAGACAAAACAGAAACAAGCAGTAAAACTAGATACATCTTCCCATATGAACGTACGGAGAATAAATACAATTAATTAATAGACGGGGTTGCCATAAAAAAAAATATGCACGATTCTCTTCCTCGTTAGGGAGCGTCTCAAAAGTCGGGCACGTTCCGAGCGCAAAGGAACGTTCCTGTGGGCATATGCCCGCGATCCATTGGATCGCGGGATCGTTCCGCGGGACCGCAATATCATGACGAATATTAGCCGAACGTTCCAAAAGACCGGTCCTGTAGAACGGACACCAGTCGGTCATTCGTGAATGGTCCAAGCTATGTACTTGTATATAGAAACGTTCATAAAAATGACTGCTACCTCGTTTGGATATCTTCTGTATCAAGACAGTTACGAAAAAAGGTACGTCTTCTTTTTTTCTTATTGGAGTTGAATTAAAAGGGGGAATGGGGGTCTTAGAAAATATTAATAGTGGTGTAATTATAATTAATTTTCAAAAAATGAAAAGGGAGGCTGGTCGGTGGGTTGGGCAGATATCTCCCCCGGCAGTTGCGGCGGCCGCTCGTCGATCGTATCACATCAACACATTGTTTGTTTTCTGTTCGTGTTCGTTTTTCAGTCCATTGATTATTTGTGTGAGGAAAAATTTAAGATCAAAATTAAAAAGAGGGGGTACAATCCACACGTATTGCACAATTATTGGATATCTATAAAGTTACGGAAAGAGTTTTAATGTTGATGTTGGGCACAAACATTAATCCTCGCGCAAACTTCAGCCTCCGCTGAGCGCGCAAACTTGATGGCCCGATTTAAATTTGCGAACGCAGAAAGCCTCGGAACAGAAATTCTGCACGCACAAATTTGCCGCACGTAATTAATTCATCATACTTCTTGTACTCACCACCACCAGCACCGGAATTGTAATACCCGCACGGTCAGCCATTTTTGTTCAGCTCCAAGTACACGTATAGGAACCTGCAAGTTTTCGTCGGGTCGCGTGCAGTTGTGTCAGCACAACATGGGCTCATTTTCTCAATTGGGACACGACGCCCGGTCCTGCGGAACGTTCTTTAAGGAACGTTCCCACATGAGAATGTACGCGGTCACGCATTTGGAACGATCCAAAGGATCGCTCTGGCGGTCCAAAGGACCGGTCCAAGTACAGCGGCGGGGATACTCTTGCGATCCAAAAAGAACGTTCCTACCGTTCCGACGTTTGAGACGCTCCCTTACAAAAATATACATTTCCGTTCAAGTCAATAATGTGTTACTTCAATTAAAGCAACGATGTTTAATTCTAGTTGTATAGATTGTCTTCTCAAATACATTATTGTTAACTTCCTTCCTATATTTATCGAACCACGGGCTCATTTTCATAATATTGGGATGTTTGAATGCATCCCCCAACATGCTGTATGGGTGGTTTGCATAATAATTTAATTAAAATAGCATCACGCGCTAAAAAAAAACACAGCTTGGTTCAATACGTTGTATGAATAACACATCATTCAAACCATGGAAATGCTTTCCGCAAACTAATTAATCAAAAATCTAAATGTTATAATGCGAAAGAATAGTTTAAAAGGTACATATTGGCACTATACAAATACGTAAGTTAAAGGCAAACATTGCATTCTTATTTAAACGTTCTGGTTCTCATATTCTGTTTGTCAATTTGAAGTAAAAGGTACCGTCTCGACTCAAGGTTTCGTTCGCAATGTCTAATAATGCTACACCGTAAGCAATCACTGAGAACAACTTGCTCTATTTGCGTGAACATTAAAAACAGTTTAACATTTGGAAAGCAGAGCTCGTTCTAATTTATATCTAGTTTGTTTGAAATGAGCTCGAGACAAGTAAACTTTGAAAGAGGCTTAAAAAAATAATAATAATAATTGCAAAGATAAAGATAAAAATAAAGATATTGCAACATGATTTACTTCAGAAGAGATATTTGTATCAGACAAACATCTGGATCGACACTAACTAGCTTTGATCCAGATTAGTAGACTTGCCCAGTCCCTCCGAGCCAATCGATGTTGCGCCCTCTACCGGTGACAAAAACGACAGCTAATATAATAGCGTCACCAATCAAGTCTACGATCAACCAAAACCGTATAACTCATAACGACAGGAAATCAAACAAATATACACAGCAAATAAAAATGTTCAATTACACTTTAAATTTATTAATTTTTATTCACAAGTGTTTTCTGTTTAAAACCCTCGGGGAAGCAACGTGGTGAAAAAATTCTCCATATATCCCAAATATGGTCATAATTTTGTTTTTTCAATGGGCCAAAAAAGCCACGATTTTCTGTATTCGACACCCCCTTGTATACACCACAAGCCTGTAGACTCCCATTGGCCAGGCTATAACCACTGCCGAGTAAGAATTATTGAATGACAGCAGTCCCAAGGGACAGCTATGCCCTTGGGAAATGTAACTTGATATCTTAGTGAGCCAACTCCTTGTGCCATTATCTCTTTGTGTCAACCCTGTGCCGCCCAGAGCTAAAACAGGTCGTAAATAACACACACTGCTGGCCCAGACAAAAACTCTGTGGGGATTAAAATTGCTTTGTGCTTGCAGGAGGGGGTCATTGACCTACAAAACTGAGTGGTGATAAAATCCTCCACCTGGAGGACGCGCGTTATACAGAAGGGCCCGCTGCTCCGAAGGTTAAATCTTTCTTCACGATGGGCAAGTTCTTACCGTTTCTGTCAACGTTAATTGTCTACTTAACATTTACTATTCTACATTGAATAATGAGCCAGTGAATCTAATTTAATGTCCAGTTTAACTCATCGGAATAATCAATGACATTTGACTGTGATTTGGTGTTTAAAAATAAATAGTGCAGTAGTCTATACACAAAACTAACAAACGTGTTTGAGTATTGTTACAAGACATTTGCTTTTAAAATCAGCACTTTGATCTCGGACTTTCCCTTTAATGATTCGGAAAGCACAAAGAAAATCAAAGTTTAATATCGTTACAGACATCTTTGATTTGAAGGGCAGTCCAGGATACGACGTGTATTTCCTGTGCTGGATCAATGGCATAATTTAAGGAAATGGATTGTTTAAATCTTTCATCACTGCATGAAAACTGTATATTGTAGCTGAAATAACAAAGCTGGGGATGATGTGAGATTAGACTGTGCCCTTAATTAAACAAGTGGAATTGATATGTGTTGTTATTATTTCAAACAGGGAATGCGACTTAATAGAGGAAATAGACTCCTCTACTGGTGAAACAAGACAAAACAAATATTGTCTTTCTGATTGCAAAAATCTCTGCCCTCGCTCAAAGACAATCACAATTGGTCAACACCACCACTAAATTTAATCACATAAATATAATCACATGGTGAACTAGGCCAACAGTTTACCTGGTCGATCAACATTCTCTCGTCCAATAAAACTTGCGCAACAAACTTGAATTACAGAAGTCAATCACGGTGTGGTCATCTTGTTATTGCTCTCTGTCTTTCATTTAAATCAATGCGACACCAAACCGAGGCTGGAAGAAAGATAGTCTGGTACCTCTTTCGTATACTTCACACCAGTATCCTTTACTGTCGTTGGAGACAGGAATACAGGAACGTTTAGGGGTCAGCGTGCTAATGGTAAAACCATAACGTCTTCAGAAAAAGTTTGCCGACTTGAAGCTTCCTTGTGTTTACGCTATAATTGGACCCAGCTTTCTCACACTTCTTGTCAATCCTTAAGTTCACTTACCCATAAATCACTACAGTAAATGAACGAGGGGTGTTTTAGAGGATTCAAAAACAAAATCAGCGGAATTGAATCCACACCTTTTGTAGTTATAAACAAACAAGTATGAAGCTGGTCCTCCAAACTACGCCCCGTGGCTGATCGGAGGGTAACAAATTACGTTTTTTTAATTTTATTATTCAACCATTTCCGTCATTCATGAACTCCAGAGTGTTGCATTCAAGTGATAGCAATAATATTCCTTATTATTGTAAATATGATTATCTTATAAAGGAACGCCCCATAAGTCTGATGGTAGGTTATTTAAACTTCCTTCTTAGGTTAATTTGAATTCCTTCATTTTTTTTGTAGTTGGCTTGAACTTTAGTTCCCGACTCTTCTTGATAATCTTGAGGCAGGTTTAATGTTCAAAACGGTTTTATGGAACTCTTTATCTATAATTTGTTTTCCTTTTTTTTAGTTGGTTCTTTTTTGTTATCTTAGGACGGACAACACCGACCCGGTGTCACCAACAAAACTTCATTCATTCATTCATTCCAGCGGCTTCCACCCAACATTTGAGATGGCCCTCCAAATGTTCTTGTCCAGCATGCCGTTGACTATGACCTCACCGGTCAGGTTGGAGTCTGCACATAGTTAGTCGATGTATGTTTTGCTCGGCCTTTATCTGCTTCTCTTTCCATGTGTTGGTTGCCACCGCACCAACTCCGACACCTTTTGATTTGTAGTTCTCTTGCAATTTCCAGCAAATATAAGTCTCCTTTTTCTGATTTGTTTGGGTGATTTTAATTCGATGACCGCACAAATCTAAGAAATAATGTATATAACAACAACCCCATATGGGCGTTCTCTTTCCTCTAGAGGAAAGAGGTAGGGTCATCGTTTGGTTTTTTGTCAACGTACTGCTGATTGACAGGCAACATTATTAATAAAGATAACAAGAACATTCATTACTTTATGAAAGTTTCAGTTGATTATGGCGTCCATTTGTTGAGCAAACAGGAAAACACGTTCACGGAATGCTCACAAGAACGTCGAATCAATCTACGTCTAGCGAGGTGACAGCGGGTACCAACCACTCATCTGGATGCAGCAATCGCGGACGGACACCAACCATCAGTAATCTGTGAAATGATTCATATATGAATCGTTTCTCAGTTTCAAATGTTTATGGGTAAAACAATATCCAAATCGTATTTCTTTGTGTAGAGACATGGGAAGGGGACCCAGTCCTCTAATTAATATAGGATGAGCATTCGCCAAAATACAACCAATAATAATAAAAGCAATCAATGACGTCTAAAATGAAATAAACTCTCCTGTACTGGTTTAATTTCTCCAATACAATAGCACAAAACATGCAATATAATGCGAAAAGTCACAAAAATATACTACACAACTACAGTACACAATGCACTGTCAAAGGAAGGTCACAAAAAGGTCAGCACACACGATCTGGCTACACGGACGCACGTGTGACGGTGCTGCTTGGCAAATAAATACACACATGGTTTTACAATGATTCCGATCAAAATAGAGCCCTATAAAATCGCTATATTTCTCAAATCAAAAGGTAATTTAAGATATTATAATACTCACAGAGAGTTCTACATCTATCCCTCCCAGATAATAAGGTTTTGGAGCATGGCCAGAGCCATGCTCCACACAAAATGGAGAGAAATGGAGACCAATTATAATATTCTCTCTCAAGAAACGAAGCTATAGAAAAAGAGGAAGATTGTCACGTGACAACTCCAAAAGTAACTTTCCTACACGTTAAACAATGAGGGCGCACTTGGGATCCCTACATTTGAAGGGAATCTTTTCTCAGCGTTTTTATGCAGCGTTTTTATGGTCATTCAGTTTTTGAAGCAATACCAGTCCACAACACCCCTCCCATCTTCAAGTGAGTTCCAACAGTGTAGATTCAAAGGAACACCCATCCAGGTTCGCTATTAAAACAAATGCATTGAACGTTTTTATGCTTACTCGATGCTTAAATTTGTTTATTTATCTCACCTCGAAGGCAAGAACATCAATATGATTCTTATTTGCAGTTTAGCTTTTGTAAAAACAACAACATTTCACTCAAAACATTTTGTCACAACGTAGACCTGTATGGGTACATTTTTTTATAAGAAATTGTTAAGTCATTTTGTGGATTGTCACTAAAGCAACAGTATTCCCCAGCAAACAAAATGACTGAAAAAATTCAACGGTTTGGCACTTTTTGAGGATACCATAATCGGGTCTATTTTGCTGTTGTTGTTATTGTTGGAATTTCAGCCTCCTAAACAATAACGTTTTTGAATTATTTAATTACCTATCTTTTGGTTTTAATTGGACAAAGGTATTCATTTGGTTTTCTGTTTTACATACTTTGAAATTTCTATCTCTGACAATTCCATTATTGTTAGTGCAATTAAGATACGTTACATCTAAACATGGCATATCATCAAGCAGATTTGATATTTAAAGCAATGATAAAACCATGATAGAGGACACGGTGATAGAACACGCTGGTTCGTCATCTCTTAAGGTATTATACAGGATTGGTAGAGCTGACAAAACAGTCGCAAACAAAGTTCATGTTTTGTGTGATCAACAATATATACATGAAATAACAAACCTGTGAAAATGTGAGCTCAATTGGTCATCGAGGTCAAGAGAAAATAGTGAAAAGAGACCTTATGTGTTTTCTGTTTTTCAAACATCGAGTTTATTATCGCGCGCGATAAAAACTATTGTTTTATTCATTTCTCAGAAACGAGATCGATTTAGGCAGAAATAATTTCAAGGAACCCTTTCTGTCATTACTTACTATAAATCATGTAAGTTATGTGTGAATATGTAAACATTTGTGTTTTTCGATCTTACCAATAGTGTACAGGGCCTTTAAAACCCAGCAGCGAGAGACCTATTTGGTTGCAACACAGAAAGGTTTCAACGACCCCTGTGGTGCGTTGTCAGCGACATGCTGTTTTTCCACAAGTTAAATGATGCCCTCGGACAGTTATCAACAGTCCGTTTGTAAACCATTTTTGTGTTAACTACCCCAAAACAAATATGAATAATAAAAAATAATAATTCACATTTCTTCCTGAGACCTAAGCAAATAGCATGTAAGCATAAATCACCATGGGTAGATCCTTTGACTAAACATATATTTAACATGGCATGTCATCAAGCAGAGTTGACATTATCAAGATTTACAGCGAGTGACCTGTTTGGTTGCAACGCCCCTGTGTTTCTTTGTCAGCACATGCTGACAAGCTTTCTTTTTTTCACTCAGGTTCTGAGGGTTTGGTCTGCATTTTTTCAACAAGTTTCTTGCAATTATCATTTTGGTGTGTTGTTTACATGTACAGGCGTTGCCTGGGTTAATTTCAGCTGATTTGTTTGTTTGATTACTTAAGTTTTATAACTTGGTTTCAACTAGCATTGACAATTGACATACCGATTTTGTATCGAAGGATGCTGGCAGAGTTTTGTCCTGCCCCTTTCTACCCAATTCACTGACCCCTGTTGACTGACACCGCCCTCTCTGACGTGTGGCGGGGTCCAACTTAGGGTATCATGGTACATGAGCTGAGCAGTGTGTTTAATATGGTTATAAGACAAAGAAAATAACATAACGAATATGTCACCATGTACTGACAGCAGCCCTTACTGCAGGGTTTAAATAAACAAGTCTACCCATTACGCGGAAGGGAATCTAATCAAGAATAACTGCATAACACGATTGCTGGACATGTTAAATCAAAGTTCATCTCTGGCTAAAATAGTTTATATATCATGCATTCACGTGTCGTTTTAGTCCATTGTTAATTATCACGTTGTGTCTGCTTCGATTGAATGTGCATATTAATCCTATTGTCATACTATAGTTGGGCTTTAAAAGCCTCATAAGCGTTGCTATCTACAGCAATTCCAGCAGGTTGGGATTAACATCTCGAGTAACGTCTATTATCCTCAAGGTTGCCGCATGATCTATCACAGAGAAATACACTACTTAAAGATCAGTTCTTGGTAGCTGGATGGTGTAGTCTTGTTTGTGACTGTGGAAGCAGAATGCTCTTGTAGTTGGGTTTCCATTTCCTCATACGCTCTGTCATCTCCAGCATTTTGATCCGCGTCAGATTTACGGCTTGTATTGCGTCTAACTTTGCATTGTCTTCTCCCAACCCTGAGGTAAATCAAGACTATATTGAAGAGCAACGAGGAGACACCACAAACTGAGACAGCTATTATGGCGTCATTGGTATGTTCCTCTTCCACCCGGGTGGGGTGCGTACAACTACACGGGGGTTGGGATGTCTCCGTTTCTCCGGTCTCAGATACTTCAGTAACGGATGGCTCATCAGTGTCATGTGGAAACTCAGCAGGGTTGACGGTGAGAGGCTCTTCAGTCGCAGGTACTTGAGTAGCGGATTTTATCGGTTTCTGCGGATGAGTGAGTATCAGATAGTTATCACTTCTTTTCACAAAGTTAGTGTCACTAAATGTCTTACAACGCACGTTTGTGTTGTTAACACTCATCTTGAGGAAAGTTAAGGTGTGTCCGTCGTTATCAACATGATAAAATGATTGATCTTGAAATCTTCTGACGTCGGTTCCATTCACGAACCATTTCACATTGAGGGTGGGTAGAGCTCCACGGTTTGACTGAACGGTACAGTGAAATGTAGCATTATCTCCCGTTGTTATTGGATGACGAGGCGGCTGGACACTGATGTCGATTAGTGATGGTATGATGAGGGTCGCCTGGGAAGAATAAGCCCAGGGGTTTGTTCCACCTGAGTAAATGCTACATCGATACCGCCCCACATCATTTGCCTGTACTCCTGTAATCGTCAACGACCAGTCAGGACCAGAAGACACTGAATATCTGTCTTGATGCCCAGAATACACAGACTCACAAGCAGAAATGGCTTCAAATGCGTTGTTTTTCTGATGCTGCCAATGAAACGCACACTTACCATGTCGACATTTTGTAAAGTTGGTGCTACACGTCAGCGTGGCATTCTCTCCTATATCGGCTACGGTATCCTCCGGATGACCCGTGATGACACACGCTCTGCATCCATAACTCATTACAAGAACACTCAAAACTAACAAATGCATCTTTTCCCAACGTTTCAAAATACGGCGGATTTAAGAAAATATTGAGGTTTTCATCGATCAGTTGGAACAAATCTTGCCTGGTGTATGGAAGCTACGATCCAGAAAATTACTTTTGAAAAATGCTTGTCGCCTAAGAAGTACATGCTTATTTATTCATTAGGAAGAAAACACATTAAATCTCATCAAGTTATTACGATTGTTATCAAATAATGGAACAACCCACTTGTTGAATTAATTTACATCCTTCCTTCCTTCATTAAAGTACTATTTAATTTTTAAGTTAAATTTGATATATTTTCATGGATTTCTTTTATGGATTGCTTCTCCATATTTAAAGTAAAAAGTAGAAAAGATCACAATTCACATGTTATGTCCATTTATACATCACAAATGCCTAGTTGCGTTCAACGGTATTTTAAATTACAAAAAATAGCAGGAACGTGAAAAACACTGACAAGGAAAAAAAAACACAGCGAGAGAAAGACTGTTTCCAAATAAAACAAAATATTTACAAAAGTAAAATTTTGCAATTTTCAATTCACTAGTGATGAATAACGATAACAAATATCAACTAGTTTGTACGATGCGTGTTATCTACGGGCGTCTCAAAGCGCTTATTGTTATTGCTTTGAGATCAAATGTAAATTTTGTCAAGTTTGTGTACTTATAAAATACAGCATTTAGGATCGGAAATATTGGTGGAGTTAAGGAAACTTATAGTTCTGAGAGGGGTGTACCCATTATGTACTTTTGGAAGTACTTTTCTTTGTTTACCTTGGTCAACATGAATGCCAACCAGGATGAGCAAGGATAACATATTCTTGTCAAACACACCTTGGGAAACAATAACTTGCGGGAAGTATTCTCAGCCAAGAATTATCACAGATTCAACCTCATCGGAAACATCGGACATGATTCTGATGTCCTTTTGCTGCAGACATCATTCACATTCTAAATGCTCCTGGGTCACAATTGACTCATATTCTGGGTCCCGTGAGACCTGACCGAGTTCTGGGTCAGTATGACCCGGAATCTGTGTCAAAATGGCCCCAACGTTGGTCATACTGAACGGACTCCTGGTTAAAAGCATTTAATAAACAGTTTCCCGGTCAGCCTGACCCAGAAGCGGGTTAGGTCCCCTGGGACCCAGAATCCGGGTCAATTGTGACCAGGAGTTTTTAGAGTGTATCACACTGTCAATCGTCAGAGACAACAAACTTGAGATTGTTTTGCAGCCAAAGACGTTGAGGATATTCAATAATACCAGTCTAGGAAAATCAAACATCGTATTCTCTTTGTTTCCCGGTTATAGGACGATTCTTATTGGTTATTGTATTTTCTCTAGTAGTAGTTGTCTTCCTCTCTTGCACATAAGTCTTGCCAACATAATTTTTTTCTTGGCAACATTTAGAGGTAGAAAGTCGTCGAAGCAGGCCCAACGCTGCACCATACGGGTTGCACAAGGTGTATGTCTGCATGGTCACTGACTGAGGCCCACACAAAAGGTGGTCAAGCCTTTTAAAGGTTCTTTAATACCCGGATCGAATCTTATATTATTAGCATCTTGTAGGGATTAATTGAGGCTGTGATTTCAACGAAATGCCATATAAACTAGACAATAACTTGTTGTTCAGCCGGTACTTGTGAGCTTGCAATTTGATTCAATAATCAATATTACAAACAATAAGTATATTGATATCAAGCTGTCGAAAAGACTTATACTCTTTTATTTCAGGGGAAAGTTGCAAACTTTATCTTAACAATTATGTTCCTCAGATAAATAGTTATATAGTATTGTTAAAACTATAGCTAAAGTCAAATCTAAGCTGCAACGCTCATCTTAAGTTATATTGTCTGAGTAAACAAAATAAAAATTATAAAAATAGTTCCTTTAACGAGTTTCCTGTGCAAATATTTGACTGTGTGTTAGTTCCTCGTTAGTTTCACATTTACTTCCTTATACATGACAAGAACACGTCCATCTTATAACTCACTCCATTTTTGACATGAATTTACAGGGGATTGAGGCACTAGGTAACTCCAGAGAGACTGTTTGTCTGAGTAGGGAGAAATTGTGGATAAGGCGCATAAAGACCATTCAGCCCATGGTTTGAACATCCAAGAAGGAAATTACTAATAACCTTTTGTCTTTGCCTTCTCCCTTTCCCCCACAGATATCCATATTTTTAGTCCGCCCTATTAACCAATTATTTACTTTTATTCCAACCTTCCATTTTGTCCTTTGTGTTTCCAACTTCTTGTGGTCAAGCCATCCCCTTCCCTCCAACCCCACTTTTGTCTCAATAATCCCTATGTACCCCTTGCTTTTTTTGAATGCTTAATGCTTTTTTCTCTCCACTTTCTCTATTCATGTATTTCCACTTGACTGCTCTTGTTACCCTTGTATGCATGTATGTGTGTTGTCTTGTCATTTAGCCTTCGAGAAAGACTCTCCTAGGGTCGAAACGTCAGGCCACTAACTAATTTTTTGAATCATAAAAACAAGGTGTACTTCGTATTGCTAATCCATGAATTAAATTTTATTCGGCATGACCCCACGGTTCATGTCTAATGATTCAAAATACAAAGTGTAAAATGCAGAAGTAGCTTGTTACAAAATAATGTCTTTGCAATATTAGTCGCATTAAAGGGGTAATCTGAAAAATAAATTAAAACAAAAGCTTGACGAATTGAAAACCAAATTAATACACCAAGCTACATGAATTTTTATTTTACAGATTGGTCGTGTCCGCATAAACCTAAGAGAATTGACAAGTGCATTATACCAAAAATTTAAGCTCAAAAAATGAAAAACAAAATTGTCCCAAATAATTAAATAAAAAACCTACATTTTTTAAGTTAACAAGGTTGAATCTTAATCTGAATCTGAATTATACCATCGGTCAAGCATTGTAAGGAAAAATCACACCAACGTTTAAAGAAAACAACGACGTTTTTTTTTGTTTTTTTTTCCAGTTTTAGACGTGGGAGGAAAACCTTATAGGGAAAACCCACGCAGTTTTGTAGGAACTAAAAAGCCAATATGCAAGAATCTGGTCCGGAACTCGAGCCGGGGTCCATAGAGGTGAAATGCAGGGAATAAACCAACGAGCGAACCTGACCGACTTGTTCAAATTACGTGTAACGGTTTATTAATCCACTGGCCGCTTTTGAGTGAAAACGGTTACTATTTTTTCAGTGATTTGTGGGGGTTCCTTTAGGGCTGAGTTGATTTCCGGCCCATGTAAGTTTTGGAGTCTCTGGACATTTCAAATCCTGTTTTTAACCGCATTTCAGACAGAACTGTTTCTCTGGAGACTGGTATGAACTTTGTAATTAATAAGTTTTTTTTTTTTTTTTTTTCGAGAATATTTAGATTTCTTTAGGCATATTTACTACTCCTTTATTTTGTCTTTAAAAAAGAGACGGTCACTCAATTAGTTGATATAGATTTTTTAAATGAAACGTAATACTGGTATAACATTTGATTTAAAAGCAAATGAAGTATACCTTGAAACAGCTAGTAATATTTAGCTTTTTTGAACATAATTTGGAGTTAAATTGTAATTGTCAAATTGATTACATTTAGCTGCGCGATAGTACAGTCTAAACAGAAATTTTTATGTCAGTTTTGTGATATGTCTTTTTATAACTATTTTCTTGCACAAAATCCCATCGCTTTTGTATACACAATTTGTGCACGGCTTATTAGTGTCCTAGTGCAGCTGCTTAAAAAGACTTGTGCAGTTTGTGGTAAAAGCATAAAAAATCAACTAGGTTGAAAAATAGATCAATAAACATTTTTAAATTTGAACCCATCTGAGCTCCCCCCTAATTGGGGTGCGGGATGCGGGTTGTATCCACTTTTTAAAGAGGGCGGTAGATAAATAAAGAAAACTAGAAAACAATAATAAATTTTTGTGACATCATAAAAAACAAGGTGATCGTATTGTAATCCATGAATTGAGTTTTATACCTCATGGTTCATGTCTCATGACTCAAAATCCAAGATTCGAGATTCATAATCGATGGTTGATGTCAACAGATGGCTCTGTAAGCCCGTGAAGTATGCATGACACCATCAATTTAATATCTGTCTCACCTTTTTTTTGATGTGTATGTTCATGAAAAAGTTAATTGTTTGTGTTGTTTGGATCAGGAGTTTGGAGTTTCGATTTGTAAACGATAACTTTTGAAATAACGTCACCAAAGGACGCTGTGTATTGAATACGTCATCATTTACATTATTTGAAAAAAGCCAGTGGTCATTAATCATTTAATACACACGAACTATGTTCCACTTCCAATTCATGTTGGCAACAGGTTTTTCAGTATTCACTACCACTTCCAGTTTTGACCATAAGACAAAATCAAATTGAGGTAATTGTTTTACTTCTATTTAGTTTTTGATGACCTTTCCAAAGATGTCAAAATCCATTGTATGGTTCAAGAATTATAAGTTCTGTTAGTATTAATTAAACTTTGAGTAAATGAAATTCAATACCTGGCGACATCTATTGTTCAGTTGTCGACTTGAGTTTGAGGTTCAATTGTATAATGAGTTTCAATGTTCAATTCAGTTTAATTTTAGAGTAATGCTGTAAAGAAGAGTTTAACTGAAAACAACAGTGATAGCATTGCATGACGTTTAATAAAATGGTTTCATCTCGCATTGGCACCTGACAAACCGATTTGTAAACAAAGGATGCTAGCATAGTTCTGTCCTGCCCGCTTGTAAACAATTCACTGTCCCCTATGTTCCCTATTTATTGGCAACTCCTTCGGATATCCTGCATGAGCTGACCAGTGTGTATGGTGTGGTTATAAGACAATGGAAATATTACGAATATTAGCGGCCCTCACTGCATTTTTAGCTAATCAGAGTTATTCGTTTACCAACAGTGGGGTGGCTAAGAACCAATCAGAGTAAAGTAGTGAGGACAAAAGGATGGTCAGTGAAAGGGTGGATTACTGGACCAAGCGGGAAACGTGAAAGGACAGGATTATAGGGAACGATGCATCGGGTGTGATGCAGCTAACAATAGGGAACAGGACAAAAGAGTATACAACGATGTGAAAGAGGAGGTATTTATAGAACAAGTCTGTAGAGAGAAGGGGTTATAAGGAAAAGAACAGGTCGATCTCCCAACAAAAAAAAATGTTGAGAAAAAGAACGGTAAAAGTTACCCAGTGAAGAGAACATTATTTTACGGAACCTGCGGAGAGATCGGGTTATCAAATCCTCTGCAAAAGGGATAGGTTATTAAAAGGTTGACTTTTAAAACATTTTCTTGGGAAAAAGAAGGGGAAACAAATCAACCAGTGAAGAGAACAGGTTATTAACAGTAACTGTATTTATATTGCATAAAATAGATAAGTAAGCAGTAAATGAAATTGGGGTTGTGTTGATGTTTAGTCCAAAGGGTTGGATTGTTTTAGGTTGGTGAATCCAGTGCGATTCTCCGAGTTTGCGGTGTGTGTCATCACCATTGCAAGCCTCAGTCACCATAAGTTCAACATCTTTGACGTTGTGATTAGGGCTGTTGAAGTGGATGGAGACGGGGTACTGTTTCTTGGTCTTTATGGAAGAGACATGGTTCGCAAAGCGAAGACTGAGTTTGTCCCACATATTGTAGTCCACATCTCTTACATGTTATACCAAGACTACATTAGGTGTGCTACATTGGGAGTCGGTCGTGATGTTGTAAGAAGAGCCAGTGCTATGACTCTTCACTTTAGAAGTGCCGGTTTGATGTGGAGACATGTTCTACACTTGGAACGGGTACATTTGTGACAACCTTGTATTTCTGTTGAAAGTGGTGTTTGGCATGTACCTGGTGGGAGTTTAGCCCTGACTAGGATGTCTCCCAGGTTTTTAGGGCGGCGGAATGCAACCATGGGGAGCTCAGTGATTGTTGAGCATAACCCGTTAGAGGAGTGAAGTATAGTCATATTGTTATTGAGGATTGATGAAAGTTTAGGCTATTTAGGGTGGAAGGTGGTGACTAGGGCAACTCTCTTGGTCGGGACTTTTTTGTTCCCGTGTTGGTCAACAGAGTATGACGAGGTATGTTGAGGGCTCTTTTGATGGCAAGTTGGACCCTGCATTCGCTGTGGCCCCTCGAAACATGGTGTTTCCTTAGGCCTGCGCTAAACGTCGCACTTTTGCCGAGCCGAACTCAAATGTTTTCAGTTCGATTCGACACGGCAAGAGCGCGACGTTTGTCACCGTGTCGTGCCGCTACCGTGTAGCACGGCAGGGCTTGCCGTGCTACACGGCAGTGCCGAACTTAAATAAAGGGTTTGCGCTAAACGTCGCTCTTTTGTCAAATTTAATTCCTAATTTTACAACTGTTTGAGTTCGACACGACAAACGTGCGACGTTTAGCGCAGGCCTTAGGTCGGATGAACGCCTTTTGTACATGGTATCTGTGGAGCAGATACGCCTTATACGTAATGCCTGACTGTAAGCAATTGCCTTCTTAGGCCTGCGCTAAACGTCGCACGTTTGTCGTTTCGAACTCAAACAGTTGTAAAATTAGGAATTAAATTCGACAAAAGAGCGACGTTTAGCGCAAACCTTTTATTTAAGTTCGGCACTGCCGTGTAGCACGGCAAGCCCTGCCGTGCTACACGGTAGCGGCACGACACAGTGACAAACGTCGCGCTCTTGCCGTGTCGAATCGAACTGAAAACATTTGAGTTCGGCTCGGCAAAAGTGCGACGTTTAGCGCAGGCCTTACAGTGACTAGGGTGGCAACTGTTGGAGAGAAGATACTGGTGGGTGTCGGCGGTTTTTCTGTATACATCCGTAATAATGCCGTTAGGGGATTTAGTTACGGTTACATCTAGAAAGTTCACACTTGTGAGAGAGCATTCAGTATTGAACTTTATGGTGGGGTGGAATGAGTTTATATGGTCGATAAACTCATCCAAGCTGTCTTGACCGCCACACCATATGGAGAAAAGGTCATCAATAAATCTCCACCAAACTAGTGGGCGATTGGGGCAGAGGACAGGAGTCTGTCCTCTAAGTCAGACATGAATAGGTTGGCATATATGAGGGTGCAATTTTAGTACCCATGGCGGTACCCTGTACCTGAACAAAATGCCTGTCAGTAAATGAAAAATTGTTCTTAGTGAGAATTGGCTGATGAGTTCCTAAATTTGTCTCACTGAGGGGCGGGATTGTCTATTGGCCCTGAGAGCAGAGACACAGGCACTCATGCCTTCATTATGGGGTATGCTAGTATAAAATGATGAAACATCTCGAGTAACCAGAATAGCAGAGTCAGGTATTTGATGCTTGACTTCCTCTAGTTTATAGAGGAAGTCTGTGGTATCCTTTATGAAGGACGGGATGCGGGAGACTAAGGGGTTGAGGAAACTATCGACAATTAGGGAAGAACTATTTTTCCTGGACCATCCGTGACTTCGTTACACTCTACCAGCTCCGTGTCGATCTTTGTGTATAGTGAAAACTCTGCCCATTTGTCATGATCACCTGAACATCCCCCGTGACTGTGTCCAGGTCCAGACATATTAAATCGAACGATGTGTTAACAAACTAGCTCACTTTTTAAAGGTTTAACACACGCGTTCTGAATTTTGCTCGGCCCTCATTTTTTTTTAGTCTGCCGTCATTCGATTTATCACATCACTATTTCACTGACGGATATCAGAGACCAGACTCAACATGAAAACAGTTTGTTACTGACTAATGAGGGCGCTCAATGTATGTTTTTCTGACAACTAAACTTTATTTCTTTGAGAAGGTTGGTAGGTTAGCTGTTTGCCTTTAAGCTAGACTAACCAGATCCACATCTTGCAAAACATTTCCCTACATATTTTAACAAAACATGGCAATTATTAAAGGGCTTAGTGTACCCCAAAATGCTCCAGGTTAAAAGTAAATAACCCAATAATTGGACCATTTTTCAACACTCCATAGAAGAGCCACGACCGTCAAATCTTTGATTTACAAAAAAAGTTGCTGGTTTACGTGTTAGTAATGAGGCTCCGCGCATGAGTTACTCTCTATAGACTATAGTATAGTGTGGTGCACACTTGGGGTCATGTGGGTACATGCAGAACGGCACCAGACTATACGTAAACATCCTAAAGTGTAAATACCCCAAATGACAAGAAATCCTTGACCCAGAAGTTTCTCGGTGACAAAACTGAAAAATTGTAGTTTGAATCTTAATCTATCAAACTCCTTAAATTAGTGGCAGGTTAGCCGATGAACTTGTCACCACTACTGTGTATTTTGTACACTGACAACTGTAGATGTAACCACGATGGTACTATTCTGAAGTTAAATTTGCTGATGACGGTGCCTTATAGTGTCACTTTTCATCGGGGCAGAAATTATTCATGGTGGATGCTCTCAATTAATTTATTGATTGGTGTGATGATTCTTACTTAGAATTGAATGTTTAAAATACCAAATAAATCATTGTGGATTTTAGGAAAAGGAGTGAAGATGTCTGTTCAACAATTATTCACAATCAATAAGTATAAATTGTTTCAAATTACAAATACTTAGGCACTCTATTTTAACATTTAACCACGCATACACTAGCCTTGTCCAAGGCTCTTTACGCAAGCACCCCGCTTTGAATACTAGCACGGTACTAGAAACTGCAGTACAATGTACATTTTACATACTGTACTTGATGTATGTACAATGTACATGTACAATATGCCGTGGGGTCGAAGCATGGTTTTCGAGGTTTTTCAACCTCGTACCAAAAACGAAGCCGAAACAGAGCCTTGTTCCCACTGTAAAAAGGTCAGATTGTGGGCGGAGTTACTTTATGCTAATATTCCCGAAGGTGTATGCTCATTGGTTAATGTTTAGTGACATGGCGAAAACTACATAAACATCTCACGTGCATGGCATGCATGGAGTCATGCAATGAATGTTCTTGAAATATTATGGAAGGAACAGAAAAGTCCAGCGATCTACAAACGTCGCTGAAACGTGTCGTTGGCACAGTGTGAGTGTGGATGGTGCATTATTTACTATCGACTGTTGACGAGAATGTCAACATGGTTAAATTACCGACAGTGATCAAGATGATATTACTTCTGCTATAACTGTAACTCTAAAAAGGGTATTGGTAAGCCCTGGATAAGTTGTTCAATGTTCTTTTCAACTATTATATGGAAAAGGGCCATGGTGATCGTACGGGCCCAACTGAGCATGCCATGCAGCTGAGTAACTCACTCAGTCACTGTATGTTGTGATGTTGATCCCATGGAGCTCCATGGTTTAACTTACCGAAGAAAATCAGTGAAAAACCACCGATTTTCCAAATCCTGTGGGCAGGTTAACGAACACGTTATGTCCTAAAAGAAAACAATGAAGTGCTTTCCGCTGTTCTGGGTTGAAATTATCAATTTCTAGCTTGTCTGCAGCAGAATTTAAACTTCCATTCAATGTTTCTTGAGAGTATTGGCGAGTGGAGGACGCCATCTTTTTCTCGTTGTTGATAAACACACATCATTGCGTCATAACGAGAGTTTATGATTGGACGATTATCCGTCAGTACAGGAAATGAATATTCAATACCCGATTCCAGCATACGTAATTTGCGCCCGAATCCGGGCGCAATTTTACAGTGGGAACAAGGCTCTGTTTCGGCTTCGTTTTCGGTACGAGGTTGAAAAACCTCGAAAACCATGCTTCGACCCCACGGCATATTGTACATGTACATTGTACATACATCAAGTACAGTATGTAAAATGTACATTGTACTGCAGTTTCTAGTACCGTGCTAGTATTCAAAGCGGGGTGCTTGCGTAAAGAGCCTTGGACAAGGCTACGCATACACACAAATCAAAGGACCTTTCCTTTGTTGTTTAACAAACCGTGCTGGCATGGAAGGCCGTATGTTAGCAAAACATTCAATCGTGTGAACAGATAACTTATCAGCAAATTTAACACTTCTGAAAACGGTCATTTCAAACAAACCGGCCTATAAATGCTTTGTTTCTAACAAATTAAACAGTATTTTTGAATATGTGTGTATCACTGTTACAAACTGTGGCTGTCCGTTTTTGCTTTGCATTAACGGCTTCCCATAGTTGTCCAACCTTTGTTGGCAAATACTCGGGCTCTGACGTTGCAATAGAAAGGTCTTTAGGTGTCCTTTACACATGTCATTGTGAAAACAGACCTTGTCGCATGGATTTTGCATATTTGATTTAACAGGACAACGAGGTCCTGTAATCAAGCAGATTGGGTAGGTCTACCATTGACCTACTATAGACTATAAAAACTTATAAATGAAGCATCTTGCTCGAGTTTGCATGCGAGTATCCCAAAGTTCACGACGACCGCACGTTTAGTTTTATTGCGCGGGCTTTGAGGTTTCAAAGGTAAAGGGGAAATTGAAATCGGTTTGAATTTGTTTTATTGAAACTTTTTAAATCAAACTTTTATTTAATCCTTTTCAATTGGTGAACTTAATTTAAACAGCGCAATACAAGTTATTCTGAAGAGCAAACGCCATAACACTCACTGTACCCCGGTAGCTGAAATGCGCAATTATTTTTGCAATCGCGTTTTGGGTACACTCCGTTTTTACGATGTGATTACCATTAACAAAATCAAAATAAATCATCATCGTCATTCCGTTGAAATGCTCTCTCTATCAGCACTGAATATATAACAGTGGAGATTTTTACGAGCATTTTCATTTGTTAAGGTTGGTCATTGTATTTGTTTTACGCGTAAAAAACAGTTACCGGAAATTGTTCGTTGGTTATTGCAGCGGCTAACGTGTGTGAAGGGAACCTGTTTTTTTTTTTTTTTTAATTTTTAGTATTAAATTATTGGAGCAGTTAGCAACGCGAAACAAGAAATATATGCTCTGTAGTGTAAAAGTCTAGTTTATTTACAACCCTTTGAATATAATGAATACCATCCTCAAATAAAATGGACTCGTCTAGACAGTCTTGGTAATCGGCCGTTCGACCACGCTTCGATAGGTGCATGTGGATGTGTGCAGGTACAAATCAGAAGCTATAGGTGTTTTGGGGCAACAAGTATCTATAACTATATTAATCTCCCCCAACCGAAGAAAGAAGAAGAAAAAAAGAAAGAAAAAAAAACAAAGAAACACCTGTTTAATTAAATGACAGGTTGAGGTCAAACCTAACAGTTAAAAACAAATAAAAATGTGCATTATAAGTTGTAACTTTCCTAGCTTAGTTTGAAAAAATAACAGCGTAATAAAAATGTCAGCATAATGACATCCCCGAGTATAAGTAGATGACGCTACTTTACTGATGTATTCAAAGTTCAATCCACCCTTATGTACATTTTGGTATACAGTGTACTTCCTCAAACTTGCAGGGATAACGTACCCATATAAAGCAATGCATGGTTGGACAGAAAAACAACCTTTGTTGAAGTGGGTTTTTGGTTCAGTGCTAGACAAAGAGATAACGTAATGTTTATGCGCAAGAGGGAGTGAGAAGTTGAAAAGAAAAGAAATCCCTGTTTTCACTGTGAGCCAGACATTTTTGTTATTGTGCCTCTGAAGTTCAACCAGCAACAGTGTTGTCTGAAAGTACGAGACTGCCTACAAAATAACATTATTAGTTATCAGTGTGCCTTAAAATGGAACCAGTATGTATCAAAATGACCCTGTTGGTCTTCATAGCCGTGTTTGCTATGAGAGCAAAATCCCAAACTGAGCACAACATTGGCTCATATACAACAAGCGAGACTGAACGATGTGTGTGCCAGCCACACGTCACCATCAACCCACCCGTTTGTGGACGCTCCGTTCCCGTGAACTCCGGTACAATCTGCAACTCTACGACCGCCAAGGAAATTCTTCGTACAGTATCAATCAACCACGACACGGTTTCCGCTGAGCTAGGAGATACAAGACGTCAAGTGGAAGAGTTGCAGGTTGCAGTCTCTGGTAATCAAGAAAATGTTACCTCTGAGATACGGGATATAAGACGACAGTTGCAAAAGCTGCAAGTCTCTGTCTCTGCCTTAGTGGAAGTCCTTCATGGTAAGTGTAACTTATTTACAGTCATTGACACAGCTTTCGATTACTTGCCTATACACCAATGTCAGCTAAATGGAGGTCGACATTCTCCTCTAAGTTACTTGAGATTTTCTTTTCATGATAACATTACACCACAAAGAAAGCTTTTTTCTTTATAAAACAACCATTTCCATAAATCTACTTTCCTTCTTTTTGGAAGGAAATCTGCCAAAATTTGAAAAAAAATATTACAGTATAACAAAATCAGCCAGAATCTGTCATCAAGTCTTCTTTTTTAAATTGGATTTAACTATACCTTGTCTACGTCCAAGGCTGGTACCAGTGGTGCAACTGAGAAAACCGCAACGATGAAAGGGCCTATAAAGGATATTAAGGCTTTATCATTGTAAATACCTCTGTTAGGTAGCTTTGGGTGGAGAATGCTGGTTAACTTGGACCCCGATGTCGCGGGTTCATATCCAACAATTATTAGATACTTCTAGAAAATGATACGTGTAGTTCTGATGATAAACTCTGGATTAATTCATGTGAAATATTTTCCTGTTGGATTAACTTGCACTGGATTAGGAGAAAATAAATCATACCATATATGCAGACATACGGGAATAAAAAAAACTATGTTTTTTATATTCTTCTTTGTCTACATACTTGTACAGTTGTCCATCCAAAGGATGTTCAGAGATTCTTGCAGGGGGTGTTTGGATGAGTGGCGTGTACACGGTTCAACCTCTAGACTCCGGTAGGGCTTTCAAGGTGTATTGTGATATGGATACAGACGGTGGTGGATGGACGGTAAGATAACACGTTATAGTGAATGAATGAGAGTACTTAACGCTAAGAATGAGTTTGTAAATAGAATAAGTTTGATCAAGTTTAAGAAGACCTTGGTTTTAACAAAGGCGCCACTTCGGTCAATGGCTGCCTAATGTAATTTTGAGGGCCTGAAGGTGTTTTTGGTAGTTTGACTTTTTTTGGCGCTACTGATGGCGTGGCTGAATTTCTTCTTTGCAAATGCCACCTGACGTTTTTTGATTAGGTCTTTGATTTCAGGAGTGATCCATGGTTTGCTTCGTGCGTCTATGGCTTGTCATCCTCTCCGTGCGGCTTTTTGCTTATTTATGATATTAATTGACCCCTTGACGTCATCGTTGGCTAGAAACACACCGTAATATTTTTAACATTCACCCATAAACGTATTTTTGCTTGGAAAACAAGCTAATTTCAAAGGAACTGTGATTATTAACATTTCGGAGAATAACCGTTTTTTCCCGGGCATGTGCAGACACGTTAAATCTTGGGTCAAGGCGTTTGTATCTAGTTTTGTATATTATCACCAATAACGGGCGTTTACTCTCGTGGTATGCATTTTGACCGATTGTGTGTCGCATGGATTGTGCGTTGTGTACACCGTAATCGCAATGTTGTCTGTGTTTCGCGGCGCATTCGAGTGAATTTGTTGACGGTTATCAGAACCGTAAGATTGTAAACATGTAACCAGACGATCGGTCGGGTAACCATGTAACCGGAACAGGCTTAGAACCGTGTAGTGCACTGTCGTGTGCATATAATGTACTTGTATGTTAGAGTTGAACAACGTCATTGACGTGTAGATCGATGTACTGAAATCAAGCCAAGCTGCGGAATAAAATCTCCAAATGACAAATCCGTCCAAAACGGGCTTGCTGATTATTTGTCTGTTGAATCGTCATGTAAACAGTTACTTGAGCGAAACAAAATAATCTAAAATGCTTGTCTAACCTTGTCTATATTGTGTTTAGTTGTCATTTAAATTTATTTTTTATGTGTTTACATTATTTTTTTCGTAATCATCGATCACAAAATCAGGCCCCAACCTCAAGAGTTTTAAAACTGGAAACTCTTCTGCCGTCGGCGGCGCGCTTTTACCCGTACATAATGTGACGTCAAGTGTGGGAGTCAGCAGCTTCATGTAAAAAATAGGACACCGTTGTTTGTGGATGGGGATTCGATATTATGCAAAACAAATTTGTTAATTAACCCTTTCCTTTCGTTTGTACAAAGTTTATTGGGAGCTGGGATAATAATGGCAGCATTATGTGCCGTGTGGGTGTTCCGTGAAACATCTGAATCCGATTTCCCCCGATTTCTAATACAGGGATCTTTTCGATCGTTGACAACACTCGATCTAATTGTAAGCTGACCAAAACAATGATTTGCAGCACACATTTTACAGATAACTGTAGGAATGATTTTTCCCAGCGCAGCGTGAGCTACCATAATTTGGGCGTCAGGGCCTCATTTAGCCACCTATCCAACTGGCAAAGTAAGAAAAATATGTTTAACGTCCGGCCTTTTGGAAAAAAAGAAGGTGGGCCTTTTATATATTATATATAGCCGCTCGACACATTTTTAAAGATAACTGGCCGGGCTATTTTTCAAGATGGTGGCCAGCTTCTTTTTTTTTTTTTTTTTTTTTCTTTTTTTCGGTGAGCTTAAGTCAACCCCCCCCCCAAAAAAAAATAAAAAAATACGATGTTTTGTATTATATATATGTTTTTTGTCGTCAGAGATCGTCAAAATGTATCCTTAAAAAAAAGGGGGACGGCCTCTAACAAGGAAGCTGGTGGGGACGCTAAACATATTTTTTAAAATTGTTTTTGGCCTTAAAATAGTGCCTAAAATTGTAATCAAAAGACTTTAAAGGACACGCTCTTCATAAAAAGTAATGTAGTTTTTTACAAAGCATTTCAAGATCAAGTGATAAAACTTTGATAAGGCCTTTGGCACGATTTGTTCCTCTCTATAAAGCAATCTAAGCTAAATAATCCAAAAACACCATTTGTACTGTCCACCTGCACTGAAAAAACAACCAAACCTTCAAACCAATCAGTGATGCTAGACATTGGTTTGCGTCGTTCAGTTCATCTTTAGTTTCACCAATTGACCCTTGTACTTCTCTGCAGCATATGCAATTCACTATCAATGGCTTAGGTAGGCATTGACCACATGAGCACCTGTAAATAAAAATGCGTATGAAGTATAAGAGTGACTGACCAGTGGAAGTAAGCATTATACGTAAACTATAGCAATATGGGGTCATTAGAGTCCCCCAACCTGGCATCTCTCCCCTGTTGGAAATACATCGGAAAATAAATCACTTATCAACATCAATAATTTGTAAAGCATATTATCAATACAAACTGTTTAAAAAAGGTCTTTCACAATGTATCTTATAGGCTAGGGTCTTTACGACTAAACTTCATCATACTGTGAGTACTGTGATTATTTTAATCTGATACTGAAAATACTCACAGCACTACTACCTAATCATAACACATGATCCCTGCCTACATTTATACACCCCTCTCCCGAAAATCAGCAGACAAGGCTTGTGACTTGAAACGGACTACCGTAATGCATGAACCTATATTATTCTACATCAAACCTTACTATTAAAATGTATACACATTCAGTTAATCCTCTGCAGTGTGTCAGCGTGTAACTGGACGCCCATGTGTGCCAAAGAACAACAAACAATGTGAATCTATTTGCGTAGTAACTAAAACTGATCAGACGAGACTAGTATTACTACAATATGCAGTTGATCTCGAATTCGCTCTCGTCGGTTTCGTTGTTGGGTACTACCGCTGCCACAGCAAGCGGCTCAAACCGGTGGTTCTGCAAAAAGAACTCCCCACAGTAGTCTCCACGTCCTTTCCCTCCTCGGAAGAGCTCACCTCTTCGCTATCAATGTTACCAGCAGTGCTTGAAGAGTAGACCTCTTCTTCGTAAATAATAAAGCACTCTCGAGACCCGCTGCTGTCTAACATTTTTGAGGCTTTTCTTTTCCACGTTGCCTAAGAACTGTGCTCTATTCATTGCAATGCGTACATACTGCAAAGCGGTATCAAAACACCACTCCCACTAATGACGTCACACAGATTTACCAGAGAATGATGACGTCACGGGGCTTTTTGCAAAACTAAAGGAAAAGCAACGTTGAGTTGTGGTCAAAATGACGTTGTTTTGTTTATTTATAAAACATTTTTATACAATGTGAACTGTATGTCTGTATGCATTGATCACTTGTCAATGAATTTCAACAAATAATACTTTTTCTTTCAAGTAGCTCTTTAAAGAGTCACATTTACGGCCTTGTTGGTTGTAAATTTTGAAGTTTGGTTGTGTATTTGCGTTAGCTTCGTACATACATTATAGGTAAGTCCAAATCAACTAGCCACCGATAATGTCACGAGTCCTCTGTCGTTTGACTTCGCGTTTTTCAGATTTGTGCCGGGAGTGTTTCGGAGAAAATTTTTTTACCCCTGATTTATTGTGAGGTAATGGACTCAAAAAAATTGTTTACTATTTCTTCCATCTGATGGAAAAATATAGAAACTAAATATTTCAGGAGCAGCCGCTCTTTAACAAACCCACGGCGCGCGCACGTGCCTGCGAAGAGACACATATGCCACTGTTGACAGCGCTACAGGCTGCTAGCGTGCAGGCTGAAGACGTTTCTGCTAGCGTGCCTCCACGTTGTCACCTATGAAATCTGTGTCTCGGGCAGTACACGTGCGTGCATTTTTTTTTTTAATCTTCGTTCTAAGGAATATAATCTTTTTTTCGAATGAACATATTTTTTCGTTCGAACGAAGAGTAATCTTAACAAGCCTTCACGGGCACGAGTACTACCAGAGACACAGCGCCATTGATGACGACGTGGAGGCACGCTAGAAGTATAACAGCACACTAGCAGCCTGCTGATAGCTTTGTTAACACTGGCGGTTGTCTTTATGCCGGTTCGATAATATTTTCGTTCGAACGAAAATTATTTTCTTTCAAACAAATATTTATGTTTCTTTCGAACGACGTTTTTTCATATTTGTTCCCCCCCCCCTATATCCCTTTAAAACTCCGTACAAAGCAGATACCGTTGGTACGCTAGTAGTGACAGACTTGACGTCATCCTTTGAAATGCAGCTGTACTTCTGACATATATGGTTGGTTCTCTTATAACAATAGAAACCACAGCATGGGAATCAGACATGCAACTAGATATACGGTCCATAAATATAGAACTAACCGAAACGGCTCAATCCCATTCCATTCTAAACTCTTGAACCCAAAATCTCAGAATTGTGCTTTTATTCGCGTCTTATGACTATTGTGTTTAAGGGTGTACAGTTTTATGTCAAAATGATTTTATTTCATAGGGTGTTTTAAATGTGTACAGTAGGGTTCCTACGACACTCTGTGCATTTTAATAATGTTATTTTGATGTTTAACCAAATTAATTTGTTTTATTGTTTTATTTGTTTATGTATGTATCCATATACCCAGTTATTTCTGTGTTGCTATTTTATATCTCTAATCTGTACAGTTATTGAAATAAATGTTGTTATCTTGTGATGCCTCATAATTCAGCTTGGTGCTGCCAGTTGTTGTTGTAGTTGTTTTGTTTGTTTATAAAGTAATGATTGAAAAACCTTAATATTTTGATAGGTTTTCCAGCGGCGCCAGGATGGCAGAGTCGATTTCTATTTGGACTTTGCCAGCTACAGCAGGGGCTTTGGGAATCTAGATGGAGAGTTTTGGCTCGGTAACGACAACTTGCACCGTCTGACCGCTCAGGGCGACTACGAACTCAGAGTCGATTTGTCAGACTTTGAAAACGAATCCAGATTTGCCGCCTATGACTCTTTTAGCATCGCTGATGTGAAGACAACTACAGGCTGAATTTGGGAAGTTACTCGGGAACCGCAGGTAATAAATGCAGCCATCCACAATCTTGAACCAAAGTGTTGTTGTGAGTGGGTCGTATGAATGCACGTAGCGGCATTTCATGCCATGGCCAATTCTAATTCGTTCGAACGGAAACCGTGCAAACGAATTGGCTCTCCATAGTTTTGTTTCTTCCACTTTCCCTTCCCGTGGCTCCGGGCCTTTTTTGTTCGTAGCAATTAATTCAATGCAGTGACAATGTCCTCGATGGTACACATTGGCCAGTGATTAAATTCACCGTTTTTGAGAAAACTGCACGTTTTTGTTAATTTGTCGGGCTTAAAGGTGGGGACATGGATTGTCAATGTAGTGCAGTTTTATAGGCAAAATTGTAAAGAAAGGTACACTAAAAGTCAAATGTGAACGTTTCAGCTGAATACAGTGTCTACTCGCTGCGAAAACAAACCAAAAAAGTTATTTAAAAAATAATGTCGAATCCATCTATACATGGCAGCGGGTACCAACAACTTGTCTGGCCGTAGCATTCGCAAACAGACACCAATCCTAACAAATCTAAGAATTGATTCATACATGAATAGTTTTACAGATTCAAAACCAAAATACTTATTAGGAATCCTCTCTTGAAAAAGTTTATTATACAACTGCAGTGCTTCTTACCAAACAAGTTTTTTCTGGTCATTACTATTTGGAATATTTAACAATCTATGACCCTACCTTTAACAAGAAAAAAATAAGTTTCATACCCAAGGATGTCTTAAGTTGCGAAGACAAATCATTAATTCCATATGTTTCCGAATTGTTTCAAAACTTTGTTGTTACCTTTAAAAATTAAACTAAGAATAGTAGCACTTCAACACAATAACTGGCTTTATAAAAACAACACCAAATAATAAAAATGTTTTGTTTTTTTCTCGCGCGTCCTTTAAAATTGAAGCATATTTCTTTGTTGCAGGTGACTCGGTGAGCTCACAAAATCACCATCAGTTCTCTACTAAAGACCGAGACAACGATGCAGACAGCAGGCACTGTGCCCAGTCATTCCACGGCGCCTGGTGGTTCTGGAGCTGCGGCCATTCTAATCTTAACGGGGAGTATCTCCGTGGAACTACGACTGAACGTGGTCGGGGAGTTGTTTGGTCTCACTGGAAGGGGCTTTATTACTCACTCAAAACCTCCCAGATAAAAATACGACCCTCTCCACAATAATAACACCATACCACTCACTATGTTGCCACTCACTCAGTAAAGTCATATCAGTACCAATCTTCGAGAAAAAAAAAATGTTTCAGTTTGAAATTCTTTATACGTCGGGAAAAAAGCATCTAACCCACCATGGATCATTTTGATCGCCGTTATCGTAATAAAGTGCATACAATCCTTGGCAACTGTAGACCGGTGGTTTTTTCTATTTCTGCACTTATACGGCATAAACTCAAGTGATGAATTGTTCTCATGTTGGTTGAACAGAACTATTGTTAAGAATGTGATTATATTACACTTACTCTCACAAAAAAAATGGTTTTTAACTATCAGAAGTCTAAACAGGTATACAATTTTTGTAATCTTCCGTCTAGAAAGTACGTATCAACCAAGCACTACATGAGATCATGATATATTAAACGTATAAAACAAATATTTTTCCAAAGACTTGACTTCTTATTAGGGTGGATATTTTTCGTTCCGTGTAGTAGAACTATTTACACAGTTTCTTTGAACAGGGAACTATTCTTTTAAATCTAACATGAAAGTAAACTTTTTCGAGCGATAAAAGACAAAATATATATGATAGTTGTATACTACTTACAGTTGTAAAGTGTGTTGTTTAAACACATTGAGACAGACTCTGGTGGGATAGAAACGTCAGGCCATTATTTTACGTGTATTGCATGTTTACTAAGGTCATTTAAGTTGGCAAGCAGTTAACAGCAACCTTGTTTTTGCCATTTGTTCCACTTCTGTTGCAGTGCAGTGTCCCTTAATTATTGAATGGTGACCCTCCTTCGCTGCATTGTATTTTGTTTTTGTTGTTAACGATTACTTGTTAGATGTTCGGGGCAATAGCGAACAAGTTATTGTTTTTGTTCGTTTTTTATAGTTTTTGTCTTCTCCTTCTTTTGCGCGGCGATTGTTCGGAGCCAAATGCACAGTTGTAAAAGTAGTTTCAACTTAAAACTTTACTAAGGTTTCCCAGCAGTATTTCCTAAGACTTTGATGCAATGTGTCGGAGCATATTATAAAGCGTTACTTTCTTGTGTTGTTTTTCATCTTACGTTTTGGGGGCAGATTTTTGGATTTCGTGAATCAATACGTCTACAAGCTCAACAAGTTTAATATCAGCACACTTCCGGGAGAATGCAAATACATTTTAATTCAGATCGACTACGTTTACACGTTAAGTTGGTATTCTTCATCAGACCTTGTTTTACGCATTTTTTCAAATTTTTCTTACGAAACTCCGCATTAAATGTGATAATTGTCATTGACCATGTCACCTTGTTTACAAGCGATTGACTAATGTGCAATCCAGTGAAATTCCTGGCATGTAAGTCAATACTGTCCATATGTAAATGTTTTTTTTTTTTTTTTTTTCTGGAAAGAAGAACTTTTAACGAAAGTTACAGGAAGGAAATTAAGTTGTGCTCCCTTCCCTTTTATCAAAATTCGATACAAAATTACATTTCATATTTTCTAAATATACAAGATTGTATGTTTCTTTTTTCCGGTTGTGTACAAATTGTGTCTGTATGAAATCCTGGTTCTGTGGCTCTTATGTAAACATGCGACGTCACACGTCGTGGTCTATACTTTAATACTACAAATGTTTATTTGCTTAACATTAACATTTTCACATTTTGTACTAATTTTCTACTTGGACTGAAATGTTATGGTATATAATGATATCTCAAGTAAGCAGGTTTAGGATAAGTATGACTACGCCGAAAACTTAGCAAATAAAGGAGTCTATAATAATAGAGCGAATACTGTACGTGTTGGAAAATATTGTTGCTGTATACTGATATAAAGGAAATTTCTCATCGAGATGTTATCCCAATTAAAAACTTTATAGTGTTCTGGTGTTTATAATTCGACCAAGTCTAAGCCCTAGCAGGATTGCTTTCATCCTTCAAATCTGATGGCTTTCCCAAAACGGTAAAATAGAACCAAAAAAATTTATTGCAATAGTTATTGTTTTCTTTCTACTTTGAGTACATGACCTTTCCAAGTTTTTTATGACAAGGAGGTTGTGTATCTTTATTAATATTCAACCGTCTCATGTTTGGTGGAATATGTGGGGGTGGGGGACAAAGGCCCCAATCTCACACAGTTTAACTGTTACATGTAAATAATGTATGTTTACTTCAGTGTCAGTCTCAGACTATAAGGGAGTACATTAGAGTTAAGGAATATTACATATACCCTTACAAACAAGTTTTATATAATTCTATAGAACGCTTTATAGAGTTCTATAGAACTCTATAACATTCCAGATTCTCTATAGAACTTTTAAGGATCCTCTGTAGAAATCGGTTTTCTTTATAGAATTTTATAGAATAAGTTTCCCATAGATCTAAATTTCTATAGAAAAGTTAATTTTTAAAAATGGCGTCCCCGCTTCTCTATAGACTTGTTAAGGTTGTCTATAGAAATCAGTTTCCTCTATAGAATTCTATAGAATAGGTTTTCTATAGATCTAAATTTCTATTAAAACGTTTATTTTCAAAAGTTGAGTCTCCGCTTCTCTATACAGCTTTTAGGTTGTCTATAGAAATCGGTTTCCTGTATATAATTCTATAGCATTTAAAAAAAATATATATCAACATTTCTTTAGAAAACATACTTTTCAAAAGTAGCATCCCAGCTTCTCTATATTGTTGTGTATAGAAATAGGTTTCCTCTATAGAAGTCTATAATAGCATACTTTTTTCCATTGACCTAAATCTCTACAAAAAATAAATTTTGAAAACTAGCATCCCCGAAGCTCGACGAACACTAGGGTTGTTGGTTCACCTGTATAATTACATGGGATTCTGATTTGTTCCCATTGAACCCCATGGTGTTTCATTGGGAACTGATTTGTTCCATTGAGTCATTGGCGTTCCAATGGAGCACCATATATGGAGTTCTGATTTGTTCCCATTGAACCACATGGTGTTTCACATGGGAATCCCATTGGAACACCATGGGCTTCTGATTTGTTTCATTGAGTCATTGGTGTTCCCATGGGGATCCCGAGTTTTAGTTTTACTATACAAAGTAACTTGTCATTGAGACTGAGGAGGTATGCATACTAGTATGCGTAAAAGAAACAATAATCTGAAAAATTATTGGACACATGATATGTGTACTTATGCCATGCTATGCAGTCACTGCATTATTCAAAGTAGTAAAAGGACCGCGCAAGTTTATTTAACACATGAATAGCATAGTGCTGCCGCTTGGTGGCGCTATACATCTTTGATTAAGATCAGCGCCCTGACCCATGGGGTGAATAGTGCAGGAGCTAGGCCGCCATTTTCTAAACTTATATTTATCCCTACAATATTTTTTGTTGACAAATCTTAATTTAGGGACTTGTGGAAATATGTTACCACAGAGCTTAGTTAGTGTATCTCGACTCTATGCATGTTTCAGACAATATTATCAGTAAAAACTCTGCATAAATACATGACTCGTGGCATTCGTGCAAAGAGTGGTAACTATCTCATCTGCTAGTCTTTTCTGAAAAAATCTTACAGTATTTAATAAGTTAATAGGGAAATTAATTTATGATCTACGTATTCCTAAATATTCACAAGCACGACCTATCTACGTTTATTACATGTATTTGTCAGTGTTGTAGGTCTCGAGACCACTTTTTGCTGGTCTCGGTCTCGGTCTCGATACATGTGGTCTCGGTCTTGGTCTCGGTCTCGGACCCTTCCGGTCTCCAATATATGCCTGGTCTCGCTTCGAGACTAGCAAAATATGCTAATTTATTTTATTTATTCATATTCCTTCACGATCATTTATCACGATAAACAGATAGCAAATAGTTTAAGAAAACTTGCAGTTTGTACAGACAACCTCGCTTGTGGTTGTGTGAGCTTGCACGCAGCGAGCTATAAGTACTATACATGTACATGTACATAGTGCCATGTGTGTGCTTGTGCCATCGGCTTTACCCATTATGAGTTTGATAAAAATTGGGAGCGAGTTTCTAGCTATGACCAAAACACGCACTACTCGTTGTGAAAGGTGAACAGGTGTTTTGCGCATGGTGCAAACAGGTGCATACACTACAGTACGAGTTTGCTAGAGTAGCACGATAAAAAAAAGTTTTCGGTTTTTCATGCAAATGTGTAATTGGTTTTTCACTATTTTTCTCGCGACCCAGATGGCCGATCGATCTCAAACTTCTACAGGTTTAGCAGCGTATTATGGTGGATTACATAAAATGCTTCCACTGCAAGCAACTGTTTTGGTAGCAAAAACCAATTCTGTAATGTTCCTTTAAATTTTTTAGTTTTTTATCACAGTCAATAAATTAATCCTGAATTTTTGAAGTTATTTGTAGACGGGGAACAAGTTGCCTTTAAAGTTGAACGAGTTAATTTCCCTTCTCAAAAGCCTATGCCGCTAGTTATAAAAACCTACACATTATCATGATTCACGTAATTTGATTTACCATAGACCATAGAAAAAATGGCCTATTGCAGCTAAATAATTTATCCTTTCAGTGTTGTAACATAAGTGATGAGTGGTTAATATTGTAACCGGTAGCCTTTTTACAAGCCAGGAAATCAAATCAAAGGAAAAAAAGACTCTTTCTCAGCATGAGTTATACGTTAAAGGTCAGAATACGCGATGAGTGTGCGTGTATATCTAACCGCGCACACACAGCACATCATTATTTAAGCACTTCTCATGCACTAACAGTACGATCAATTTACTAGAACGCCACAACGACTTACTAGAACGCCGAAGGTATTTACTAAAACGCCACAGCGACTTACTAGAACGCCAAAGCGATCCACTTGCGTGCCGCAGAGATTCACTAGAACACCATAACAACTTACTAGAACGCCACAATAATTTACTAAAACGCCGCATCGATTCAATAAAACGAAGCAACCACTTGCTAGAATGCCGCAGCGACTTACTTAATCACGGCACAAATTGCTAGATTAAGAATACTGATACTATAACAGTGCTATTAATCTATCAAAATGGTAAAATATTTGCATACTTAAAGAGACACACCGGATTTGTTGGGCTATTTGGGCTATAAAATATTATAAAACATGACGCCAAAGGTCTTCCAGGAATGAAGAAGAACGGTTCCCAAAGGAGACCATCAAATTTTGCCGTTTTCGAGCAGTAAAAAAAAGTCACGTGCTTAATCCGAACCAAAAATGTTGTTCGGATAAATTGCGTGATCTTCGGAGTAAGTTTTACTTCCAGCCGTATACAAGTAAATTACTGAACAAAATATTAATCTTTTTACAATTCATCATGAAGTGTGTTTTACGGCGCACCAGTGTGGGAGCTATAACGGAACGTAAACATTGGGGCATATCCCGTACGGCCCGTGCCGTTTCTCGTGGGGACAGAGAGACAAACCCCGGGCACATGAACTCTCCATAGGGGTGGGGAGCCAGACCATTCATTACGTTTTGTTTCTCGAAGGTTTTAGTCTGAACCCCTAGCTATTATCCCCTAACTATTGTCACGTTACACGTTGCCTGCGCTACACAGGGCGCAGGACGACGACGGACTGTTTATTTCATACATCTGGTCAACGTCTATGTAGTAGCTGCAAGATGTCGAAGAAACGTTCTCCATTGCAAATTTCTGTTGACACTTCAATTCGTGCTTTATGGATATAAAGACTGGATCCTCATGCCTAGCCATTGATATAATTAATACAGAAAACAGAGCACCAGTATACCTACTTTATTGCACAACAATGTCACGTAAACTCGACAGTTGCAACGGCTCGAAAAGAGTATACGCTGACCTTTTACCGCTTTTTTCCTTCTTACTTGTCGTTAATTACGTGATATTTTGATGATTTTATTTTCCAACAACCATCTAAAAATAATTGTCTGTGATTCCACATCACTAAATTAGGCAAACAGTAAGCCGCTATGTCCCTTAAACTGCAGCTTTGTCCCTTTAATTGAAAAAAAAAATCAATATTTTTGTTCATTTCATTTTGATACCAAGTGGTATATCTAAACAGGTACAACCGGTGCCCAATGCGGCCTGGTTAACATGATTACGTAATGTACACAGACGACACTTGACGTACAATAAGAATGCCTTGCATTAAATCACTTCATGAAAGACCATAATCTCGGGGCAACTTCATGATTACATTTTTTGACAACAAAGAAAAAAGAGCACCAGACTATTCCTCTTGTAATAATCAGGTCTCTGTGTAGGCAAGTACAAAAACGGTTTAAAAAGTTCATCGTGCAAGGAAGATTACCACGAATTAGTGTATACTTCTTAATTGAAAATGAAAAAAAAAAAAACAACAACAGCGAACCTCAACGAAGCAAGAAAAACTCAATATTCTTTAAGCTTGAAAAATTTAGGTGTTTTTTCCCGGATTATAACACAAACATTGACAAATATTTTTCGTCGATAAAGCAGTCAGTCTCCTCCTACCACGCGTTGAGTATGACCCTGAATCTGTTATTTCCTGAATTTTACCTTGTGTTTTCCTTAAAAGGAAAACATGGGTCAATTTATTTTGTTAAAAAGGTACACATTTCTGGCAATGAAATGGAAGGGGTTGCTAACTGAAATGAAACAAAGTTAATCATCACAAACAACTCGATTCTGAAGAAAAAAACGAACCGATCAAACGTTCCCTTATTTTGTAATTCGGGGTTAGGACTTTCCTCGGATTCAAATCTTGATATAGGCCTGATATACACATATATTGAGTAGAAGAGATTCTACACCCCTGCTATATAATAGACCATCCCTCCTGGGCGATATTGCTTCACAAGGGATTTGATGCGCTGCGTCATTTCCACTGTTGAGCCGGGGGAGACCGGTTGTGGAAAGACACACCAAGATACAAACATGAAAGCTCTGATATCGTTCACCATTGCGATGGTCGCATTGGTGTCCCACGAGGCATCAGCGACTGAGACTAGTTGCACCATCGGGTCCCGTGGAAGCATTTTCCTACCACACCAGCACCACGCACTGATCGGTCACTCGTTCCTGAATCAATCAGGGACAGTTCGATTCAAGTGTATGATGCTTTGCTGGAGGCACAGTCGCTGTTTGTCATTCAATCACAATGACATCAGTGGTATATGTCAGCTCAACGACGCCAGTAAAGAGGATTTTCCTGATAGCTATAAGCAAGATGACGGCTTTTCCTACTTCGGTGACTCATCAAATGAAGCCAAATCGGTCCCTGAAGAAACGATGACGACAACCAAGACAGAGCAAGAAACATCCCACGCCAAAACAACAACGGCGACCAAACGGGTAAGTTGTCATCCTTTCTTTCCGAACGGACAGCAAACGTCTGCTCAAGGCTATGCAAATTGATGACATTATTATCGCAGATAACTCTAAATCTTTACAAGATAAACTGTTTATGACATAGGGCCAACAGCACATTTATTATATTATTGATTATTCCGTTCTTTGATAAAAAAAAATGGTAATGCAGCCGTCAGTTACATCAGTTAAAATATATTTTGAAAAGGGAACAATCTAAAAGGTCCTTATAAGGTGTTGTCAATAAATGAAAACAACAGTTTGTTCTTAATGTACGCCATTCACAAACCGGTCTCGATGAGCTACAATCCCGGCCATATCTCGTTGGGCCCCCCTGCCCCCTTTCAATGTTGAATCACATAGTTGCACGGTCTTCTGCGTTCCAGACAACATTGAGCGGGGGGACGGGGGGGGAGAGAATGTTTATTGTGAGACAGGGAATGGTTATTGTATGGTTATTGTAACACTATAGGAACGGGTGGCCCAAGCATTTTGGCCGGGATTGTCTGAAATTCTTTCAGCGTGATTTTTGAATTTCTTATTACAAAATAAGGCTTTAAAAAGACTATGAATGTCCATAGACACTGAATGTCCGTTTACTGCTGAGTAGGGCGTTACAAAACAGCAAGGATGTTTTTGTTGGGGGGGGGGGGGGGACGACGGGGAGAGAATGTTTATTGTCAGGGGATGTCGACAGTGAATGTTTATTGTAGCGTTGGGAATGGGTGGCCCAAGCATTTTGCGCGGGATTGTCTGAAAGTTCCTTTAGTTGATTTTGCGGAGTTGACTGCACACAGATATACTCCAATCTTTGGTGGATCAGAGACAATTCATAAGTGAAGCAAAGCAATTGATACATAGTTATAGAAAGCAAGAGCCAATTTACAACATGGTGTTTCGTGGCTTAATTTCGAACGAAAATCGTGCATATAATTATTCGTCTTTTGCGGAAGAGCGGAAAATCACAGAGAGAAATAGCGGCAACGTGCAATGTATCCCGTAGTTCTGTTCAGCGGAATTGTAAACATGAAGGGCAAGTTCACCGGTGTCACCGTGGCCGAGGTGGGCGAAAAAGACTTCTTTCTAAGCGCCAGGAGCGTCTTTTGGTGAGAAATGTACAGAAACTTAGGAAAACAGAGGGGCCATTTACCTCGGCAAGAATAAAGTCTGCATGCAGACTGATGCATGTCTCAGATAGAACCATGAGGCGCGCCATGAATAGACTTGGATTCAAGTACAGGCAAGCTCGTAAAAAGGGACTTGTAACGGATTTGGATCCGAAGAAGAGAGTGGGGTTCGCCAAGAAGATGACCCGTTAGTACCCGCCAAATGTGTGGACAGATCACGCATGTCTGACGGTTCACCACACGATTCACCATGGCATGTTTGCTTGTAACTTACGTGAAAAAGGTTTTTGTTCAACACGAAAAGGGTATTGCAGTGCACAAACAACACATAACCTGTTCATATTCTTTTGAACCACCTCATTCGGTTATTTGGCAGAAAATCAAACGGTTAACCCTCAAAACCAAAATAGAAAAGAAATTTATGAAATCTATTTATTTACTCTACTACGGTGAACCGTGTAGACTTGGTTTCAAGCCTGCGATCGTGGCTTTTAGTCTACTTGATAGCCAATACATTATTGGGCTAAATAGCGCACATTGTTATATTGGCCCATGATAGCTTATCTGTGGGGGCGTTTCTCGTGCCTGATACAGAGGAATAACCGCGATCTCAGACTTGAAATCAAGTCTATGAATGGTGTAAGTCTATGAATGGTGTAATGGTTAAGAGATACGCTTAACAAGTCAAATGTCTTGAACCTAAATGGAGTTCAAGAGAGACAAAATGCTCGTGTTTTTTTTCTCTTATTTTTATCACCTCCCTCGACAAACAATGAATGTTCATTGCTTATAACCATTCTTTCATTTTTCAATCCCATTGTTTCTATTCTCTTTTTACTTATGTTGTATTAATGCTCACAACATAATACCACCCCCAACAAAAAAATTACACAAATTTCAACAACAAAAATGTTGCCTGTGTGTGTTCTTTTGTGTTCAAACGCTCTACTCGGCAAGAAATAGTCATTTACTGTCAAAGCACAATCATAGTCAGCCCCCCCCCTCCCCGACAAAAACATCCTCACTGCTTCGAATTGTGTATTAACGCCGTTTTCAGCAATACATGAACATTGTCTGTCTCTGAACATTCTTAGTCACCCCCCCCCCCCACAAAATCATCCTTGCTGATTTGAATTTTGTTTTAACGCCCTACTCAGCGATGAATGGCAATCACTGTCTTTGGACATTCATAGTCATTTTAAAGCCTTATTTTGTAATGTTTAACCAAAAAATTCACGCTTAAAAAATTTCAGACATGTCTGAAATTCTTTCAGCGTGATTTTTGAATTTCTTATTACAAAATAAGGCTTTAAAAAGACTATGAATGTCCATAGACACTGAATGTCCGTTTACTGCTGACTAGGGCGTTACAAAACAGCAAGGATGTTTTTGTGGGGGGGGGGGGGGACGACGGGGGAAGAATGTTTATTGTCAGGGGATGTCGACAGTGAATGTTTATTGTAGCGTTGGGAATGGGTGGCCCAAGCATTTTGCGCGGGATTGTCTGAAAGTTCCTTTAGTTGATTTTGCGGAGTTGACTGCACACAGATATACTCCAATCTTTGGTGGATCAGAGACAATTCATAAGTGAAGCAAAGCATTTGATACATAGTTATAGAAAGCAAGAGCCAATTTACAACATGGTGTTTCGTGGCTTAATTTCGAACGAAAAT